>CM068371.1:356727083-357137083 GCA_034769895.1 Magicicada septendecula | reverse complement strand
TATGAATTTACTAACCGGGAGAAATACTGCCTGTTGACATTTCTTACATCTTTTTAGTAAAACTTGTTTTCGAGGTAAAATAATTTATTATCATTATATGCGACATTTATTTAAAATAAAATAAGTCTAAAATTAACCAATTTACGACTGTTTAGGGTAAAATGCAACTACTTTTTACAATATATTCCTTACTTATTGACAATTATAGCCCTTTGAATGGTAAATTTTGCCAAAAGTATTGTTAACCTCAAGAAAATGTTTAAGTAATTCGTACATGCTAATAATTTTATATAAACTATGCGTTCGTAAAAATATTTTATTAATTATATTTAGTTAGTAAATCAACATGCTAAGCACTGGGTGTACGCAAACTATACATTTTAGGAGAGAAAGCGTTTTGATTCACGATATGAAATAAAATGGCAACCGGAATTTATCTATCCATTATTATATTCAAATTAGTAGCTTAGACGTGTTTGTTTTAATATGCTTGTCTTTTTTGAAACATGCAAATATCTATAAGTAATGAATGTTCTTGTATTTCATGTCACGTTGTTACTCTTGAGGAAGAATTTTTACTTCATACTGTTCACTTGCAAGTGAAATAAATTTTTACAAGTACCTTATCAATAACCAGTTATATGTGAGTACCCAAATAAGTAGTTACATTTTGTTCTTTAGATAAACTACATAGGCCTACATAACATTCATTTGAGAGAATATAATTATTATTGTAATAAATAGATTTATTATAACATAACTGTATTCGGTTTGGTAATTCCCAATGCGGGGAAAGGGTGGCAGGCAATACTATAGTTATTCCCCAGACATTTTTCAACCTCCCCAGTCGGGATTTGCTCTGCTTTGGTAGTTCTCCCTTTTGGCTTACGGTGTTGTGTAAACGCATTGCTTATCTCCCTTACGTAGTATATAGTGACACTGTCGTGACACTGAAAGTGTATACGTTGGTCACTAGAATAAGGGAGATATCTTAAATATATTTTAGATTTTAGATGAAATCCAGGAGTAAAATACATCTCATAACTAGTGAAACAATGTTGGTAATATAGAAATTACCAGTGAAAGGGATGCGAATAACGTATAAACATGTGTCAAGAAAGAAGGGTAGCACTGACGACGAGGAAATGTAAACGAACCAAAAAGGTAGTATAGATAAAGAGTCGGGAAAGATTTGGACTATTACAAGAGAGGTCTAATTAAACGGACAATCTATGTACTCGAAACAAGTTTTTGTTGTTTGTTATATGTCCGAATATGATAGAGTCTGTGTTTTGATTCTAAAAAAAATATTTTACTGAGCACTATATGCGTTATTAATAATGAGGAGCAGGGTTTTGTTTCCAGAGCCTTCTCATCATGAAATAATGGCATGGCTCGGTTCACTTCCTGTATATAGATAACATAATGAGGGAAGCCGCTCAGCAGAGCAAATGATGCATACCATAAAATTGATTTATAACACATTGTAACGTTATGACGCTACGCTATTGCATCCAGAATAACAAAATAATATAATGTTTTATTCAAAAAGCGTGTGTTGTGTAAATATTCTTTCTATAGGTTTATATAAGTCTGGAATATTTTAATATATTAAAAAAGGTTCCTTATATAAGTGTGGTAGCCAGGAACAGGCCAATGTAGTTACCTGTTTTGCATACTTATGAGTCATCAAAAAACAGTATCAAAATGAAATGTCTAGAATGATTTTACGTAAACCAAAAGTAATAATTTACTTTCTTCATATAGGCTAACTAATTTTTATAAAATTATTAAGACATACAATTCAAAAACTGCTATGTCACGACTGATTTGACAGGAAAGTAAAATGTGGTTTAGCAATAGATATATCAGTCTACGCCAGCTGAGTTCTTATTAACAGAGCAGTATTTATATTAATAACTTAATTACATTAACTGGGAAGACAAGTTGTTACTCGAGGTCGTGAAATTTTTTTTTCACGACAGAATATTCTCGATACATACAATACTTGTTTGTTTGAGGGGCTTTAAATTTTAAATTATAATTTATTGTTTATAATAATTTACTTAAAATTTTTTTTTTTCAAATGAGTGGTGCCACCTTTCTGACGATATAGGCTTACTATTTCTTGAGAAAAACCTTTTTCTTGCAGCAGACGCATCCAACAATTTTGATGACTTTGTCATTGGAACGACCCCCCCCCCTATCTGAATCGCTTTTCGCGGTCGAAACAAATGGAAACTGGAGGCTAGAATTACGGTCTATGAGACAGATATGGGACAGATAGAAGAGAACGGTCCAGTTTGGTTTTCGAATTGTATTCATGGTATGAGTGTTAATACGTGTTCGTGCATTATCCAACTTCTACACTTGTTTCGGGAGGCTAGTTTTACTAAGCTTTTCAGTAAATTCTACTGATACAGTCTGATGTTTTGTATAGTAATCAATTTTTCTAATGCCTCCCATATTCTAAGAGAATGAAGGCATAATTTTTCCTGTTGAAGAAATTGTTTTTCCTTCCTTTGGTTTTTTACCGCCACTGTATCAATAACTTTCCGTTTCTGGAGTTAAGTGATGTCACTAGGTTTCATCAAAAGTTAAATAAACCGCAAAAAGGCATTCCGTTATCTACTATTGTGACGTTAGTGAATAAGACATCTGCAGACATATCTGCTCGCGTTAGTCCGTCAGCATTCATGAAATTCAAACTGCGGATACTTTCCGAAAATGAAGTTGATTTATGATATAGTTATCTACGAGTGTAGATATCTGCTCTACCAATACTAATGTTTAATGTAGATTCGATATCCCGCATCGATTCAACGAGTATTTTTAATAAGTGTATTGATTTTTCTTGGTCATTTCTGAAGCTTTAATCAATTGATAGACGCGTATATTTGACAATGTTTGTTCACCGAATGTCCTTTAAGTGTTTCACAAATTTCTGATATTTTACGGTTTCTTTCGTTAGAAATTTAATAATTCCATATTGTTACACCCATGCATGCACTGTACTTTACCCAAACTTGCAAAGCAAATTACAATGCATGCGGCTAGTTGCTGAACGACGCAGAGAGATTTGTATTTTTTCCCCAGGATTGGCCACTACTACCAACTTTGTCATTTGTTTCTTTTATTTGGAGCTCAAACCAAATTATAATTTTTAATTAATCGCTCCTCATACGGTACAACAACTGTATATTGTATGGCACTTCTTCACCACACTTTTCACAACCGTTCTACACGTACCAAATTGTTTTCAACCACTGCGAAAGCGGATATCATCTCTTTCAGAAAGCTCTGAGGAATAACTAATGTAAATAATGTAAAAAGGTGGTTTTAAATGTGTGTGTTTGTGTATTTCTGTGATCTCTTGTAATTAAAATTTCGGTGAATTGTTGAAATTATATATTATATCTCAGTAGTTTTTGTGACTATACGTTACATATTTGTGTTTCTATATCGGCTTATAACGTTTTTCGTCTTTCGATACCTAATCGTGATCTATCTCTAATAATTCTACAAACCCTCTTTCAACCCACGCCATGCATTATCAGCTGCCTCTTTCTGGCCACCTTTGCTGCCTCCTTTCTCCTGGTTTATATTGCAAAATCTTTTTCAGCAGTCTAACTTCTGGCATTCTGCGAAAATATCCTAAACACTATAAATTTCTATCTTCGGAATCATCTACCATTGTGCGTATTACTTCCATAATTTCTGCTCGTCATTTATTAGTTATTTTTTCATTTTTAATCTCCCTGTCATCCTCCTCTAACCATCCATTTCCGTCGCCTTCAGCAGTTTTTGCGTTTTATTTTTAAGTGGCCATTTTGTATATTTCGCCATTCATCATACTTCTGAAATATTAATGAATATACTCTTGATGAAAACGTGGTATATCCGCTTCGTACTCCCTTTGCTAAATGAGTTTATCCTATAATATACTGTTTAACTCTCCAATTCCTTCCGTCCCCCTGTACTCTTTAACTGTGCACTACCTTTCCTTTCTTGCATATTTCCTTCCTGAATTGCTTTCCCCAATGCCTCATTTTGTGAGGACATTAATTTTCAATATTTATAGTCCGAATAGGGTTTGTATGCTGGCGATTGTCAGATACTAAGTATGGTTGGTGTCGCCCAGTACACATTCGTTCAAATACACGTGTACCATCTATTTTGAATATTATATAAGCATACACGTCATGTATTGGACATTTTCGTAATCGTGTGCTATGAGTACCTGATTATCTACAAATCATACAGGGTTCAGGACCTTATCCTCAGTCAAATGTAAACTAGCATTACTACATTTCTTTTTCCACTAGCGTAATACACGTTCCAAATGTGTTATGCATTCCACATGATACGTTATTAACTTCAGTGTTATTATTATATATTATACAATAATAATTCCAACATTACAGCCCTAAATGACAAGTAGACATCATGGCTATCTACATCCTATTCTACTGCTATCAGACAATATGATGAGGCTGAGGTTGATAAGGTACATGTCAACTTATAATATTGTTACGACGGTCTTATTGATCGTCGTATGGTACAGTGGAAACAAAATACAGGACACCAACGAAGTCGCTAATCGCCAGTTTTTTTAATCATAAATGACAGTTTGTAATTCACAAGTTATTTAACTAGACTACACTCGTACAATAATTCAAGTTGAATTTGTCCACACGCAATAATAAAGTCAAGAAATAGATTTTCACACTAATTGTCACTCATCTAAAATACTTCAAACTGCACTTCTATAAATCACCACTTATAATTAACCCTCAAGCGGCAGCTGTCGCCTACATATAGCCTGCAGGGTTCTAGACTAATATTCCACAATATGCGTCAACAAGCACTCGAAAAACTCGAGATTGTACTTGTGTGCGGTCTTGACAGAAACACGCACAAGCTCGGCTGGCCTGAGAAACGTTTAGAACGACACTATCCATTGTTCGAGAACGTTCTGTCGTTTCAATATTTACAACCTTTAGATTCAGTTATATTTGATTACTATACAATACCTACAAACAGGTAACAAGATTTCCGGGACATACCGGTAAAAACAAGTAATTAGTGAGGCGAAAAGCCGTTTTCATTAACTTAGATTACGGATAATTTGTACATGAATTTTTAACGCTTTTAACACAATAACGTTATTAAATGCGGTAACATAACTTCTATTTTGAAATTAAAATTTGCTGTAACTTTGCTTCTTGTGGTCTGCCATTACATGATTTCCTTCAGCCAGAGGATTTGTCTGTTACTTTGGTTGATTTTTGGAGACTATTATCATAGTGGCAATAATAAAATTTATCTGATTGTGAAAGACTCGCTGTTAAATGGAAATACGACTTCCATGTACCTGCCTAATTTTTGTGTTATTATATCACTCTCGACTGATTTCACTAATGAGATTCTATAAACACTTACTATCTTTGAATTTTCCCTTCAGATTATTTTATTTTACTCTGTAAAAGTGGTAAAGTTTGATCTGTTCGAAAGTTGCGATAAACGTTTAGATAAAATGCAAAAATGAATATGAGATTCTATCGCAAAATTACTACAAGTTATTTTGCATTCTTCAAAATCAAAAGATATATTCAAAAATATATATGAACGTACAAAGTAGTTGTCAGTTTATTGGCAGATTTAATTTTAATTTCGTTACCTATGTCTTAATTACATTTCTACCAGAATTGAATTTCATATTCTCAAATATTTCTTTCACTTTGTTCTTAAGACACTTTAAAGCATAAATGTAGTAAAACATAAAGAGATACATACATTTCTAGTTTTGAACAGACTACGAATTTTGCAAAAATATTGTAAAGCCGTCACGTATAAAGTGCTCCATTCTGTACACACTGCGTTATTAATATTGCAGTACTCTAGTTGAAAAACGGGAATAGTAAATGGAATAAAAATTCTAATATTTACATTTATGTAAGTCACACTTTAAAAGTAACTTTTTTTGCAGAATAAACAGTGAAAATTATAAAAATAACTTGGAGAAATAAGAACCAGCTGTTCTAACTTAAGAAAGTGAAGTATGTTCAAGGGGGGATAATGAAAGGTGACTTCTACCAATGGAGATGTTAGTGTTAACTATATCACACAAAATACAGATAAAAAGGCTTGAATAATTTAGTAAGATGTTACGAATTTATAAGACTATAAGAATTTATAAGAATATATAAGTTATAAGACTGGACGAAAAACGAATTCATCACTATATCCTGGAAATGTTAGCCCAGGAAACAGATTATGATAACAAAATTTCGAGAAGATGTTGGGCAGATTACAGTAGTTAATAGATTGGATTGTTAACTGTTGGTAGTCGGATTGTTAACACTTAACCGTTGTTAAGTGTGTGAGTTATTAGATGTCGTTATGTGTACTTATTTATACATTCAAACCTTGCGTGCGCACACAAACACCACACTTACGTACCTATATCTATACGTAGGCGTATATGTATAGGTCACTGACACAAGATTTTTAATTGAGGAAATGAGTCAGACTACTACTTATTACACATCTAATCTCAGTCATGGCAACGGTATTTATTAAAATTTTACGAAATCTGTCAAAGACGAAACTTCCTAATAGATGAGTAACTTATTAATTAGAATTAGTACTGAGCCAACAAATATATAATATGTAATGTTGTAACGTCTTCAATCACAATTTAGAATAGAAAACTGGCCGAATTCAAAATGGCCGTGTAAATCCGACGTGAACAAGATAAATATCTTTTGCTCTGGAGTTAAATTACAATTTAGGGGCTTGCCAATAAATTAGTCAATGTCTTTGCACTAGACTGACAGCAGCGGAAGGGTTGTTTAATACCGTACAACGGATCAGCATTGCTGGCAGGAATTTCTAAATTGTTAACACTCCATCTGAATCGCCAATTATCGATATAAATCTCTAATGAATTTTTTAATGTATTTGTTTCTTTTGTTTTGTTATGTATGTTTATACATATTGTCCCCAGCATGACGTTCTGTTCTTCCCCATTTATTCCTCATATAATATACCTCTCTCTCTTACACGCGCGAGCGCATAAGTAGACACACATGTAAATACACAAGACATAACTACTTTTTGTTTTAATTTTTTAATGTTTTAATAGTAAATTTATTAATATGTACTTGTAAATTTTGTGTGTTTCTACTATTATAGCTTATTATCTTTTAAATGAAATTAAATACTTATCTAAACGTCTACAATCTTAGCTTATACATTTATTTTATATTCTGAAGCAGTGTGTCGTATTTAATTTTTTTCGACTTTGTGTTTTTCTTTACGGTACCTGAGTGTCACTTCAATTTTTGGTGAAACAAGTGAAATAATTACCTTAAATATAAGTAGTCTTATTATTTAATACACGAATTTTAATAATAGGTTGTGTTTAATGTTTTTAACGTACCAGTATCAACATGCAACGTTCAAATTTAAGATGATTAAACAATCTTTACAGAACGCAATGAACGTTACGACTATGTTCAAATTTACGTATAAAATATTTTATCTCCAGTCAATTGATTACACATTGGTAGTACTTTAAATGGGAATTAAAGTCACTTTGAAATTAATTTTACAATTTTCGGGAACGTTAAAATTATTAAGACGCATTAAATAAAAAATTAGTGAAAATTACAAGACTTAATATTTATATAGTAGAACGATTAATTAACAAATACCGTATATCTATTGTTTTTTGTTTCTATTGTTTCTGTTATTTCTAATGTGTTTCAAGCTACAGTAACGTCTGATGTTCTCCCCGTACCTATGTACAGTGACAGAAAAAGCTGGCAGAGAGATGCTGATGCGACTCCATTTTGAATTAAATTATGTACCTCCGCTAGTAAATTCAGTCATATCTTGTGTAAGTCAGTACCTATGAGGGTGTGATTATCTCTTCTGTAACAGATCATTACACTGGTTCTTTACAGACAATTTTGTTAAACACTGGATAATGAGTCATAATTTTGTTGAACATTACGCACAATGAATAATTGCAAGCTAATAAGTCACATGTCTCTATTTATTGAAGTAAATAGGCTGATATTTTATCTACGTTACACATTCAATACGGGTACGCATCATTCAACATCGTGTTCCTCGTGTTTCTCGACTATAGTAGTGTCAAATTTACTAAAGTTTTACTACAATTTCTTAAATTAATACGCAGAAGTTTACAGCAAACAATGGAAATTAGTTACTAACCGTTTAGTGTCGCCCGAGGTACATTAATAAACTGTAATTATATTGTAGGCGATTCTGCTTGCCGCTTTAAGTAGAACTGTCTTTTGTTACAATCGCAAATGCTTTCAATATTGGACTATGAACTATAGAAAATAGTCTTTATTTATTCAAGTGTTTTAACAATTAAACGTACACAGTTATTTTAAGAATCTGTAGCTGAGTTTTTGTAATAGCATTGCACAAAGTTGCTTGGAAGTAGACAGTCAACAATTTAGATGTATTTATTGTAACATAGGCTAAATAACGCTAAAGGGCAAGAGCGAATGGACACTAGCATAGATAACACTTAAACATTCCTTAATCCTACATTAAATCAGAGTAAAGCTACGTACACTACGCATAAAGGGAGAAAGAATAGACACAACCAGATTCAGAGGTAGTAGTCTCCTAAATTCATGTTATAAATTATACGCACGTATTAAAACAACAAGAATACAAAACATAGCATAAATTCTTTTAGAGGAAGAACAACATTATTTTAGGATAGGATGCTCTTGAATAGACTGCATATTTACCATACAACAAGTGGTAGAAAAACGACGTAGAAAGAATTGAGAAACTCATATTGCCCTTATAGATTTCAACAAGGCTTTCGATAGAGTGATCAGACCGAAGTTATGAGACATACTTAAAAATAAAAGTATATTACAACACCTCGTTATGGCCATAAAAAGTTGCTATAGATACACCGCGATAATCATAGACGAAACTATCCCTTTCCAAATATGCCAAGCCGTAAGACTAGGTTGTACTCTGTTGCCACTACTTTTTATCCTTTACCTATATAAACTCCTCAGAAAATGGAAACATCAATCCCCTGACGGTATTAAAATCCAACGAAATAACAGCTTGAAAACCAGTCACTTCGCGGATAACTAAGCTATATTTGCCACTTCAGAAGACGATCTCCAGCGAGCAATATACATCTTACATAAAATAAGAAAAGAATATAAATGTAACATATCTGAGTCAAAAACAAAAGTAACGGCCTTTATAAGAGTTGAACCGGTTCGGACCAAAATATGCGTAGACAACAAGTGTCTACACATGCATAGAACAAGTAAGATATTTCAGCTATCTTGGACGTGACATTACTTACGATGAAGATACAGAAAACTAAGTGACGAATTTTACAAGAATATGTGAAAAGGTTTAGAGAACGTTGGGAAATAAACGTAGAAAGAAACCAAGATAAAATTGTATAAAGCAATACCAATACCTACACTACTGTATGGTTCTGAAACTTGGATCATAAAGAAAAAGATGAACAAAAGATACAAACAGCAGAAATTAAATATCTGAGATCAGTTAAAAGGAATCAAGATCATATAAGAAATGAGGAGATACAAAGTGACTTAGATATTTTTGCAGTTAAAAAAAGGATTACAGAATAAAAAAGAAAATTGATTTAACACAGAGAGAATGGAAGAATGTAGAATAACGAAGATAGGGAAATATTACAACCCTAGAGGCAGAAAAAACTTCGTGACTTCGGGAAACCTAAAAAAAGGTAAACTGTGGAATAAGAACAGACCGCTTAAGAATACAACTTTTAAGAAGATGATGATGTCGATAACAGTACGCATAGATCTTGGAGGCGGTAAACACAACGAACATTGCTTTTTAATTCATCACTGAAACCCCTGGAGAGTACAAAAAATTCCTGTGTAACAAAAAAAAATCAATTAAATACATGTACTACAATGAGATTTGATGAGATTTGCAATCTTTTTGTGTAATATGTAGTATGGTATTTGAAAATGTCGCAATGTTCAGTTTGTGTTATGTACATTTTATTTACATTTCGCTTTATGACCGCTATGACCCAGTTTACTGGAATAATGCTCGTGTACGGCGAATGCCACCTATTGTAGTTCGGGTACACATTTGTGGCCGGTAGTAACAAAGTAATTACAAATACGTCCACCGGTGTATTACGTAAAACACCGCGCGTGTTTGACCAATTGGCCAGCTGACGTTTTATTATACCTCAATCAAATAACAGTTATCACTACTAGTATTTGCTTAGATAAACTAGGCCTATATTACGACATATTAACTTTACCTAAAACTTTATCGTGTTAATTACACATAATCTGAACCTGCCCTAACATACAGAACGTATTGATTTGTAGAGATATAAAATAAAATAAAGCCATTTCACCTAAACTCTTCAACCGTACATTGTTAGACATATTCAAAAACATTATTTAGAAGGAAGAAACTTTTATTTTGAATTAAATATACGTATTTCATCACCTCGATACGCAGATGATATTTTTTCACGATGAGTGAATACAAACTGCAAGCTATAATTTGAGAGCTTGAATAGAGGGCAAAAGTTTGTAATGAGACTGAACTACGATTAGAGAAAGTAAACGGTAAATGTCAATAAAAAATGGTAGAGCAATTAAAATCGGTAAAGGAATAATAATTTGGGTATTAGAATTTTTTATAACTGGCCCAAGGACCATAAAAATACTAGATTACAACAATAATTAAGCGTATACTGAAAAACAAAATCTTATCAAAATCTTAACAAAAACAACTTGAGTACTTATATTTTTTACACACGTACACACATACACACGCACGCACACGCATAAAACAAATTTCTAAATACCGTATAAGCCTTTTGTATAAGACGCCTCTTTGTCTAAGATGATGCACTGCAAAGCAAATGGTAATTTCGAAGTAAAAACCGGCAGTATTTAGTTTTATTATTCTTATTTTTATGTTTGTCATTTTCGTCTAATTTTACAACATCTTAAATTGTCAATTTTTACAAAACGTATATAAGGGATACTTTTATAAAGTAACTCTAAATAGCCGAGATACATTTATAATAAAATAATAACGTCAGCATTACAATTGGGCCTATGTTACATTAATATAAGAATTACAATTTCATATAATCGGAAACCACGGTAAGTTCTTTGTAGTTTATGTTTCTTGTTTCTCATTGATTTCGGAAGCTGTATCCGGTGGAGTATTTTCATCACTACTTTCTTAAATGGTAATAGTCTCTGAGATTTAACAAATACAACTGCTAATATTTTAATAACATAATTCTTACATGGCATTTCAAATGCACTAAATACGGCTCGCAAAGTCAAAACAGACACAAAGGAGCAGTGGAATCTTTATACATTTGTACTACTCCGTACCGTCAAATAGGGACTCTGTAACAAAATCGATAATTCTTTCTATTAATATTAGGCTGTTACACTAGACCAGATAACTTAGTTGCTTCAAACCCATTCTTCTTCTATGACACGTTTTGGGATTATGTATACGTTTACAGTATAAAAATTACTCCAATCTATTCGCGGAACATGTAATCTGTCCTGCACAACGAAAAGTAAGGTACGGTAAGTAAATATGAGTGCAATATACATTGTTTTCTTTTATTGTATGTGAAACAACATATACAATATTTATAACAAATTAAAATTACGTTACAATGATTGGTGAATAATAAATTGATATGGTCATAATCCATAGGTAATTGTATGTAGACACAAAATAGCAAGGAGAAGTACAAATTAATTAAAGGAGACTTTTCAATATCGATTTATTATACCGTTTCATATACATTCACATTACAATAACATCATGTTCTGTACATTTTATACCGTCTGCTGGTGTATTCAATTCATATTTCGCTGAGATGGGATAAGTAATGATACTAGTGGGTTTGCATATCCGTATAACTTTGTTTACTCCATTAATCAAGCAACACCAACTCAGGCTCTGCAGCCATCAACAATAAGCTAATGATATTAAATTCACAGTAACAATTGTAAATTGTCTGTCGTCATGGAATGCCTTCTTCTCCCATAGTTTGCTGTTAGTCAACAATATCGCGTAACTATGCACACAAGTATGCCGAATGCATACAACTTGTGTGTCTATTAGAAGGAGTGACAAACTACTAATTTTTTTATAGATTGTAGCTGTAACTGAAATTACAGATAGTCCACTTCCTTTCAACTAAACATAGCTGTATTGTGTTCTCCTAAGAAGTAGTATATGTCTCAAAATATAATTGTTATTTTAATAATAATCAAATCTTGACATTATAGAAACAATAGAAGCAAGAAAACTGAGTTGGTTTGGACACTTAAAAAGAATGTCGGATGAGAGATGGCCAAGAAAGGTATGGGAATGGACTCCACCCTCAAGAAGAAAAAAGAGAAGACCTAAACATTCATGGAAAATGGAGGTGGAATATGCAATGAATGCAACAGGACTTATTGAACAGGCGCCAGTAGAAGCTAGGATGCGAGAGGCGGCGCCAGGCGTAATTAAATCGCCTAAAAATCAAATATTTGTATCAGTGAATGTGGGGCCTATTATACCACAGTACTGTGGGCCTGTACGTAAACACCCGGCGTGCAGGATTTTTTATACCACTGATGATAGCAGCCAGTGGAGCTGCCGAAATGTTTGGTTTTGTAATAAGCCATGGACCACGGCCAAACAGCCCGGATATCATGAACAATTCATTAGTATCAATGAATTGTAAAATAGTATTTAATATGATTGCTAGTATACACTTGGATATTCAATTCGTGCAATAATAAACATAACAGAGGTCAAACATCTTTAATGGTTTGGATGTCTACTAAAAAAAATTCCGAAAGCAGGATCCTAAAGATTATTGTCTTGTATGCCGCAAGGACGAAGGAAGATGTCTTTGCAGTTTATTTAATAAGGGAATCCGGTAGGCTGTGCTGGAAAGGAACTTCGACGAAAAAATTACGCAAAGGTAAGCTTCATAAAAGAACATTATAGGACGGAGAAGCTTGCTGGGTGGGGATGTTAGGGAAGTCATTGTTTGATTGTTGTTTTTTTCTATACAAAATTTGCCCAAATATATAGAACTAAATACTGATTACCTCAAAATGCTTAAAAATGAACTTAACATTCAAAAGACGTTATCCAATTGCAGAGCTGCGTGTAATCAAATAATTTTCCCGACGGAAAGCACTTTGGTATCCTATAGTGTAAGTAATTTACCTTTGGTTAAGCGACAGATTCACATCATTTTAAAGAGCCTAATTGCGGGAAACACTCACCCTGAAGTGGCAGTTCATCGTTACTGCCCATTAGCCTTCGGGCAATCGAGTTTTGTCGACCATACAAGCGATTCTCTAAGCATCCGCTGGGAATGAACTGTGGAGCCACGGAATCGCGCCTGAGGCATGGCGATTGACTGAAGCAACCTTACAAACTCTCTTGATGCACGCAAGTCGTGTATAGGTAGACCACAACCTAAGGCTTTGTGGTAATCAAACGACCGGGCTGCACACTGCACAATATGAAACTGGCTGCGGCCCGGACAACCCACACACCAGGGCGCAAGACGCCTCGTGAATTGTCTGTCTGTCTGTCTCATTCTCTAATTAACAAATGTATCACAAAAGGACATTATGGCAATATTCCTTTTGAAGTATCACTCAAGAGCGGTTATCGACTGCTTTTTGAAGTTAATTATTATAAACGTCATTTTAAGGTAAATAATTCTTTAGTGATACTTTTAGCATAGGCGTATACATAACGATGTATACATTATGCCTGCGATGTAGGCATTACTTTTAGCATATAGGTACATAACGATTTCCACATCTATACGCAGAAAAATCTACCACGCTGGTAGTCATTTCCTAAAATTAAATTATGATAATTCGGAGTGGGAAGATATTCTATTTATATACCATCAACTGAACGCAACGCGCAGTCACACACATACATAGGCAAAGCCTTACACTGAGCTAAACACACACAACGATCAAACAGTTTATCATTTACAAATAATAATAGTCATCATCATCATCATCATCACCATCATCAGCAAGGATTAACCGAAAAATCGTTTATTCAGGTTACAAGCAGTTACACTAAAGCTGATCACTCGAAGGCTTCTTTGAAGAACCACACCTCTTACTCCATTCAGCTTATAATTCCATAGTTGTTTGGATATGCAGCTGTCATCCATTCTGTTAAGGTGTTCTAACCACTTTATTCAATATGGAGCAATTTTATCAAGTACACTCAAAATATTCATTTCCTGCCGTACATCGACATTTCTTTTGCTATCTTGAAGAATATATCCTGCTACTTGCAGGAGTGTGAATTGGGAAATCACCCTTTGGCCTCTTGAATACGACTCTCATGGAACTTGGTGAAATGAGCGGAGATCTATACACATGTGTGCGGAAGACGATCACCTTATAGAACTTCATGTTCCTTCCTCGTTAATTTTAGAGTTTGTAATAATGATAATAATAATAATATTAATAACATAATAATAATAATAATAATAATAATAATAATAATAATAATAATAATAATAATAATAAGAAGAAGAAGAAGAAGAAGAAGAAGAAGAAGAAGAAGAAGAAGAAGAAGAAGAAGAAGAAGAAGAAGAAGAAGAAGAAGAAGAAGAAGAAGAAGAAGAAGAAGAAGAAGAAGAAGAAGAAGAAGAAGAAATGCAACTATTAGCAACATTTTGTGGTCGTGAGGGGTGGGGGCAACATCAGTTACTCTTTATTTGCCTGACAGAGCTCTGGTAAGTCAGTTTGACAATTATGTGTGTACCCCTTGAAAACACGCCGAAACTCACAGTGGAACCGATCGTGCCAATGGGCGTATTGTTTTACGTTAGTGAGTCGCAAAGGATAGCATCAAGGCACCAGGACGCACACAGTTGTTTGTAGTCCTAGTTGCCGCAGTGGTTTGTCACTTCATCGGTACTCGTGGTCAAAATATTAGGTTCTAAAAATAATTCTCCGGTTGACGGATTCATTAAAAAGACTGGTCAAAAAAAATCCCCAGTTGGAAGGTGAAGAGAAGGAAATATTTTTCCTCGGTTGATAGCGATAGATTAGTGACATCGACTGCCAATGTGGCGTCGGTGTAGAAGTGTCTGTATGTCCCTTCCTTACATAAAAAGCTATGACCGGTCGCTCTGGATCAGGTGGACTACTTGTCGATACCCTAAACGATGAACAGTGTCCAAGGTAACTTTAACTGCACAAGGTAGAGGACGTGAAGGTAGAAGTCGTTCCTCACATCACTATGAACACCACTAAGCGGGTGGTAGTGTGCCGAGACCTACTGAACTGCACAGAGAATGAAACTGCGACTGAGCTCTACACGGATAGCGCCATCTACAGCCCCGCCCTTTAAAATACACTATGGAGGACGTTTCAAAACCAAAACCAGGCATAAGACCTGTCTCCAATGATCAGCAGGTGAGCTGCCGTTCGGAGTTCACCTGGATTGCCGGTTCCAGTGATTTCATCGACCTCGGGACTCGGCACTCTGCAAAAAAGGAAGAAGTAAAGGTTGGCCGAAACGGAAGCAAACAAAGTAAGCACAGTACGTAGTGACTGATTCATTCATCATAGAGAGAATTCTTCAGTGGAATATCAATTGTTATTGTTCGCAATATTGCGAACTGGAAATGCTACTGTCCAGGCTTACACCGATGTGTGTGTGTGCCTGCAGGAAAAACATTTGAGGCCACAACCATTTTTTAATATAAGGGAATATGAGTTCTTCCGCTGCGATGTAACTCCAAATATCAGAGCCAGGGGAGGCGTTGCTATATTTTTTAGCAACGCATACAACACATATCCCGATAGGCGTTTACCGCTCATTACGCTTCAACAAGCAGTAGACATCAGTTTATTAGAGAACATGAAGATGACGATCTGCTGGTTATACTTACCAGATTCTGAGTGGCGAACAGAAGATCTATAGGTTCTGGCCAATCAGTTACCACCTCCATTACTCCTTGCTCTTTACTTCGTCGCTCATAGATTTACTATGGGGTTGTCTGAAGCCAAACAGCACTGAATTAGGAACTCAGGATCTATTGCTAAACAA
Organism: Magicicada septendecula; assembly: GCA_034769895.1. Classification (NCBI taxonomy): domain Eukaryota; kingdom Metazoa; phylum Arthropoda; class Insecta; order Hemiptera; family Cicadidae; genus Magicicada; species Magicicada septendecula. The sequence continues at coordinate 357,120,904 of CM068371.1, read as the reverse complement.
TGTGCTTGTCTCTTTAAACACAGACGACAGCACACATTTCAACGTTGAAAATGGTACTTTTCCGCATATCGACTTTTGATGTGTATCCCGAGTCTTGACCCACGTCTGTCAAGACTCGGAGAGTGAGGCACATATCTGGAGAGTGCTCAGATACCTTTATGGGAGCATCACTTCCCTGTGCACATAACAAAGCGAACGCCAAAGAGCGACATAATAACGATGAAAAGACGGCGCTTGGACGGTTCTGTATGGACAGGCTCCAAGACTGCTTGTACATCTTCTAATGTCTGTGAAAGCATAGAAGAAGGAAAGTTTCACAGCTTCTATCACTTCAGCGGGTACGCAGCATATTCCACGGACCCGCGGTCGTTCATCCAGACCAGCGGTACCGTGGCGGAATAATGCCGTAAAAGATGCAGTAAGAGCGAAACGACGAGCCCTAAACAGGTATAATCCAGTGCCAACCGAAGATAATCACTCCGCTTTTAAGCGACTTCGAGCTGGCGCTCGTAGAACGGTCTGTTCTCTACAAAACGATCGAGCTGGGCAAATTACGTTTCGACTATAACACGGTCGATCCCAGAGACAGTAGTGTAGAAGAAGATAAGAGAACGTCAGTGTGCGGGCACGTCAGTGTTTAAGCCTGTCCCAGACATAAAACAATATAGTAAATTGATTTGACTCCTATATGAAACTGCTGACACCTGGCTGCGAGGTAGACCTAATACAGGTACGTATTAGAGAAAGCTATCCTCTAAATTTCCTCAACAGGTCGATCACGACCTTGACTTCGAATGTAAAGGGTACAATACCTATATCACAGAGAGATAATTACAGATCGCTGGCTACGCTTCTGACGTCACTGTGAGAGTGGGGACGGACGACATTCCTTACATCATTTCACGTCAACTGCCGGCTGTAGATGTAGGTACATTACTGGGACCCTAAAACGCCATAGGGTCGCATGTGAGGTACCCGGAACCACGAAGGAAATAATCGTCATCGCGCTTTTGAAGACCGGAAAGGATTCCCAGAAAACTAACGTCCAGTATCGTTGACGTGTTCAAAAACGAAAGTTATTGGAGGGGATGATAACAAGCGGCTGACATGGCGTCTTGAGGAACACGACCTTATGACCGCACACTAGTGTCTTCTGACCGGAGACATCATTCCAATACTGATCAAATGGTTTATCTGGAAAACGCAGTTTAAAACAGTCAGTTTCATCGAAGGCAAACACAGTTACTGGTTACAGTATTCTTTGATTTAGAGAAAGCATTCGAGAAACCTTGGAGACTTAAAATTATGCAACAAGTATATGATTGGAACTATATAAGTTTGCCTACTACACTTCCTCAGAGAGACAACTTTCCGAGTTGCGATCGGGCATTCACTGTCGACCCTACACTAGCTAAAATGAAGTACCTCAAAGATCTACGTGGAGCGGCTCGCTTTCTACTATCGCCATTAATGGGATTTTTGATGCTATAGAAACGTCAGTTGGGTTATGCTTATATCTTGCGCTGTTCTACTCGGGTATATCGACGTCGGCTGTCAACCACAAAGTGCAAGGCGCTAGACGAGGTTAGAAAACCCAAACAACATAGGCTTTACTTTTTCAGCAAGAAAGGCGACCTATGTCCATGTCTGTCGAAAGCGAGAAAGGCACCCGAATCCGACATTAATCATAACGATGTCGGACCTACTTTCGACAAGTAAGATAGAATGCAAGTAACTCGGCAGACAATTATCATGGAATGAACATGTGGACGACATAGCAGCTGTAGGTGCAAATAGTCGTCAAACACAAATAGATTCGTCTCCCGTATTACTTTGGGAGCAGACAGAAATGATTTACTGCGCCTTTACACCGCCTGAGGTTGTCCAAAATGGTTAACGGATGCGCGGTGTACTCTCCAATCAGGAGGGAGTGCTTGAAGAAGATGTTTCCTGTTCAAAACGCAGAAGTGCGTTACGCCACAGGGACGTTCTCCATTAGCCCTGCAGACAGATTATGTTGTGAAGAAGTAATGACTTCGTTACATTTTCGAAATCTTTCGACAGGTGTTGTCAATGAGACATACGGAAATGATAATGAGAGTGTGAAAATAATAATATTACAACTCCATCGTGCAATAATCATACACAACCGACTAAAGTACTTACTTGAACTAAGATATTAATTACCCAACAAAAAATAAAACTTCACTATATAGTCTAAGCCACATAAAGCAAAGCAGACACTGCAAAGGTCAAAACTTTATGACTTAGAGTTATGAATCAGTAACGTGGGCGCTTTCAAGATGAGTGTGCTTACTCGAGGTGTCATTCAATGTTCAAAGGGACACATTAAGGATTCTTGATATATTGAATTAAGTGGGGACTGGGAGCAGATTGGTTAATTGTGGAGGCTAGATAACTAGATTGGTTAAATAAGTGGGAAGACCGTGATAGAGAGGGAGGGAGGGAGAGCGTGAGAGAGAGAGAGAGAGAGAGAGAGAGAGGGAGAGAGGGAGAGAGGGAGAGAGGGAGAGAGAGAGAGAGAGAGCTGTAGGAATGTTAGTGAGGCAAGTTTTCGTTTATTGAGTCCGATGTAGAACAGCGTTTGTTAGGCCAGAAAATTATGGAAATTATGGAATAGAAATAGGGGATTTCTATTGAACAAGAAGAGGCCAAATTTTGGAAAACAAAAGCAGAATGTCAAGAAGAATATTGACACATATTTCCTTAAAAATTTTTACAAAAAATTAAATTAAATTATTTCGAACTTATTATTACGTTCACTAAATTGTAAATGCAGATTTTCTTTTGACGTTAAAAGAACTTAATTCTTTTGCAGCTGAACAGTATAATATTTTGTATTGTTAATATTTTCATATAATATGGTAATAAATTATTTGTTATATTAATGTACCGACTAGAAATAGATGTTGTCTGTAAAACGTATTAAACCTTTGTTTTGCGATGTACTCTAAAGTAAAAAATGAGTAGAATTTCATGCGATATCCATTAAAAATAAAATAAGGTTAATACTTAAACAATTGATGATTGTCTAGCACACAATGCGACTACTTGATTGCAATATATTCCTTAAGTATTGGCAGTATTGCCAAATATAGTCATGTGAATGGCAATTTTTAAGAAAAATTTGTAAACTTTAAAGAAATGTTAAAGTAACTTTGACAGCCAAATGACTCTATAAAAACTACTAGATTGTACAAATGCAATTCATGAATCGATATTGTAGAACTAGGTGTACACGAAATATAAATTATTATGGAAGGGAAGTACCTTTGTCACGACATGTATTAAAATCAGAAAGAGAATTTTTATTTCCAGTAGTAAGTTAGATTGTTGATTTTATTATGACTATCTTTTTTTATAAAGTGGTGTACAAAAATAATTAATGAATATTTTTGTATTTCACGTAACCTTATCATGTTCTCAGAAAGTAATATTACATTTACATTTTATTCTTCGTATTGTTTAAATTAGCAGCCATCCTTACTATTTCTTTTATGAATTTGCTAACTGCTATAATTTTTTATTGTTCGACTAAGCTTTTCGTTTAAGACCTGAAGATGTCAGTAATGACGAAAAGCTTAGTCGAACAATAAAAAATTATAGCAGTTAGCAAATTCATAAAAGAAATAGTAATTTACATTTTAATTTGTAACTCTTACACGTATCATATCAATAAAAAGTTACTATTCAATAAACAGGTTAAGTACAACCTGTGAAACTTTATTTCTTTGTTTCGTAAAGACGTAACTAATAATAAATGTCAAAGGCTCTCACGGCCAGCGTCGAATCCGTTAATGTTGTTGTGCATTGCCAGGCTATTAGGCAGTGGTCTAATACTGTTTTTAACTAGAGACGTTTTGGCACCACCATTGGAGGCCACCTTCAGTGTTTCAAAGATTAAAAGCAACTAACTAGCAATCATCACCATAGGTTCATCTGCTGTATAGCAGGTTTTCTTTATGAACTCCTTCACTGTTCTCTTTCTTCTGCCAGCCTTTTCGTGGTAATGTAGTTTTCTACCTTGATGTTGTCCATCAACTGTCGTCTCTTTCTTCCTCTTCTTCTTTTTCCGCTAACCATGCCTTCTAGACTGTCTTTCATAATAGAATTTCTTCTTAAACAGTGTCCTATCCAGTTCTTCTTTTTTTCCTTATTGTTTTTAATATTTCTCTTTTCTCTCCCACTCTTCTCAATACTTCCTCATTCCGTACTCTGTCTTTCCATTTAACTCCTTCCATTCTTCTCCACATCCACATTTCAAAAGCTTCAATCCTTTTTTCATCTTCCTTCCTTAAAGTCCACGTCTCCACTCCATACAATGCCACACTCCATATATAACACTTTGCTAATCTTTTCCTGAGGTCTTTGTTTAATGGCCTGTTTAACAATTTTTTTTTTTTTTATCTAGCAAGATGTTCCAAAATTCTGTAAAACGCCGAACTGAGGATGGCCTCCAATGGCGAGGCCGGAAAGTTTTTGTTATTGACAAGAGTATTACACCACGGCCCAAAAGCCTTGCAGTGAACAACAATATTGACAGACACGTAACTAATAATGTATAAGTGCATAATAAATAGACCCAAGTGGCATTCATATGTGTGAAATATAGTTAATCTAGGTGGAAATAGATTGATTATAATATGACAGTCTTTGCTTATGTCAGTCCCAATGCACTGGTGTGGTGAAAGGCTAGCAGGTAATACTACAGTGATTCCCCAGACGTTTTCCAACCACCCCAGTCGGGCTTTGTTCTCCCTTTTGGCTTACGGTGTTGTGTGAAAGCAGATCTTATCTCCCTGAGGGAGGAGATACTGACTATGTAGCACTGAAGGTGTAAACGTTGCCCTCTAGAATAAAGGAGCTGTCTTAATTGAAGGTTGGATTTTAGATTGTTTCCAGAAGCACAATATTTTGTACTTGAGGGAATATAATATATTATAACACTGAAAAGTTTAAAAAGTTCAAGTAAAAAGAGATCAGATTGTTTTATATAATTAGGCTTAAGTAAAGTAGGCAGATGTTTAGTAGTGGAGAGAAACCAGCTGAGTCCAAAAGAACGAGAATTTATTTTGGTCATGTTTAACCTGTTCACTCACGTTTTAATATGCCGTACAGTCGCTGACACATCAGTCCTATTCAATATACGAGGATTGAACGGTTATATGAAATCTGTGTTTTCCAGTTGGACATAGTATAAAATAATATTTTTATTAGGTTTAAAACTTCATAGTTTCCATTCCTAATCGTATTGGTAATAAAAACTCTCTAGTACCAGACGTGTATTCAAATAAGTGAAGTTGTCTGTACGCGAAAATCGGAAAACCATGTAACGATGCTGATCGCGTTGCCCCGTTTTACTCCCTTACTTTCTTTTGCATGGTTCTGGAGGCATCTTATAGAATAACAGGAAATTTGCATTAAAATAATAAAAGCCTATCCTTTTTCAGTATATAAATTACGACCTAGAATAATTTTATCGAATAAACACAGTACAGAATGGAAGGATTCTCGCAAAATACACAAAAGGAAGCCGACGCTTATCAACTCTTGGTCTACTAGAATGGGTAACATCGTTTGTGATTGAATCAGACAGCGATAATAGGAGCCACACAGGGGCACCAGAAGCAGTGGGATCATCAATGCAAAATAAATTCATCTCACAAAGTACTTACAGTTAAACAGGACACAAACTTGCCTACACATAGGTGAATTGAACAATTAAAAATTACTTTACCTGTTAAGGTGTGAGTAGGCCATATATTGTACATGCTCTAAATTATTCATTCATAATAATAATTAATTGGTATCCCTCGCAATACATGTAAATGCAAGTGTAAGTGTATGTATTTGAAACACACCGACTATCTTCATACCGGGTAGTGTAAATCCGTATTATTTTAGAAAGGTAACATTTTTCAAACTGTTTAATCAATGTTTTGACGTAGAAACACATATTAAAATGTTTACCTTTTCTGTTTATTTATTTAAAGTTCACTATATTTGTACTCATATATATTACTAAGTTTCCGTCTTCGGTTTATATACGATGTTGTATCTCACGTAAAAGAAAAATTCATCGTCTTGATTATGCCTTCAATACTGCCTCATCAGTGATTTAAATAAATGCAAACAATAGTTATTATATAAAGACAGCTACTCAGATACTAAAATTTTAACTACGATGTTGATGATTTTCTTCATTGCATAATTAGTGGTGTGTCATATAAAAATATGATGCGCAATGAGTTGAAATATTATGTGAGTAAACTTTTTCAAAGGTTCCAAAAATTAAGTAATTTGTCTTTATGTTAACATTCTTCATCCATAATGTGCGACTTTATCTCCAACTGGATATTGTAGATACTGCGTCATGATTTCAGTACCTTTTTGAATTGTTTTGAAGGCGTTAAGAGTCCTTAAAAAAACGATCAAATTTATCGGAAGTACTTATTTGTGCTCAAACTGTAATCTTAGATTAGACTTTATTAACGAAATTATTGTTTCCATTTGTAGTGCTTGGTAAACTATGAAAGAGATACTTATAAGTCAGTAAAAGTATTAATTATTGATGGACCTAATATAAAAAAAATGTGTGCATCTATTTAAAGATCTTTGTGCATACATTTACTTATGGATAATGAATTTGTATGTGTTATACATTAATTTAATTACATGTTGATAGCGTCTTGATGTTACGAGAACTTGGTAAAGGTTTGCCCACGGTTGGACGAAGAGATGTTAGACCCGACCGAGCCGAAGCCTCTCAAGTCAGTATTATTCTTCGTAGTAGAAAGCTACACCCTACGAAAGACGAAACTTTGACGCCAAGCAGTATCTATTTTGATCAAAAACCGAAAGTCCTAATTATCTCTAGAAGAGGGTAGTATTACACAATAGAAAGATATGGCGAATAAAATGAACTGTTCATGAACTGGGTTGACATTTGTTCTTAGAAGGCTGCAATAAAATCCCAATTTACTCGATAAAGAAAACAAAGGGAACATTACTTGTAGTTACACCAGATCGTCTCGTGGATGCGACTGGTAAATGGGAATCGTTTATTTTGTTCACGACCGTTTATGTATGTGCTGTAAAAAATAATAAGAAGAATAATGTAATTTTTTTTAAGTATAAAAACCATAACTATGACAAAAAAACTGAAAATTTTATCGATACACTTAATCTTGTAGTAGGTAATGAAACGATAAATTTTCGACAAAAGACGTACTATATGTTTAATAATAAATTATTTAGCACGTCTTGACAACTTTATTAATTTTATAGAAACATCAATTTGCCAACTGATACATACGTTACCAATTATGGTAACCGCTGTATGTTTCTTAGTTTGTGACACATTTAAAAACGACACTGGTAAGTAGATAGGTATCTGAGTCGGTTTGGACTTGTAGAAATGTTCTGGATGAAACGGAAGGCACTAATTAATACCAATTAGGCAAGCCGTGATTTCTAAAACGCTATTTTTTGTAGAACACGTAGGTATTTAAGAAGAAAACCAAAATAAATTAACCAAATAATATTGTGACGTTTAACTTTAAAATATGTACTGTCAAATGCTGCACTGTACTAGTTCCAATTTCCCAAGCGAACTCCGCAAATCTAATTATACGATAAATTGGAAGATGGGAAAATGGGAAACCAATTGGAGGCAGAAATTTTCTCACAGGTACTGAAATAGACAAACTGCAATTATACTACGGCGTGGCTATTAGAAGTGGTAGTAGCAATTTAGAAACCATGAAAAAATGTACGAGCAACTTATTTTCATAAGTTATCTAGTGATGATGAAGCACATCACGGTTTATGCCCTAAGGGGTTCGGAATCGTGGTGTGAATTTATTAAAGCGCAGGCATTAGGTACCGATTTCAAACATGAGCACCCTCTACCAAAAGATATAATGTCTGTTGTAAATGTATTTATCGTGACCTTGCTAATCCCGAATTGTTAAAATCATGTTTACATGTCCACAAACAAAACTTTAATGAGAGTTGTAATCGTGTTGTGTGGACATAATATTTAATGTACCAAAAAAATGTTTTTGTGGGGCTAAATACATTAAAATTTGGAATTAGACTGCACATTTGACATTTAATAAGGACTATAGAAGAAAACTAGACGTTTATATACCGGTATATATAAATATCGGTGCATAACGTTATCTTACGTCTTCCGATCCCTAGTCTCCATTGGTCTCGATCTAACCATTCTTCCAATTCCCGGTCTCTCATTTTTCTGGTTGATGCCTCCTCTCCAACTCAGCCTCTTCAACTACGACCGTGTGGTGTCCATCTCAAAATTTGCTTGGGGAGTCGATTATCCGGCATTCTTTGTACATGCCCAAACCATCTTAGCTGTTTTGTTTTTATGTCGTTGAAAATAGAGTGCTGTACTCTCATTGTCTCCTGCATTCTGGCGTTTCTTACTTTTTGTAGTTTTTACCTCCCTACCGCTCTTCACCAATAATCCATTTCAGTAGCTTCCAACAACTTTTCTGATCTTTGTATTATTGGCCATATTTCACACCCGTATGAAGTAATAGCTTTCACGATTGTATTGTATATACGATGTATATTTTGTTTTGATATTTGTTGGTCTCACAAAATATGTTACTAGACGTTTATTCAAAGTTAAATTTAGAAGTTAGTAAATATGCAGTTAGAGAACTCAAGCAGTTGGATTGTATAAGATTAACGAAAGCGGAAGTAGCAGTACAAAATATAAACAAAGAGACCAGAAAGGAAAAGGAAACAGGAAAGAAGAATAGAAGAACAAGAAAACCAAGACTGTTGATCTGAAATGTTTTAATAGTAAAATAACTCTAAATACTTAAGTATATGTCATCACCAGACTTTACTAACTTTACGATTAGTTTACCGAAAATTATAATTTTTTTATGTTTATGTTCCCTTTTCTCAGAAACCCTTTACAATATGATCCTGAAATTTTAGCTGTTTGTTATTAATGCAATTTTACACATTTTGTTAACCAAATTATTTATAAACTTTCATTTGTGTTAGTGTAATAGACGTTTAAAAGTAAAAAAATCTGATAACGTTTTTAAACCAAATTTTAAAAATTTGTAAAAATGGGTTTTATAATCCTATGAAGTTTATTTCTGTACAGCGCTCGGAAATACTACGGTAAAATAACTATAGAAATTATATGTTAGTATTTATTTCCTTTCTTGAGAAAAAGGTACATAAAAACTGCTAATTTACCATTGCTGAGACAGGGCGGTTCCGCTTCCCTTAAAAAGTTCCAATTTTTATATGAATAGTGTTGTGTGGAGACATACATATAAATAATCTGCAGGCGATGTTTACTAATGAAAGTAAATTTCTGGAGAATAACAACAAGGAAATATTTAAAACATATGAAATTTAAAAACACTAATGTCTGATGTTATAAACTAGTAGTGCTACTGATTAGTCTTTTCTGAAAAAACTAAGAAAGAATGTTTTGTTATTTGTAATAATTAAATACAATTAATTTGATACACTTCCTGATACACATAATTGCGTACAATTTAAATGATTTGAAACAGAAACTTGTAAAGTAGTTTCTAATTGTTTGTTGCTTTAGTGAGACATTACTATGTTAGACATTATTATGTTAAAAGCTGTCGATTATTATTTCCTCACTGATACGTTTTAAAGTAAAACTTAGGCCTATATGCTAGCTAATAAATTATTTGTTGGATCATGTTACATTGTATACGTAAAAAAAAATTAATTATATACAGTACACGACATAATTTGTAAAGTTAAATTGGCATTACACGTTTTTTCCTAATTACTTTAATTTCAGTTGAGATGACGCATGTTACTTTTGATTGCCAAGTAAAAAGAAATAATAGAAATGAAACTTTAGGGTCAGCAATTAATTTCGTTAATAAAGACGAAAGAAAAATTTATTTGAATTGAAGAAGCTTGGTTCAAACAAAATTAAGAGGAAAATAATTACATGATTTCCAAACAGCCGTGCAAATCCACCGTGAACAAGATAAATATCTTTCGCCGGAGTCGAATTACAATTTAGAGGCTTGCCAATAAATTAGTCAACGTCTTCGTTACTGCAGTGACTGAAAGAAAAGGTTTTTCTTTAACAACGTACAAAGAGATCAACATCGTAAACTTCTGAACTTGACTGAAAACGTATTTTTTTGTCGTGTGTTTAGTAATTCGTAAGTTTTATTCAAAATATTTAGAGAAATTAGAATTATTAATTTGTTTTTATCAATTCATTTGTTTGATTTTACGTGATATTCTTGATATCTATGTTGCTTTTTTTATCTGTCTTCTTGGTTTTTAAATCGCATCTTTCCTTCCAGCCGTTCTTTCCTCGTCATTGTCTCACCGTCTCCCTCTCTATTACTCGTCGTATCTCTACCTCTCTCTCCATCTTTTGCTGTCTGACATTATTTCTCATACAGCATGAGCGTCTCTGTTCACAGTAGTACTTCCTTCTGTTTCTGAATTTTTACAAACTATTACAGACTTTCTATACATATACGTGGTATGGATATAGGTTGAAGTTTAGGTTTAGAAACAAGGTTTTCTGAATACTAAATTGTAATATTATTTGGTATTAAAATTTTAATAATTTGTGCAAGTCTTGATAGTCTTTCACCGTACAGCTGCTCCTCCTCTTATTTTAATTCCTCTTTTTCTCTTGATCGGAAAGACAAATATGTTGCTACAACCAGGAACTTTTGTCCTCTGTTACTTTTTGAAATGCCTAATCCTTTCGTTGCTTTGATTTTATTTTCTCCCCTCGGCCGACCTTTCCCTTTTTTCCTAGAAGTTTACCTACAATTTTAAAAAATACATCTGTCAGTCCCATTTTTTAAGAAATTATTGTCAACACAAATGACTTGGGATTTTAAGTTTATATTTTATATTATTTTACATAGGCTATAAAAGGTAAAAAGTTCTTCGTTCTTGTTACTTCCAGTAAAATTCAATGTAGGCCTACATCTCTTACATTATCCAAATTTTCATTCTCCTCATTTCTTATATGTCTCCTCTTTCTGTTTCCCCGTGTTTCAAATACCCAACATAGGCTATTCTAACAAAAGGTTTTGTTAAGACAATCCTATCTTTTGAATGTATGTGTTTGACTTTTAATAATTATTTTTCTTCTAGAAACTTACTTTGAAGATGCTCAGTTTCCTTCTTTAGTGATAAATATTTTGGATTTTCTGTAAACTTACTCCCCAAAGAGCAACATAGCTTCACTTCTTGTTTATCAGCTATTATTACCACGAATTTAACGCTACATCACAAATCCGTTTTACTGAGTAACATATACTTAATCATTTCAAAAATGAGCGTTTGAAATCGGTGTACGATATTCGCTACGGATATGCTTTGAATAAATTACAGCATTATTAGTACGCCGTTAAACGCCAAGGGTAATTGAGGAAACGTGTTTTTAAATTATAAACGGCTGTAGGCCCCAGTTTCTTGTTTCTCTAACACAGTGAACGTTTGCCGATTATTGCTAAGTAAGTGTTTTCTTAATTATTTTCAACCTATATAAAACGGTTCATTATTTGTAAATTTTGGCTTACATATTTAATAAAATTTCATTTCTTTTTTAAAGCAAAGAAAACGGAAATTTGCTCCCAAAGTCATTAATACTTTTTTGAGGTTTGCAAAGTGGTAAGATATACTCTATGAAATTTATTAGCTTTAAATAATTATATAAGTGACTATAATTGTGTTATTGATAATTGCAGTTACATATATAAAATATTTGAGTCACCGCTGCCAAAGAATTTTAGTAATTATAATATAAGGTAATCATAAAATTAAAAATATTTAACCTTCCCGGAAGCATATATCTCTGATAAGAATCATTGTCGTGAGCACAACTTTTATGCTAATGTAGTTATTATTTCTTTGTAGGTAACTCGTTGAGTTTTCTCCTATGTAATATGTTCAAATAATTACACTGCAAGTAGGTTTATTTTCACCTGGCGTACGTTTCACAGAAATTATTCTGTATCTTCAGATATTGTTTGAACTTTAATTGAAGGTTTCGCTTACAATTTAAGCGATTGTAAGCAAAACATTCAATTACAATTCAAACAAACCTCTGAAGTTACAGAATAATTTCTGTGAAACGTACGCCAGGTGAAAATAAACCTACTTGCAGTGTAGACTTGAATTTATTATATAATGTGGTTATATTAACATTGAAACAACAATAACAGCTGTTGTTGTGTGTATATATACAACAGCATATAGGCTACATTGTAAGTCGTGGGGTCACTAAACTAATCATTTGCACATTGGAAGGCATCACTTAAACTGATTTAAATGAGTATCAGATATTTTAGAACATTCACTCTTACTCATTGCAGTATACTCGCTGCAGGTGCCAGAACGCTCGTTTATACAGGCTTTGATGTACTAAGAAAGGTCGCTTAATAGTTTACTTTGCTCGATACACTCGACTGAAAAACAGTTATGATAATAAAAAAACCGATTCTATAATCAATAAATGCTCAGTGTATATAAGCATTTATAGTGTAGTAGAGCAAATGTCCATTTCCGATGCGAAGGTACTGCATAAAAACCAAACATCAGACTGCTAGTTAAGACCCGGAAACCAGGAACGGGAACTCACAGTCGTACGCAACTTTATTTCATAGCTGCTAGTGTATTGCAAGGATGATTTCTTTGCAAGGAAATGAATTAGGAGGATGCTCTTGTATTTCTTATCAGACAGTACAGTTTATAAAAACTGGTCTACGAAAACATAAAAATACGTGAGCTAGTGTATTGACATTGCATTTAAATTATATAGGCCTACACTTTTAGCATTGAATTTGTTAGCATTTCCTGTAGCGTTAGGATTTTGGAGAAGTAACGTACCAATTACAATGTCTATTTTTGTATTAAAAGCGCAGTAGTATTAAAAAATGTATATGCTGCTAAAACTGTGTATAAAAGTGATAACCGTTTTCTAAGCATACGCGTAGAAAATCTGAAATAAAAACAGGCCAGACAAAATTTATGAAGAAGCCGCAAACTCCCTTAATACATACTTTTCTTAAAAATAATTGTACTAATTACAGCCATGTACATTTACGTATGCACTAGCAATTTTTTTGTTCATTTGGTTATAAGAATATTATAAATTTATGAACATTTAACTTTAACCAGGTCATATTTGTGGTAAGGCTATTATCGTAAACACAACCCTTATGTCAACGTTCATATGAGAATAATGAAATAACAATAAGTGGTATCAATGTTACATTCATAAGCTTAAGTTATTTTGTATATGTAAGTGAAAGAAGTTTTCTCAAAACGTTTACTACTTTGGCTGTAGAGTTGTATAGAACTGGAATCTGTTACAACTCTGAACACGTGTAAACTAGGAAATTAGATGCAGACTCTCAATTTTTTAGCATTAAATAACACTAATGCTACATAACGCATTTATAAAATGTAAAAAGTAATACTATAAAGTTTTGCGCATGATTTAAATAAACGGTTTACTTTTAATAGTTATAACCAAATTTTGTCGTATTGTACTGTCACGTATTAACGTTGTAAGTGGTTATTCATACATCTACACTTTTACTAACTGATAAAGAAGGTTAAAACTTTTGTAGTTTATCTATATTGATGTTTTATATATTTTCAGATTTTATCGTTTATCAATACCACATGGTACAATCAGCATCAAGAAGCAGCACCCTGCACTGGTAAGAAGTATTATTATTTCACAATTCCTAATTGGTTCTGATCTTTTACGCTGTTTTAATTTTTGTAGTATCTAACCTTTGGAGAGAATTGTAGCCAAGATTGGGAATAAATATTATTCTGCCTATAGTGGAATAATCATTCTCTTAAATCAACTATAGCGTACCGCTTATTATTATTTTTTTTAATGTTAGAGCTTCAGTAACTTCTACATACCAGGGTCTATTAAAAACATTTATTAAGCATGATTTACGTTAGCTCTCATGCTTTGTGTTCGTTTATAATCAAAATGACAAGTTTTATCGTTGCAATCTACTGGATTCTGCCTTGTATCTGTTTCACTTCTATAAGTCTCTTATATTTTTCCAGGTATTGAAATTTAAAGACTTTTTCTCCCTTAAACCCGTATATATTATCCTTTTCTATTTCAACCGTCTCTAGCTGAGCCCTTTCCTTCTTCCTCATGTTTCAGGTTTCAGTTTAGTAAAGTAAAGTACTGCAATCACAAGATTTTTTATAAAAGTTAGTAATTTCTACATTTATATGAGACAGTCTGCCCCTGTTTTACACAACCGTAATTATGATTTTATTAATTTATTTTATCAATGAAAAAATATAATTTTATCTAGGAGTTTTATAAATGGAGAGCAACGTCTCCCTACATTTGGTTATTCATTCTCTACATATGTTATTTACTATAATATCATTTGACCGGTACCGTGACAATTTATGTTTTAATAACTTTGTATTAACATTTTCGTTTATTAATTACAACTTACTATTTATATATGTATATTATTCAGCTACTTGATAAAAATATTAACTATAATTTAGTAGTACACTAAAGGATTGATTAAAATTTAATCAGTAAAATAAATTTTTAATTATTGTTTTCCATTCTTTATCTGAAATGAAAATTATAAGACACAGCTTTATCGTAGGAGAAAAATCATTGGTAAATGAAGAGAATTTTAATTATTTATTTGCAACATCCCCTTGCATTTCAAAAATACTAATAAAAAAGTTAATCGTATAACTTCATAGGTAGCACTATCAAATGATGTTTGAAAAAGGAGATTCCGGAGGTATAAGGCATAAGGCATAAGCAGTGCCTTATATTTTACCTACCTCCGAATAAGTACCAAAGAAAACTAGATGAACGGATATTTGAACGGATAGATTTAGTAAAGAAATTTTTGTTTTGGTCAGACTGCTTTTAAATACATCAATTTGGTAAAGAATAGAAAATACAATTCACAATATGCATGGCTGCATTTTATTTACAATGAATTGTATAGTGATACTGCATTTTTAACATATAGGCATAGTTACTATAAATAAAACGGAACGGTGACATAAGCGTGCGGCACAAACACTGAAAGTGAAGTGTAGTTAGAAAGGAAGATGACAGGAGGGGACTTGTAATTATGGAGACAGTTTACCTCCGACGAGATGTTATATTGGAATAGGTTGTTAACCATAAAATCCTATGAAGAAATTCATTTTGTTACCATAATACACAGAATATAAGTAAATGCCTTAATTGGATAAAAAAGATACAACGAATGCCGGTGTAAGATTGGTCAAAATCAAGAAATGTCTGACAATAACAAAAGCTGGTGGAAGATGTAGTTCAGACAACAGTTGTTATAATACTATTGAATTTTATTGTGAACTGTACTTATTTACAAACCAAAGACACACCCGAGTCTTTGGTTTTTACATACGTACAGACACGAGTGCGCGCCTAGATGCACGTATAATTTAAACTATATTTTTAATTGATCAAATGAGTCACAAAATATTTTTAACTCATCATGTCTCAGTAGTGACGATTTTGTTCAATAATATTTTACAAAATCTGTGAAATACAGAACATCTTAATAAATGAATAATTCATCTAAGAGAAATAGTACTGGTAATATTAAGACATAATTTGAAATGATGTTATTTCTTTAGTCACAAAGCGGCTGTATATATAACACGGGAGCAAGATAAATATAGATAAATATCTATAGCGCTGGAGTATAATTATTGTTTCTGTAGAAGTTTATTATACGGCTTCTTTAGGGACAATTTTGTTGAAAACTAGAAATTGATATAAGTTGGAGTAAATACGAGGGGCATCCAGAAAGTAAGAATACAAGGGCTGTGTAGGACATAGGGAAATTGTTTTTTCAAATTTGGCACCCGTGACGTGTAGACGGGTTCTTAACGGTCAAAATGAGACAACGAGCGCCTCAGTCCGTTATGAAATGTCGTCGCAGCAGGATTATAACACGTCAACCAGTTGGTCCCCCGTTTGCTCCACGTACCGCAGGTGTGAGATTCGCTCAGTCATTCGTTTCCTCACGTTGCGCAACGAATCGGCGGCCAGTATCCATCGCCAGCTTGTGGAAACCTACGGATCCGAGGTAATGAATAGTCAGAATGTTACCAAGTGGGTTAGGTTATTTAAGGAAGGCCGTACCGATACCCACGACGGAGAAAGGAGTGGGAGACCGTCTGTCATTTCAGAAGAGCTTGTGCAGCAGGTTGAAAAAAAAAGCGCGATGATCGTCGTGTGACTCTTGACACCCTTAAAGATAGTTTCCCACACGTTTCATGAAGTCTCCTGGGTGAAATCGTGTCAGAAAGACTTGGGTTTAGGAAGTTGTGTGCACGATGGGTGCCAAAAATATTGACTCCGGAACACCGCGAAAATCGCGTTTCGGCCGCACGCGAATTTCTTGAACGTTTTCAAACTAAGGGTGAATCCTTTCTCGACTCAATTGTGACTGGGGACGAAACGTGGGTGTGTCACTATACTCCTGAGTCAAAAAGACAGTCTCTGCAGTGGCGCCATACCCATTCGCCAACATCCAAAAAATTCAAAGGTCAGTCTTCACAGAGGAAAATCATTGCATCCGTCTTTTGGGACCGGAACGGGATCTTGTTGGTCGATTTCATGTCCAAACGGACCACCATCAATGCTGCTGCATATTGTGAGACCCTAAAGAACTTGAAAAAAAAATCAAAGACAAAAGGAGGGGAATGCTGACTCGTAGTGTGTCACTCCTTCATGACAACGCCAGACCCCATACCACCCGGCTCACTCAGGACCTGCTCGTGTCGTTTGGATGGGACATTGTGACTCACCCACCCTACTCCCCGGACCTGGCACCCTCGGATTACCATCTTTTCACCAAATTGAAGGAGTTTTTGGGTGGACAGCGATTTTCGAACGATGAGGAGGTCATGGAGTCTGTGAAAAAGTGGCTTAAGGAGGTGGAGCGGAAGGTATACGACGAGGGTATACAAAAGCTGGTGACCATGCTTCAAAAGTGCATTGATTGAACTCAACGGCGATTATGTGGAGAAATGATAACCTATTTTGGCACATACCCTTTAAATTTCATTAAAATATATTCATTTTTCGATTTTTAAAAGTGTTGTATTCTTACTTTCTGGACGTCCCTCGTAATTTAACTTTACGCTCCGATTTATTTAAGTAAACTAAACATTCAACTGAATATATGTCATTCAACATCTTTTTTTTTCGCTGCGTTATAAAAAAACATATTCAACTGTTAGCTATCTGGATGTAATTAAAATCTTTTGTAAATCGAGGAAGATCAAGTTCACTATAAAGAAACATTTTAGAACTTTGTAGTCCAATCATTATTGACAATAAAGGTGACCATGGATTGTACTTAAAAGAAGACTATATTTATTTAGGTATTAAGACAGAGAGAGAGAGAGGGATAGGGGTAAGAAATTATTTATAACTGTTAATGCGGGCTCTTTAGCGAGTTATACTGAAGTGCTTATTTATTATAAGCTTGGATTAGTAAACTCAATAATTACAATGTGTTTCGTAGGCTTGCACGGCCGGACTCAATGTTGTTAAAATTCATTCCTGGGCTGTTTGACCGTGGACCATTGTTTCTTACAACAGACGTTTCAGCAATGCCATCGACTGCCATCTTCAGTGTAAAATCGATTTACTCTAATGTAAGGTGGTAGACGTTAGTGACCACAGTAAGGGTTAAAATTAAGGCTTACATTGTTAATACTTAGCTAGCGTAGGCTTACTGTGGTTAATAATTACACACTGCTATCACCTCTTCTGTATTGCACTTATGGATGCCACTATTAAGATCTGTGAATTTTTATAATTCAATATTGAAGCGAATAACAACTGCTGGTTATTGATTTCCCTGGTATTTAAAAGGCAAATTCAAACGATAATTACGTTCTTCATTCTCAAATCAACGTCTGTGGGCATAATTAGTTTTTACTGAATTAAATCAAACAAATTGTATGTCTATAGTTATTATTCATATAAATATTATGATATCAATCTGTAAAATCTAATAGGCATTTGCTATATCCTCTTCAATGAAAACGCAGTATCTTTACGACGAATCAATAAAAATGTGTTACATTAGGCTCTTCCGGGGTAAATTAATAAAATGAAAATATAATCTACGTACTTAACTCAATATTTCTAGTTGAAGTTACAGTTTTGCAACAGTCCGCAAAAGTTTTTAGTTTTACGATGAATAATTTGGAAGGATCTTTTTTAATCAGGTTAAACAAAATTAACATAGGCCTAGGACCTTATACAATTGTTGTTATATAATATTGTGGTATTGTTCAATATCTTTTGGAAGTATAGTATTGCGTTCCTGTTTTTTAAATACATTAGGAACGTTTCACTGAAAAATATCTGCATCATAAGAGGCTTTTAAGTCATTAACGTTTAAGTCAGAGACTTTTTATTGATTTAAAAGCCTCTGATGACGCTGATTTTTTTCAGTAAAACGTGCGTAAGGTTTTGAAACAACAAAACCGCAATACTCTACTTGCAGAAGAAACCATATTGAACAATATCACAATGTTATATAATTGCTGCAAGAAACTGTGAGTTACGCGTATAGAAAATTTTTATAATAATGTGTTGTTAGTATTAATATTGCACAATGTTGTTGCATTCCAACTGTTTATAAGTCAGATATCTTTGGTTTTAACTTCAAAAAATGTATTATCTATAATTTCCATGATTACAGAGCCTAACCTATAGTACAGCAAGACTTAAGATCAATTGTAATACTATTAGTATACAATCATATCCAAATAATTGATCTTTACCTTTACCTAATACAATTTAAACTGGATAAATCACACATACGTATAAGGAGCTGTAGAGATTATGAACATTGGTTTTTGATACACTGAAAAGTCTGGTGAAGACACAAAAGTCTTGTGCAGTAATAATCGGAGTCATAAACGTTTACTGGAAAGTGATTTGCAATCTGTTTTGATAATGTCGCAGTGCTCTGTTGGTGTTAAACAAACAAACGTATAAACAGGATTTTATATGATGTTTTATGACCGTTTTGACCCAGTTTGCATTAATAATGTTTGTGTACAGTGAATGCCACCTATTGTAGTTCGGGTACAGATTTGTGGCCGGTAGTATCAAAGTAATAATTACGAATACGTCCACCGGTGTATTACGTAAATCACCGCGTAATGTGTCTGACAAATTAGCCAGCTGACGTTTTATTATTCGTAACAGTATTGAGAGACCATGTTACAAGAATCACGGCTTTTGTAACTGAAATATTCTGAAGGCAATTTGTAATTTCTGTTGGTTTCGGTCACTGTTGTTCTGCTATTTCTAATATTATACACTCAGCTGCATATAAATCGTTCATTAGTATTAGAGTTGATTAACTCTACACAGAATTATTAAATTAAATATAAACATTACAAAGTTTTATGAAACTATTCTAACAAGCAAAACTTAGTATATTGAATAGAAGTATGAGAAAAAAAGTTAAATCGCCTAAAATTTTGTTTGAAACATTATTATAGATACTAAGCAATATTACTACGAAATCATAAAAGACATTACAATAACATTTATGTATTTTAAGTATTTTCGACACGTATATGTTATTGTCTTACGACGGTTGAATAAGAACTATAAGCTGAGTTATGAGAGTTAAAATGCAGATAGAAAGACTGAGATGAGATTGAGCGACAAATTAACAAAGTGAATGATAAATTGTAAAAAATGGGACTATTAAAATTTTATCTAAAAATGAAACTTTTACTTGTGAACTTACTGTTTTTTCTTCTCGTCGAACGCGTTTCGGCGTCGTATTCGCCTTCTTCAGATTAGAGACATACTGCCAGTATTTAGTAACGGTTGTTGTATGGAAGGTGTAGTGGGGGTGGTGCGTGGAGGAAAGGGATTGGCGCGGGGATTCAAATTAATGTTTGTTTTTTGAATAATTGTGTCAAAAAGTGTATGTGATTTATATTGTAATTGGTCGTTAAGTATGTTGTTTGATTGTGTTGTGTGGTGTTTGTATATTTCGTATTGTTCAGCTGTGTTGAGTTTTCGACCTTTGGGTAAGTAATGTAAAATTTCAAGATTAGTGTCTATGTTGGTGTAGACATACTTAACGACCAATTACAATATAAATCACATACACTTTTTGACACAATTATTCAAAAAACAAACATTAATTTGAATCCCCGCGCCAATCCCTTTCCTCCACGCACCACTCCCACTACACCTTCCATACAACAACCGTTACTAAATACTGGCAGTATGTCTCTAAGCTGAAGAAGGCGAATACGACGCGAAAACGCGTTCGACGAGAAGAAAAAACAGTAAGTTCACAAGTAAAAGTTTCATTTTTAGATAAAGTGTAGTGCTGTGAAAGAAGATGATGAACAATCAAGACGACTATTAAAATTTGTAAAATATCAATAAACCAAATAACAGAAATCACATATTTTTTGTAACAGGCCTAACAAGGAAATGAGAAAAAAAATATTTACTACGAATAAGAATATTATAGATGGGATTTGGATTATTTAGCCTTAGATTCGAAAACAAAATTAAATGGAGGATTATAAAATTAGGGAAAAATATAGAGAATTTAACACACTGACGAGTGACATAGGCATTAACAAAAGAATCTAATTCGAACTGATTGTAACACGACGATGTATGTCAAGACATGATGTTGTTCCAACATCACAGAACAATCTACGTGTTTCTCGAACGATCCACTGGCAGCCGGCTGTATGTTGTGGCGTACGTGATTTCCACATGCGCTTGCGAGACATTTCTAGACGCCGCCAACCTTGCTGACTGTGTCAAGGCCTCAATTAATTACGTCGTAGTGTAGAGATAACGCGTAGTTGTAGAATGTTCTGGTCTGTGACCGTCGTAACAATGTAAATAAACGAAACAACAAAAAAGAATTCAAGTGAGTCTGAAACACGGTCAAGTAAGAGAGAAGGTATCCGACGTAAAACATAATTAGTAGAGATACGACGTAATACAATATTATGTACACCAGAAACAACTAATATACTAGCGAATTTGGGAACTAGAGAATAGCAAGAAAGACGGAAAATGACATGGTAAATGATCTTCTAACAGTTGCAGATAAGAAAAATACTGCAAAGATAAATATTTGCATATTCGCCCCCTTGTTAATCTTTCTGTATATAGAAAATAAAGGTAAATGGTACTAAATAGTTTTAAATGGTCCATACGGGAAGAGGCAACAATTCGAAAATTCGTAACATGTTTTAAAACACCTGATTAGAACAATTATTTACTTGTATTACTAAGGTGAATGTGTGTATTTCGTGCGTATTTGTTGTGCCCGTTCTCACCTGAGCGACTGCAAGAAATTAACCAGTGGCGGCTGGCGGTTGCAGATTTTGGTGGTTGCAGTAACGTGTGGTTGGAGCCGTGTAATAGGGGTTGGGATAAAACATCAAATTTTAGAGTGTCTATTACTTTTGTTATTATAATTTTGTTCCTAATTAATGCTATTACAACGCGCACCAAACACTGACACCCAAAGTAACAAAAAAACGTGAAATTTAATAAACAGCCAATTTGTAAATGATGACACAAGAGTGTCGTAAAGCACACACGCCGGGGCACACTTGAAGGAGAGTGGAGAGAGAGAGAGAGAGAGAGAACGAGAGAGTAACGTTGGACTGGCTACGCACACACCCCACGTTGCAGCCCGGTGTGCAACCGCCTTCCTTGTATAGCTGAGATACGTGATTGTACACGTATAGCCTGCGTTTCGTATTTAAACGCTTGTACGCCTCTACCATATAACTATCATGTTGCAGAGGCCCAGCGCACCACCACGCTCGGCCGACAATGCTCGCGTTGCTTTTTAAGTATAAATTTTTCGTTTTCGAGCAGCGTATTGACTGATAACGTATTGATAACGTATTTTCCTTGTAATAGTAAGCTCCAGTTCAGACGGTTGATACTTTTTTTTTATAAAACTTTTATATCGTACTTTTTTTCAGAACAAATTCAAAACACAGCCAATATGCTTTCAATTTTGTTTTCCAACTTTTTGACGCAGAAAAACACCAGTTCGAGTAAAGTACTGGAGCCGATAAGGTGTGGGCTGTTAATGGCTGACCTGTTGTTGGCAACGTTCAAGCATTTGTCTTGGCCTACTGTTATTTATTGTTACCAACGACAGTGGCTTTATCAGTTTATAGGTATGAGTGCGGCAATTGAGGCGGCAATTCGACTGGATAAAACTGTTTGGCCGCTTGAGAGGCAATACATTTTTTTACTTTTCAATCAGTTTCGTTGTTTCTTAAAATTTTTTATTACATAAGAGTGTCATAAAAATTCCAGAAAAGCTGAATTTGCAAATTGGAAAGTGAATTACTTACGTGATGCAGAAACAGTCGTTATTAGCTTTGCTGACTTAGTTGTTTTTTTTTTATATTCCCCGACTTGACGAACCTTAAGCTTGATCCTTAGAGTCCGCATCATATGCAAAGCGCGCTTTAAGCAAATTCACTGCTATTTAATGTACAGTGCATTATTTAAGAAGTAATAATAATAAATAATAATAAACCTCTGCTCAACATTCCATAAAGGACCAAGTCATACCGCGTGACTTGTGTTTAGTGTGACGGTTGCATGGCCAATACAACGGGCCGCTAGTTGCTAGTCGCAGTGCGTTATTTAAATAGCTTCATAATGTATAGACGTATTGGATAGTCTCTACATAATCTTAAAACGAGCTATGTATACTCTTTATCCATTTTTAACTCACAACAGAAATGGACACCATTCTTATTCCAACACTACAACTTCCTCGAAAAGAAGTCGCTCATACCAATATATAACATTAAGCTCAAAGATATGTGAACTTATTATCGCAAAAGCGTTTTATTCTTCTTAGGACCTACTTTAACGAGAATAATCAAATTAAATTAAATTTGGTTCCCACGAGCACGTGCAGTTAGTACTAGCTGCTTTATTTAATTAGCTAGTCTATCACTAGCACGGGGCCTAATATATTTTTGCTTACTTAAAAAAAATTGAAAGTGAATATAACTTTTAATTTTAATATTACTGTCACCCTTGGTACATGGCATAAGGAAAAATAGGAATAAAGTGGAAGTATAATTTACATGGAAAATAAAGTCATATGCATTTTCACTTTAAAAATTTCAAAGATTCAACAATTCTGTCAAGGCGGAATATTTTACAATGGGAGGTGAAAGTGGTAAACGTAGCTTTTTGCAAATAACATACATATTATCACATTTAGTAAACAATTCTATATTATCCGTTGATACACAATTTGGTAATGGTATACAAAAGAAGTACTTTGTTTTTCCCTTATTTAACTACGAAAAACTTGACAGATTGATAGTGTAATAACAAAGGTTAGTCTCTGATTTTACGGAGAGTCCCTTACATAATGCTAGACGAATTATTGACAACTCAGATTATAGACATTGTAGTCAATTGTTTTTATATTTATAAGAACAATAACAACATTTTACGAAATATTAAAACGAATAATATTCCAAAAGCACTTTTACATTTTATACCTAAGTTTTTACCTAGTTATTAGTAAACTCTGAACGTTAATACGGAAATAAAAGTTTTTAGTGCGTAATCCAGTCCAATTTTATAGTATTACAAATCCAACACTCTTTTAAGTTGTATAATTCTTCGTAGTCATACAATTATAAAATGTATTTAATGATAAATTTATGTTTAGGAAGGGACATTACATACTATGGTGAAATGCTTCGTTTAATAGAATTGCTTTAAAACACAAGTTTAAATTATACGCTACAAGAGTTTCATCACAATAAAATTCATGCCATTTTAATAAATTATTAATTACAGTCCTAGCGTTTCAGCTGTGTAAACTTAATAATTGAACTGAAAGCCGTTAATGTTGAATCTTAAATAAAGTTTTTAGGTTACATTTGCAGTTTTCATAATGAGTTCATTGTTTTGTATTGTTATTCTGTTCAATAACACTTACGTTATACCCGTAAATTGTTATAACTTGTGTTTTTAACTCGTTTTCACAGAAATTGTTGACACCATTAATATCAAAATTGTTACGTCAGAGAAATTAGTCTGCAAGTAATTATTAAAAACTTATACTTTGTAAAATAAATGAAATGAACATTATTTTCTACAGTCTACTACAGCGTATATAGGTTACGTGAGATAAGCTTTGAACAACACTACATAATTTTTATATTATTTTACTTAATAAACATTGTTTACTATAGTTAGGCTACTGCTTTATTATGAGAAACAATTTCTCAAAATTATATTAACATAGAGTTCAACGTTGTTTTCAAGTATGGTGCTAACCTGGAAATGTATAAACTAAAGATACTAATAACCAAACACTTGCAAAAGTCATGTAAATATAAAATCTATAATAATTAATCATTTAAGGCATCGAGTACATTTAGTCTATTTAGTACGATTTTAAGTAACAAGGTATTTTTAACCCTGAGGACGTATACTATAAACATTAGGATGCCTTACAATATTAATTAAGGCCTTACAATAATTCAATATAATGATACTTAAATTCTGACTGACAATTTATTAAAAATCGAGAAGTAAAAACAAAACATTCTTGGTAAAATCTGGCGGAGGGCTGGACAATAAAAAAAAATTTTAAGTAGTTAGTAGAAAACGCTCAAGAAATTTATGAACAGATACAGCAATGACTGGGGTTGATCACTTTGCTATTGTTCGGTTTTTCAATTAAAGAGATGGAAGACTTAAAACGTGACGAATTTCAAAACGATATTATAAACTATGCCACAGAATTATGGGAACGACCCAACCAGGAAGGAGGAAAACAGGAAGACTACCTATCACCTGTATAGAGGAAATTCAAACTATATTGAGGGAACGAGAAATTGAAGGAGATATTTAGACGGACAAGCAAAAGTGGAGAATTCAATAAATTCTATAATATTTGGTTCCAGAAAATGTGTAAACTTTGTACAGCCGGAATAATACCAATTAACTATGTAATGAAGACGATTTGCAATATTCAGAAAGGAAATTATAAAAAATATCCATGAAACGGCAATAACAAAATTTAAGATGAAGGCCCGGATTCGGATGGACCACAAAAATGAATATAACACAAAGTTCATGTAATTGAGATTTCTTTCCAATGGGGGGAACACAGACAGAAATCAAGATGTTATCAGGTAAACGACGACTAAACAATGCCGAGAAAGTTCTGTGTAGTGGAGAACGGAGAAAGTGTGAATGGAGGAAGTAGGGAAAGTGAGAAAGAATACGGTGGTAAGAAATTACAAATTTGTGTTTCCTCTACCAACGGTTTCTAAATAATATCTCTCCCGGACATCCCAGAATATATCACCACACATTATCACTGCAACGTGAAAGGAAATTAAAACAGACATTAACAAGATACTTTTCAAACTACTGTATATGGAAATATTGTATATCGTATGTATCATATTTATAACAAGAACATATTTTTACTTCATGTGTTTTAAGCTAAAGTAATACACTCAAAATTGTTAAAAAATTAAACGATGATAATATTATATTTGGTCATCACATGAATTTGACCGACTTTATAACTTGACGAACGTCAGCACTTAGAAAACATATTGCTATACATTCAGACACTTTTTCTATTGATAAAAATCAACATTCTGTCTAAAATTTTATCTTTATTTGACAACATCTTAGTTTCAGTGTACACCTTTATATAAATTGAATTATTTTTTATATAAACAACTAGATCTCGGTATTAGATTACTTTATTATTAACTCAGTAAAATTACCATTTTTAAAAAACTAAATTAAGTTTGAAGCGACTCTGTTGTCTTGTAAACCTGCTAACGCAATATTACACTTCTTAGTATTTAAATATTTTTTTAAATAATTTAGCACTATAAATACTTTAAAACAATCAAAAAAGCGAAAAAAAAAAGAATTTTTTTTTAAATCTACAGATATTACTGCCACGTTTTTGGCCTAGTAGAAACGTACTTTACTAATTTGTAAGATTACAGTTGCCTTTAACACTAGACACATAGGTTTATTTCTGTTTTGGTTAACAACCTAAAACCACAAATCTAGTTTGTCCAAACACAGAATGATACAGTGTATCGTTATTCCTGGGACATCCTTAGTGAAGAGCAAAGAATTAGTCCTCTGAAACAGTCTCAAATGTCTACAGTAGTGGAAAGCAAATATGATTATTTTTAATGGTTTATTTATATTTGTAAGGACATCAAACGTTTTTCCTATTATTGACCTTCTAGCAAAAACTGCGAAGAAATCCGAGAACAAATTAAAACCTTTTAGAAATTGCATAATGGTCGCAACCTTGCAAAGGTCAATTTATGGTCGTGGTGAATATGAAATATCACGTCAACAGCTATTTATTCAAGAAAACACACTATAAGCACCATGATTAAAATTTATTTTCTAGTTTCTTATTTTATATTTTTTCTAGATTCAACAAACAAATAGCACTATTTCCATTTTGTTTTTATCTAAGGTTACGTTAAGTAAAATAGTTGAAATACTGTGTTCAGTTGTTTCCTTCACCTACGTAATATTTTAAATTGTTTTGCTTTTAGTATTTTCTTTTTGAACATTTTCTTTTTCGATGTTACACGGTCTTCGTCTAATAAAAACAACCAGTGTAATCACATTGTGTGTAGAATAATTGTTCACAATAACAAAAGTATTAGTAACTACACGTAATAGAATCAGGCTTTTGTGAAGACAATGCGTATTACATGCAGAGGCCATATTATGTAAGCACTTATTCAAGGAAAGAGTCTATCAACGAATTACTTGTAAATTTTGATTTCATGTGTAAGTAGGCCTATATAAAATCGTTCAAAATATAATGAAAACAAAAGCAGAATATCAGCAAATGTATAAATGCTACTGAATTCCTTACACAGAGAGTTTACTATAATTTACATGTACATATAGGTCTACTTGAAGTTATTCAAAAAACGTGTCCGAAATAGTGTTACTTTTACAGTAATTTTGCATAAACTCTAGTTCATCTACCCTTCATATGTTCGTGAATTGAAATTTCTTCTACAAGGTTAATTTTATGTGGCTTTTGCTGCTCTCAAACGATAAACAGAATAGTTAAATATTTTATGGATATTATAAATATTCGATTCCGTGGTTGTTAAGAAGTAATGTAAGTATGTGCAATCATAAGAGTGACTTATGAGAATGGCCTGTGGCAAAGGTGTTAGATAATGTTCTATATGAAATTTATAAGCAGGCATCGGCAATCCAATTTACAAATAAAAGAAGCCTAACTGATGCCTTAAGCTTTCACTGTCAGAGTCTTGATTTTTATAAGTACTTTCCGGGGTACCAGGCCGTGGTCCTACTGTATGTTGGTAAAAGCAGACGTTTCAACCACTGCGTTGGTTTCCATCTTCAGAATAACTAAAAAGTACTGACAACGGTATCCGTCAGTAACACTACAGTACTTTGGCTAAGGCTGAGGTACTGTGGCAACTGTGGTGTTATTGACGGAGACCGTTGCCAGTAATTTTTATCCCTTCCGGTACTAAAGATGGCCACCAATGGAGTGGTTGAAACGTCTGCTTTTACCAACATACAGTAGGACCACGGCCTGGTACCCCGGAAAGTACTTATAATAATTACAAGAGGCTTAGTTGGTTTAAATGTTTGTCTACATAAAGGAACAAGAAAAAATATGATGAGACACGAAGATCGTGAAGTAAAACTTGGATACATATAGATGTATGCAAACGAAGTTTAAAATATGCTGTGGAAACTGGTTGTTTGAAGTGGTATGTAGGTTCGGAACCACTTGTAGGATTTCATAGAGCAGAGAAAAGCTCATCTATGGCTGCAGTGTCAGAAGAAGAGACAAAATGTGTAGTAAAAGGTGCTTTTTATGATACGGACATTCTGCTTATATATGCGGTTCGTGTATGATACGTGCAGTTCATTCAATGAGTGTTAGCAGTTAGTGCACCCAAAAGAAAGCAATCTATTACTGAACTCATGCGGCCATTCACAACAGGTCACAAAAAACATTTGTATGGTTTCAGTGGCATACCACATTTATTTTGTTTCAATATTTTAATTAATACGTTAAAAATTAACAACCAAAGAAGAGTAGATAGAGTGAGAAATGTAGAGATAAGGCAAGCGATGGGAATCTACCTTGACATTATAGAAAGAAGCAAGAAGACTGAATTGGTTTGGACACCTAACAAGAATGTCGGATGAGAGATGGCCAAGGAAGGTATGGGAATGGACTCCTCCCTCTAGAAGACAAAAAGGAAGACCTAAACATTCATGGATAATGGACGTCGAAGATCCAATGAATGCAAGAGAACTTACAGAACAGGACGGTTTAGATCGGCGCCAGTGGAAGTCAGGGTGCGAGAGGCGGCGCCAGCCGTAATTAAATCACTGAAAAAAATTAACACATTGATACTACGTCATTAAAAATACGCTATTTAAAAATTAAAATAACCAGTATCAATTAATTTAGAGGAAAAATATAACTTTAAAGGGATGGTGGAATTTCCAGTTTTAAAATTTCTTAATTTCTCTTTCCCTTTCTAGTTCAAAATTTTCTATTGAACTATTTAGCACTTCAAAGGTAAAAAGTACATATAAGCCAACAGATGGTACAAAAATTATATTTATTATTTGCTAACGGGACCTGTGAATGAAGTAGGCCTATAGTTAGAAAGAAACCTTACTATAAGAATGTACCAAAAACAAAAATTAATATCGTTTTTACATAACTGCCATTTACCTTAGATTTCCATTCATACTATATATAGGTATAGACGTATGCTAGTATATACACATTTATATTTATCACAGAGCGTACACCAATGTAATGAGGTTTTCTTCTTTTCTTTTAATAAAGGAAGAAATCTTTTACATTTGAGTACTTTCATAGAACTGAATTCAAATACTAATGCAATTTTATGCAATGTATTCTTTTGGTATTGCGTTTTAAAGTCTGGAAAAATATTTCTTTGAAAGAAATATGAATGGAAAATTTAATATACTGAAAGAATATTTAAAACATACTTTTGAGTTAGAGGATGAATAACATTAAATTGTTGCTTTTACATTTTTCTAATATGTATATTCATTTTGACAGTTATCTTAATTGATACATTTAACTTGACTAGCGTAAACAAAAATATTGCAATATCGTTGTAATATTTGCAATTAGGACAGTGAATAACCATAGGCACATGTGTTGTACTGCTGATTGGAACAACAATTGACCCACATCATTCTGAAATGCGCATCGGTGCAGTTCAATAAAAGATATTTTAATATAGTAACACTATTTGTATTTTACGTTTGCATTTGTCCTATATGAATTTTATCTATATGGTTTAACATATAGTGATTTGTATCTCTTGTAAATTAAGTATTACCGTAACTCAAATTGTGGTTGACTAATGAATTATTATGCATTATGTTTATATCCATTTAAAGTTTTATTGAGACTCGTTTTTTTGCATTTGCGTTTCTGTTCTCGATTGAATATATTCCGAACGTGTATAGTCATGACACCTTTTACGTTTCATCCTATACACAAAAGACACCTTGGTTTAGGAAGAAATTAATCGACAAAAAAAAAGAAATATAGAGGTGTTAAAACATAGGAAACAGAGAAGAATGGTAATAGAAATGATAAAAAAAACTATATATGGTGCACTATATAGCTTACGTATGTCCGGATGGATCAACGTATGTCTTTTGGTCTGCTGTAATAACCGCCCCGTATTGCATCTTCAGCCAGAGGATAGGTGGTGGGTACAGTTAATTTTGTTTGGGTGAGCCAAAATGGCGAATGGTCAGATCACACTATTTAAACGAAGACAAATCGGTCAATCTGAGGGTTTACAGTATATAATGCAAATAAAGGAAATAAGAGATCCAAATTTTATTAAATATAAACCAATTTTGTACGTAAGAAATAGTAGACGACTAGAAAGATGTGTGGAATGTAGAACGGAACACAAAAATAAAACATTTACTTATAATGCTTTAAATAATGCTTTAAACATTCACTTTCGTTGGTTGAAGTATTACGGTATGAACAATATTTTTACTTAACATTATTATTCACTTATAAATTAACAAGCTCTTTAATCTCATTGCAAAATATTGAGAATACCACGGTGGCGATCAAACTGTGAAGTATTTAATGGAAGGTTGTATACGGCGTCAATTAACGCATCCTGTGCTTTAAAAGCTATCACCGGTATAACCAATTTGTATATATTACGACGCTGCTCCAATCATTATATCAGTGCAGCCTCCTGCCCGCATTCATCCTGCTTTTATCTATAGTCATTGTGTACTCTTCCCTATGTTAGCTCTTAAATAATTTGTGTTTCGAAGAAAATCAGACGCCAACAGTAAGGTCAACACTAAGACACATAGTTGTGTGTTTTCGTGTGCGGGGGTGAGGATTGTAATGATTGTGTATCGTAACATAGCAAATAGTAAAATGAGCAATTAGTTATTGTTTCGATAAAAGGAGTATTACCAGCAAGTTTTGTTACTGAAGCGGAAGGCAATTAGGACCGTTGCAGGACCTATATAAGGACCGTTCAATAATCTTCAGTCTTTGGAAGGTAGCCTACATGCGACGTTAAACGTCGCACTTAGTAAGAAATACTAATATTCTAAAATTAAAATACTTCCAGTCTTTATAATAATAACTAGCATCGTTATGTAACGAAACTTTTACTCACTTAAAAATAAATTTAAGTTTAATATTAACGGGAAATATATAACGCATCAGAAAATAATGTTAGTACGTTAAGTCCCTGGAAATTGAGGTGCACACAGCACAACATAAAAGTGCTTATTTTAGAAGCACTAATCATTTCGATCAAATAAAGAATTACTTAACAGAATAAAACAATTTACCGTCGGAAATATGTGATATTATAGATAAATTCAACACGCATCGGTCACTGAAGTTGTACTTTGAAGAAACGTCACCGGAGAGACCTAAACGAACACTGTGAACATTGTGCGACAGCAAAAGCCGTTTGCCAAAGCGTAAATTGATAGCAATATAGCCGAAGTAGTTAGGGGATAAAGTAGTACAAAACAAAGTAGGCCTAATAAGTAAAAAGAAAACACACACAAACGTTCCAGGATACTAAGCAGCACACCTCGTAATATCACAATATAATTTAACTTTATTTGGTAAACTCATGTACGTTTACAGTTCCTAATACACTTTGAAATTATATTGCAGTTTTTGTTCAAGTGAAAAAGTATTTGTGAAGTTTTGTAAAACAATATAACTTCTTAAGCAAAGTTAAGTGTATTGACTTCAAACTGACCCACCACCTAAATATGGAGAAGGGCATATACGCAATGTCTCTGTTAGACGTACACAAAGTTATCAAATTTTTAATCGACAACAGTGTTTTGGTTGGCAGTTTCTGTTTATGTTCATTTTGTCAAATTATTACATTCATTAACGAAATGTCATAACAGTACAATGCTTTAATTGAAATACGTCATGAAAAACACGGGAACGCACGTGCAGCAGTACGCAGCGCGACCGCTGAAATATACAGTATTTGTACAATTTTCTCAATAATTTAGAAACAAATAAAGATAAAACATTGAGAGTTAAATCAAAATTAAATTCAAATCTTTCTGTATCATTCATCGCTTAATGTATTAGTCTATCTTAAATAAGGAAAAAGTTTCTCACAGGCTACGGTTTATGCCTCGCGACTAAAGAAAATTAAAATTTGATATGAAGTTTTATTTTTTATTTCGTTTTGACAAAGATGTTATTATAATTTAAATGGCATGTACATCATGTACGTAAACTGGACTGCATGTGAAAAAAAATTATTGTTGTGGAGCAAGAATATCTTGCCTAAGGAGAGTTTATAATTCAATGCCCACTAAATCGAGTGTGCGATGGTTTTATTGCGTTGCTTATTTTTGCCGACCTAATTTTTGGTATAAATTTGTTTAAAATATACCAAAATATAAAGAATTAAAATATTCTTACTACTGTGTACATTTTGTAGATTTATCTAGTACTTTATTTTTATCGGTCGTGGTTTTCAAGTCGCATAATAATATTGAACGTAAAACCTATTGGCTCAATGTATTTCTCTAGCTCGCTCTATTGTTGGGCTAGAGCTACATACTAAAGCTGCATACCCTCTGGCTTACGTAGAATATGCTCCATTTTGAATAGTTTACTTTAAATTCTAAGGCAAATCAAAATCTGTTAAAGGTTTTGTGTGGTTTTATTAGCGTGGGTGCAGTTTTGTTTGTGACTATCTTAAGCAATATTTTAGTCTCTTTTTCTGAGTTTGTACACAATTTTTCTGTTTAGTTTTATAATGTAAGCGTCTTTTATTAATTTGTTGTAGTTTGTCTTCTTTCATTATTTGTTTTGACTTTTGTAAGAAACTGTCTCTCAGTGTTCGTTAATCCATTATCTTTGTTTAAATATTTAATTGTATTTATTTAGTCTTGATAATTTTTATTATTACGGATAGACACAAGCGTAGAATTTGTGTAACGTAGACTTGAATGATGCTAGTTTGTACTGCATAAGGTAGGTGAGTCGTGTATTAGTATGTCTGTTGTAGTGGGCTTGCTGTGTAATCTATATACTGCATGATCGGGGAAAACATTCTCACGCGGGAAAAGTGTGAAATCACCAAACTACTTTCTAACCTGCAAACATAAGCTTGACCATCTGTGTATCGTAATACTAGACTACACTGGCCGCTGCTATTTTGTCGTCACAATAAACATGAAGTGAGCGTATTTGATTTGAAGTACAAAATTAGTTTTACAATTAATGAAAAGTTGCCTCGACATCACCTGGTCTAAGCGCTAAATTTTCGTATTTGGAATAAAGACTGTCCCACGTGGAGAACGTATGTAAAGGTGTCTTACCTAGGGAGGCGGATAAAAATAATGTGCGGTATTCATGCTCAGTACCTGTAAGAGCTAAGACGTTTATGCTATTGCCGTTTTGATATTGAGCGCTGCAGTGACATTTTTGTTGATTATGTGGACATACGTTAATCTGTTTTCTCTTTATGTAGGATCATACTTTGTCTTGTCTCTATTGTATGGTATTATGCTGTTGCATCAGTATTAGTCTACTATTTTGTGACAGTGTGTGTGTCTCAAACATTGAGACGATTTGTTTTATTTTATTATGTTGCGAAAAGAATTCAGGTAATATCCCAGAGATTTTGTATCCGTGAGCAATCCGCCTTTCTGCGCATAAAATGTGCTAATTTTTAAGTAATTCATTTTTGTAACTATATTGAGTCATTCACATCATCAATGGGGTTGTTCAGTTTGATTATTATTTTATAGAAGTCTGACCTTTCTTCTGAACAATACAGCTGATGAATTAATCACAGGAGGAACCGGTACTTTGAAAAGAATTATAAAACAGATTTATTTGATAGTAACTCAAATTAAATTTTACAACTCTATATAAAAATTACTGTTTTTATCCCTATGCCCTAGAAAAAAAGTAGGCATATATGAGGAAAACATACGATTTCTCATATGCGGAAAGCATATGGTTTTCTGTAATAATTTGTTTAGTTTTATCAACAATTATTAAGATTTTTCGGACGCAGGCATATTTTTTAAGTCATATTTTAAGACTAATGTGACATGTTAAGTACCAAAGCAAAAATGCCAGTAACTTGTTTGAGATTAATTGGGAATTTACTTTTAGTTTGCTTTAACGCGTGACCATATTCATAATTTATAGACTCATATTGCACGTTTTCACGTTTTTGACGTTAGTTAAATGTCAGCAACTAACGTTCAGCTATATATTCACGGTCGGTAGTGGTACAGTAATAACGGGCTGGCTACATAAACATCATATGTTTACCAGCTGACGCCCAGTGTCATTAGCCACTGACGCCCATAACCGTTCACAATATGTTATACCAACTATAAATACGGATTTCGAATACTTAAACAATTTCTACTTTTTTCGATTATGCGGCGGAAGAAACTTTTGCCACTATACATAAATATCTACAAGATTTCTGAAATAAAGCAGACAAGGAAACTAAATTCTATTGTTTACCCTTCAATGCGTTAAAATTTAACTTCATTTATTGTTTTTGTTATTTTTCCATGTAGTACAGTTGTTAACAGCTCTAAGACAAGTAATTATTTAAAATCATACTAATTGTGCAAACATATTTTAATGACAAACTTTGCCTCGTGCTCAAATAAGCTTAAAACTACGGTACAGAATGATATTTACTTCAAAACTAATTCTAATGTGAAATAAACCTAAATAAACTGAAGTATGGACACATAAATAAAATGTAAGTTTAAGATTAAAAGATAAGAGGTTGAAGGAAACAGCTGACAAAGAAATGGTAGATGAAATTAAGGTAGACCTAAAACGAAATGCATAAGAGCTAAGGTGAATTTTTAAAATTCTGTATGACCATACGACGGTGCAAGAATACATTATCCTACCTTTACTCTTTAACTGCAACAAGAATAAGTTTTCTAAATAAATGACTGTACTGTAACAATTGTTATCTTTACTTTCCACAGTTACAATTCGTTTATACGTTGAAGAAGCAATTACGGTGAATTCACAGATACACACAACCCAGAATTAGAATAATGTAAGGACAGTGTTTGTGCAGTAATGGACAAGTGTAGAGTATAATGGACAAAATAAACTCCTTTATAAGCAGCTGTTTGTTTCCCTTTGTTAGCAATTTAAAAAAATAAACTAATATCTATTCGATATTTATTTTAAAAATAAACAAATAATAATTTCATTATTTTAAAAAAGACATATAAATTTAACTGAGTGCTGTACTACGTTTAATTGTAAGTTGAATTGAATGTGTAAAAGTAATTGTGTGGTTACCACCTCTGTACTGTTTACCTAACTGTCTGTACGTATAGGCGTACATATTGCTGATTCCCATTGCCTGAGGGTGCAATGAAACGGACATTAGCAACAACAGAAACGTACCAATGATTAGTATACAATTAAAATTTTGCTATACCGTGTAACAATTAAGCGGATAGTTTACATATAGGAAGAAATTATTACCTAAACATTTACAAAATTTCTACAATAAATTATTATTTATTATATGGATATAATTATTGTTTCTTTATACTGCTCTTTTTTGTCAGAGAAACATAATTCGGATAAGGGTGCTGTCTGAAAACATTAAATATATACCTAATATAGAATCGTAATGAAAAATAGAAATGTTAAACATAGAAGGCAATATTTAAGGTGGGATAATATAACGAGAAGAAACAATTTTTCAAGAGGTAAGTAGTTACATAGGTAGATAATTTGATAACGGATGGAGGAGCAATTAATAAGTAGACAGAGAGATAGACATATATAAGACATACAAATGTAACATAAAAGAATGTATCTAAAGTCCTGTGTAATATAGGTAGAAAAACTGATAGATAGACATATGGGTGGAAAGAATTGACAGAGAAGTAGACGAATGGAAACATAGATAAATAGACAGACAGAAAGATAAATAATTAGGTATGTAGATAGAAAAATACATAGATAGATAGGCAGATAGATAGAGAGATAGATAGATAGACTAACAGATAGGCGAGACACAAGAGAAATTATAAGAATTTATTGACAGACTTTGTACCATGTGGGTTACAGCAAGGCGCAAGAACAAAATGAAAAATATAATATGCAGCTTACTAAGCAGCCGCATTTTAGAAGGAATGTGAAGTCATATTTTTATTATAATAATTAAAAATACACTTAAATAATAGTGCTGAATGTTTGTATCTTAAATTTAATTCGCTTGTTAAACGGTTTGCTTGCCATCAAAGTTATAAACGGTTGTTACAAATTGACGCTCAATCGTATTGGAATTTGACATTACTGATAAAGCTAAGTTAGTTGCAATAGTGTAACAAAACGTGAAATCACCGTCAACTATTTCGACAACTACCTGGAGGTGGTGAACAATGCAATTCTCGTCGGACAGTTGCCAGCGCGATCGCCTATTATGTGCTATAGCTTGTGACGCTGCACTTCTGTGAAGCACCATTATCCATGAGTGCTGTTAAACACATACCGTGATTCTGACCTCTGCTAAGAGACGCTTTGAGACTGACTTCAGCATTCAGTCACACACGTCTACTTAGATTTAAGTTGATACCGTACAGGAATTAACAGGATACATTCGCTAGTCTGCTTGTGGTGTAAGCGTTATTTATATTTAATCGGAAATAATGAAAAAAATTGTGTGAAATAAATATCACATATATAAGTGTTTATGTAATATTAGATACTGGAACGCAATTATTTTAAAATGTCATGTAAAAGTGCAAAGAACTGTACGTTGTCTAACAGAAGTTACGTAGAATATCAGTGCTGAACATACAGAATTGTATATGCAAGCGTAATCCAACTGTTTTCACAAATCGAATACAACTTGCGGGTGGAGATAATTGACGCTGTTATAACATGCACAGATACAATGATTACTTGAAGTGTTTTAGATTCACAAAATATTGATCAAGGTACGAGATTGGTTAGAAATATCAGCGATAATTTGAAAGGATAATATATTGAATTAGCTTATTACCCTTCCTCAACTATTTTCTAAACTGACATCAAACATTTCACATTAATCTTATAAAAATTGTACACACAAATACATTTGAAGAGAAAGGAATAATGTTACTGTATAAAAAATTTATAGACATGTTTTTAATAATTTTACGCAATTATCTCCATTTTGATGAAAATTATTCAACAATTTTTGTTTTATTAAAAATCTACAACTACTTCCTATTATCTATCAGGTAATCGCAGTGATAACTTCAGTAACTAAACTAAGTATAACCTAGTTACCTAGATAACCTAGTTATTTTCTTGCCTAGTTTTTGATATTTTCGTAAAAGAAGTATTACTTTGAAAAATGTTACTGCTTCCACACGTAGAATGTACTTACATTGCAAAACCGTGAAAAAGAACAGTGTTGATTTGATATTTTGTTAATTTAAAAAAATTTTTTCAGGACCGGATATAATCCTTACGTAGGCCGTACATGTGTGAGTTGCTTTAAAGCGGAATAAACGTTGAGTTAAAGTTTATTGCTGATAGGTTGTGTCTACAATACTCTAGCGATGTGCTTTCTATACCACAAGCTATCGTTTTGTATGATTGTTTATTTATTCACACGTTTACAGTACACAAACTGTACTTATGGAATATTTGTGGTACGATTCATAGAAATCTTAGAAATAAAACAAGACACAGCACAAGGATTATATTTTACAAGACAATTGTAATACTTAAATTGACTTATGCGAGTGAGGAGTGGGTCATGACAAAAAAAGAAAACGGCAAGATTCGGAGTGCTGAAATATAGTTTCTTCGAAATACTTTAAATTATACATTGCAAGATAGAATAAGGAGTGAAGATGTCAGAGTAGAACTCGAAGTAAAGGACATAGATGAAAATATTTTAATTTACAGAAGACAATGGTGGGATCATCTGCAAAGGATCAAATGCAGAGGATCGATTGCCGAAACACTGAACTATAAAGCCATTGGTAGAAGAGACGTGGGTCGTCAGAGGATGAGATTGGTGCCGGAACAGTTTTATTTAACCTAATCCTTGAAGGAGAGAAGTGGAACAATTTAAATATTAGTAAAAGATATTGTATAGTGAAGTAGATCATAGTAGTAAAAGTCTAATTATAGGATCAAATTGAAATGTAGACTGTTTATATAGCTTTACTGTTGTGTTATAGGCGTTGAAAGGCTGCAGGAAACTTAGTGATACTCTGCATTTACTCGATCGACTTAAGCTATTCATATAAATTTATTTGTTTAGTCTAACCGTGCAAGACAAACACTAGCGCTACAAACATGACAAGGTAAAGATTAGCTGCATTGACGACCATCTGTTAAGGGAGCAAACAAGTATATAACGGTATTTTCCTTTGTAAAATGAGATGCACTGCGTTCTCTTATTGTGCTATGCAACACCTTTCCTTGGTTATACTATGTAATCTGATAACATTTGAGCAAGTGTTGTACTAATGTTGATAAATTGTTGTACTTTTACTTTTTATTATTATTTATATACGCGGACGCATGCATTACTTAACTGGTACTTGTACTCGAATGGGTAGAGTCAGCGTCAATCAGTAGCCGCGCAATACCTGTAAGCTACAGATTCACGAACATTAGGTCATTCTCCCTAAGTTACAAAATGTTGTGATAATTCTGTAGTAATTTTGCCGTTTAGGTAGAATGTTATCGTAACGTTACGGTATAAAGGAGGTATTCAATACATACATGTTCCATATGCTGCAAAGTTTCATGGCTGCAAAGTACAGAGGTGTGAAAATTATTAGAATAATTGTAATTTTTTTTCTCTTAAGAAAAAGCAATATTTTATGACATAAACCTTTTTAGTTCTTGATATAATTCATTTTTATCTCTTAAGTATGATTTGATGTATATATTTTATAATTTTGAGTGGTTTCAACGTATTTAGAAAACAATTTTCAGAAATACGTCATGTTGACTGGACAGACGTGCTAGAGAAATCACTAGTAGATAATCAACTGGTTAACAGACGATTTTCAAAGTGATGTTAAGTTATGTTTTGGTGTTGTATCATTATTTCATGTTGTTACATGTTACCAGGAGACTTTTTGTGTAGTTTTTACAGTTTTAGTGTAAATTTTCACAACTTTTAAGTTAAACACTGTACTCTACAGAACTTTGTGAGTATTTTGTTAAGAATTTTTAGACAATGGGAAAGACAAGTGATCTTTCTCCTAGAAAAGTGGCTCTAGCCAAGTGTCTTCTGCAATAAAAACGATATACACAAGGTTAAAAATTTCGCAAACATTTGTGTATAGATTGAAG
Organism: Magicicada septendecula; assembly: GCA_034769895.1. Classification (NCBI taxonomy): domain Eukaryota; kingdom Metazoa; phylum Arthropoda; class Insecta; order Hemiptera; family Cicadidae; genus Magicicada; species Magicicada septendecula. The sequence goes on along the minus strand of CM068371.1, from coordinate 357,081,806 downwards.
ACTTTGGCTCTGAGTATCCACCCTCTCGTGTAGGAAAATGTGGTCGGAAGAATAAATTTAGCGCAAGAACAGAAAGGAAACTAATTCATATTGCTAAAAAAAACTGAAGAGCTACCAGCAAAGACTTAAAAATGAGTAGGGAGCAGTATGGAGTGAATGTTTGTGATCCTTCTCTACATCGAAGATTGATCGCTCCTGGACTCCCTGCACGCCGTCCTCGAAAGAAGGCTAAAATCACACCTTCTATGGCAAAGAAGATGCTTGCTTGGGCAAAAGAAGTAAAAGGACAATTCTTCAGAAACGACTGGAGCAAGGTAAGAAATACTTAGTTCGCTTTAATTAATCAGTAAATTAAAATTTCATTTTTTCCTAAAAACATGCAAAGAGTATCGAAAAGTATTGACTAAAATTTTAACAGCACAGCTGCTTTAGGTGGTTTATACTGTACTGAAGGATATTTTTATCTTTTAGGTTTGTTTTTCAGATGAATCTATGTTTGCAATATTGGAAGAAACCAGCCAGTATATAAGGAGAAGTGCTGATGAAGAATTCTTGCCCCAGTGCGTAGCACAAACGGTCAAACATCCTACAAAGGTGAAGGTTTGGAGTGTAATACCAGCTCAAGGTATTGCAGGTTTATACATTGTGGAGGGTATGATGAACCAACATCAGTACAAAAAAGTACTAGAAAATAAGTTATTACCACAATTGAAGGACTGGTTCCCAAATAATGACTTCGTATTCATGCATGATGGTGCACCGTGCCATAAAGCAAAGTCTGTTACAAAGTTTTTAAGTGAAAACAATATAAAAACCCTGACATGGCCTAGAAATAGTCCAGATATGAACCCTATATAGAACCTTTGGTCTATTATGGAAGAGGAGACTGAACAAAATTAGCATTACAACAAAGGTCGATCTTATAGCGAAACTTATTAAAATTTGGCACCATGATGATGAAATCAAAGACTCTTGTAAGAAACTTTTGGAAAGCATGCCAAAACGCATTTAATCTCTCATAAAGAGCCAGGGAATGCATACTAAATACTAAATGTGTTATTATTTTGTACATAAACGAGTATTTCATTGTTGTTACATGTTTTTTTTTTTTAAATTCCCAGTTATTCTAATCAGTTTTAACATATTATTATATGTTTAACTTAGAAGTTGTAAACATTTTCACAGACACTGCAAATATTGGAAAAACAGTCTCCTGGTAATTTTTAACAACATGAAATAATGATACAACACCAAAACATAACATAACATCACTTCGAAATCGTCTGTTAACCAGCTGACTTCTGTATTCAGTGATGGCAACATCACATATTTCTGAAAAAGTTTTTCTAAATACGTTGAAACCACTCAAAATTAAAAAATATATACACCAAATCATCCTTAAGAAATGAAAAATTAATTCTATCAACAGTTAAAAAGATATATGTCATAAAATATTGCTTTTACTTAAAAGTAGAAACCAAAATATAAAAAAAATCACAATTATTCTAATAATTTTCACACCTCTGTAGTCACGGAAAATATATGTTTGCTATTAAATTAAACACTTGTTTTGTGCCTGTTAGGACAAAAGTATTATCTACTTTTATGTAATCAGTATTATTTTTGTCACGAAATAATGTAATAATGTTATCCATATAGGCTTACTTGTTTTTCTTGACGGTGCATCTATTTAAAACGGCGTAGCAATATAAAAATTCCCGCAGAAACTTGAAAGAATATTGTTGTCAGAGAATAATTGTACAGGTTCTCATCTGATAGTACAGTTCTAGGTATGTAATTGTCAAAACAAAATACAGTAAAATAAAGAATCTTATTCGTTACATGGGAATATACACATCATTTTAATTTCATTTGGCAAGTGTCTGTTTCATTTTAAGAAAATAAAAATTTTCCTGCAGATCATTAACAATCCTTACAAAAAAAGGACGCCTTTCTTGATTTACAGCTGCAAGAAAGTTGAAAGCAGATGAAACGAGATGAAGACTACTCAAAAACTTAAGTGTTCTTTTGTGTGCTCGGTTGAGTACTACAGAGAAGTGTACTTACTCATGCTTTACAAGCAGAGACGATTCATCTAACAACAGAGTATTGTTTATAATTAAGTTTATATTGTTGTATACTCTGTTTCACCTGATGGCTTCCTGCGTCTTTCAAAACTACCTGTTAAAACTCTTCTGTGTTCGAAAGTGTAAAGACAAAGAACAATCTTGTCTTTAGTAGAAAACGTAAAGTTAATAACTTTTACAAAACTGACACACTCTAACCACGATATCTATTATTTTTTGAATAGTAGATTATATAGTTCACCTGTATTTTTGTACTTGTCACAGATTACGTGAATTCAAATTTTCTAAAGTTTTCAATATTCGGCTTACGTCGCAGTAGACTAAATTCTGCCGTGGTACCATTGTTGTCCATGATGTTAAAATAGCCTCTATTTTTATGCTCCTTTTTTTACTTTATTCTTTTGATACTTCCTCCAATTCAAGTAGTATGACTTTCTTGTGTTCCTCGCTTTTCTTCTTTCATTTGCATGTTTACAGCCTGTCGTCTTTAAGTTACTTTGCTTCGCGTCTGCGCTTCTCATCCAGTCATCATCCCATTGTTTGTAATAAAACGAATGGAAATATACCGTCATCTGACTAGCATCTATTCTTACAGGTATATATGTCATGCGCACTAAACTCTTCTACTATATAACTATTCTTTTTTCCTATTGTTAAATATATTATACGCTGTCTCTGGCCCACTAGGCACCATAAGGAAAGAGGCCCAAAAGCACATCAGGAAATCATGTATTTCTTAAATAACTGTGTTTTATTTCACATAAAGCAAGTCAAAGTTACTTAACACTTTATTTGTTCTAATTAACTGCATTTGAACCTATCAGCCTGCGTAGCAAGTTGCATTTAAATATTCTCCGGTGTTTCAGGATATAGAGATCTAATCAGTTTATCTATACTTGCTTCATCCACAATGCACGGAACCAGTACGTAATGACAAGATCTATACGTCCCAAGCACAGGTGTATCTACAGGTTCTCAAACACTTTCCAGAGACTGTTCGAGGGTGCAGTAGCACCAGATTTGTAATAGATTGTTACTAAGTTTGAGGACACAGTTGAAACTGGATCATCTGTGTCCACGTTAAATAAAGTTAGCCTTTCTTGAATAAATCTGTTAACTAATAATTTTATGCTGTATTGCAGAATTAACTCTAGATCCGGCTGTTTCATTCTAGGTGTCAGATTTCGTACATCTACCTTGTATTGTGGTGACGATCGTTGGGTCCCTACTCTCCTTATTTCCTTTACCACAGTTTCGTTGTGATCGTGTATTGCATTCACTTTCTTATTTACCACTGACAAATTTTACTGCACGTACAAGACCGTCTGCACTTAATGTTGTAAAGCTTTGCCTGCTTTACACCGAGTGGGTACAGATGTCTTCCTAGTACTACACCGGTTTCCTTGAAAACTTTTTTGCAAGGAGAGTTGCTGCAACTTTATTCATCACTTCTATTGACTTTACCAATGGAATTGCTCCAAAGACCTTCATATATTTTTACGCCGGTCTTCAGTATATGTTACACTAATGTAAAACCACATAAGACTAGTTACAACAATTTAATATCCAAGGAAACTTACGTCTGGTAACACTAATGCATACATATGGTAACACTAATCCTCCTCCTCTTCACTTTCATACATGTGTTTACACCAAGGTATCTTTCTGTTTCTTATGCTTCGTATCAGCGTCTCTTATCTGCTGTTTTTTATAATAAAACACAAAAAACTTCTAATATTTGGCTTGAAGCCATTCTTACAAAATGCAAGAACAAAGGATTTACTCTCAATAAAGGAGTTTATGATATAACTATCATCTGTTTCTACTACTGGCGGTTCTATGGTCCGTTTTCATGAACACTAATTTGAAACCTTTTAGCGTATCTCATTTTAATTTGAATATAGTAAAAGTGATGTGGATCAAAAAATACAACGATTATTTTCAAACGAAATGTTAAAACACAGTAGCAGTTGATAAAGAGAACAAGAAAAAATTTAAATCGGTCAATTTTGAGGTATCAACCGTACAGCCGCTAGAAATAGTGTCATTTCTCAACCAGAATATATACGTCGGTGTGCGAGGTGGTTCTACAATATTTGTGCCGTATATCGAGGATAACAGCGTAGTCGATAATGCGCTACCTCATAAGTAATAGCGTGGTCGATGCATGTATGCTGGCTACCTTACAAGCGTAAGCAAGCTGTTACTTCGGAACGATATAAATAACATACGTAAAGCCTACGTGACGTTTACTATGTAGCGTGGAACATGGATGTTAATATAACTGGAAGCCCGACAGGGCGCTCTCTAGTGAAGCAAATCTGAGATCACGGCAGCCATATTTAAAGCGGGCAAAAAAAGGTAAACAGACGTGGATTTAGGGTGATTTGTGCGGATCTTTTGGAGTGTAAATTGATTTAATGCTTGCTTGACTTACGACTTCGAAAATAATACAAAATACGAAACCAACATACAAACAACATACCTTCCAACATACAAACTCAAAGTCTTTCAGCATAATCTGACACGTAATTATATGAATAAATAACCGAACAATGTCTACAGTCAGATCTAGCTAAACAGTCGTCTAATTGCTTCTGCGTTACAGTATAAAATTATTACATCTCACTGCATATAACAACAAGGTGTACACAAACAGAAGGTATAGTCCCATTTCTCCCAGACGCAAAATGTTTAGCAAACGCATGAAATCAATGTCGAGCGAAATGGCTTATAATGCAAACAAGATTTATTTAGTCACAGAATACAACCAAATATGTAATTAAATAAGTTTAGTTATAGTCGAGTTTCCATTGATTTTTGACGAATTTTGAAAATCACAGAGTTCTAATTAATTTTATTCAGTAGTGGAAATTTTAATTTCTTACAAACCACGATATTGTCCAGCAAAACCTAATGCCTAAGTTTTATGGTAATCTATGGCTAACACTTACATTCATTGTCAATAAGTTTACACATTCATTCTGTTTATTATCATTATGTACTCTCTTCTAAAAGCCATTATTAAAAAACACCTGTTGTGAATGAATAATCAAAAACCTGTAAAACTCTTAATAACCATTTTACTGGGTTGGCCACATTTCTGAGAACAAAGTAAGGATACCAGCATACTGAGTTAGATTCTGTGTGTTTTTCTTGTTTTATTTTGAATATCATTTTTGAAAGGAAGAAAGCAGCTTATTTGATATAGATTGATGATAATAATAATATAATAATAATATTAATAATAACAACAACATCAGTTAATAATGGCATTTTTTGGTGGTATGCAGTACTGGCACATTTTTAAACCCAAGTCTCTCAAGATTTATAATTTCATTTATCTCTATAGAATTTTCCAAACTTTTACATCGATCTATTTCCCCCGGATTTGAACTCGCGAGATCCTGGTGAGTATCGGTACCTTTCCATACAGATAAATAGCCCTAATAATAATGAAAGTTGGAAATACAGCCTTTTGTTTCTAATTCTTGGTTGAGAAACTTTTGTTTTTAAATTTCATTTTACGTTCCCATAACACTGTGATCCCACGGTGTCGGCTAATAAATTCTTTGATTACGAGTGGAAATAGCAAAAGATTTAACAGGTAAATGAGAATTACCATTCGGGCTGATGGGTTTGACAAAATATCGTATTATTCAGGACGTACCGTAGCATTATTTATAATAAAAAAATAATTAATTGTCACGTAATTAATGGCACAATTATGTACCAGTTGTATAGGTAGAACTGTGGGCTCGAGATCTCTTGCCCGGGTTAAAGATGGCGGCGTGACGTCACACTTGCTTCAGCTCTCGCAAGCATACAGGGTTGTCAGTCGGGCAGATGCTAACTACATAGTTAGTAGGCCTATATAAACATCCATGCCGTGGAATCAATTGATGACGCAATATTCTACCTCAGTTGAATGCGGTCTGGTAAACTGTATCTTCTTCTTCTTCACTTCAAGGATTATTCTTGCAGCCTGTTTTGTCTTCACAGCCACCGTTTTCTTAGGCTGCTTCTATTTCGTTCTTCAAAAGGCTTCTAGTCTTTTTTGGTATTCTCAAGTCGCCTATTTTATTTACGTGTTGTATCCAGTTTTCGAATTTACGCTGCTGTAATAAAATTCTTGAGGAGAGTCAAAGTATAAACCCTAAGAGATAACAATAGAAATGCAGACATAAAGCAAAGAAAACTAACTGTGTCTGATAAAGAAAATTCCGGAAATTTTCCCAGTCAATTAAATGGCACCCAAAAATTTCTGAAGAATATTAACAGCACTTGTCGTTTTATGTTTACATGAACGCCGAGATAATTTACTTTAACGAGTTGATAGTTTTATGGTTGACTGACAATTAGATTGATAGATTCATTTTGTGGTTGACTGTGAAGCGTTTATCGCACTGTTACTTTACAGCGGATAAGCAAACTATTAGGTGGTAAACTGTAAACTGGTGGTACAGACCATTGTAATTTTACTGCAACATATTGACCATTTAGAAGTTTTAATGTTACGTGTAATTGTCCACAGGATAACTGCATAACAGTGGAAACTGTTGCTAAACAAATGTTTCTGATTCATCCAGGTGTAAACAAAACTTCTGAGTATTGATTTTTCTAAATTCAAAACTTAATTCTGCTCTTACAAGCATGCTACTTATGCCTCACACAAAATATTTTGTTATTACCATTATTCTCTTAATACACTTGCACGATATATACACACTCATATCCACACACATTCCAGTATGCACGGTATATCCAATGCCTTATGAGACTAGAATGTTTATCCATTTCCTCATGCATTCTTGAACAGATCTCCTGACAGTAAGTCCAGTCCATTTACCTCTGGATCATTTTAAATACATTTCATTGTCAATTTTTGCACATGTATCTTTCACTTCCGTTAGTAGTTTAACTTATCACCGTATATTCCTTAGTCCTATGCAGTGCAGAAGAAATTTCATATTTTATAATAATTAATGCTTGATGCCTTTACTTGGTGAAAATCCATTGTAAATTATAGTAAAAAATAAAACCATAAAATAGTTTTTGTGGAAAAACTAAAAAAAATGACGAGTGGAAATCACAAAAACTATTTTATGGTTTTATTTTTTACTATATTTTATAATACCTCAGTTCTCTTTATTATCTTTATATTCCGTCTCTTTAGTATTCGATTCACTTTCCTGATTTGTGAACTTGCAGGCACATTATAAAGCATTTTGTACACTTTCATGAAAATTTCAGTTTTATGTTCTATGACTTTGTCCAGTCCTATTTTCCGCAAATTTGCTGTCTTAAACTACTACTGAAATAAGCAACTGTTTTCTAAAAAGTTGAACGTCGTTTTTTAAAAGCATTTTTACGGATACAGATAATAAAATTATAATATAATCCAACAAATTCCCTTGTCTTTGATAATTAAATTAGTATGTATGATAATAATTATTATTATTTGCGAATTTTGTTATGGGCACTCATTTAAATCAAATCGTATCACGCTACTATCATAATTGTTGTAATTTATATCAGAGCATTCTCTAATCACTTGAGCCCTATTTTAATTACAAAATGTTTTACAATAAATTTTAATTCACAACACTAACGTATTCACAACATTTGAAATCATATAGTTTATGACATGTACAAACATACAGGTAAAGATATTGTAATCCATTATAACTTGTATGGATTACAACATGCTGTAGATTTGTACGTCCATTCATTGCTGGTTTCCAGTAATTAATTTTCACAGAGAACGCACTTCCAAAGTATGATAGGAATCAATTTTAAGCATTGTCTTATTCTACAATAATAATTAAAGAATTAAAGATCAACGTGCACGTGACTTAAAATTTATTTTTTTTATTTAATTGATAAAATCAGGTTACTTCATTAAGTAAAAGTAACTTGTTGTTGTTTAATACAATGTTAACTATAAGTATAACAAGATGCATTCAATAAAATCCCCACTCACATATACAGATTACAACATCTACTACAAGACTACAACAGACTGTAGATGTAGCAGTCTATATAAACATTAAAGCATCGTTTTCTACAAAACGTTATCATTCAAGAAGTATTTTTTTTCTGTAACTTGTTAATAGATTACCTTTCCCCAAGATAATCGTATAAGATTTTTGCTATAAAATTGATGACGATTCTATTGCTGCGTCCTTCAAATGGATTTTATTTCATTTAGTTGTTAACCCCTTTACAATGTTTTCTTTTTCAAAATTCTTACACCTATTACATTCATATTATGTTAATCATATATCTACAAATGAATTTTAATTGCTTATACTACAGTACATTTAGTAAATAAAAAATTTTTTTTTCATTACTCCATTCTCCACCCTTTACCTCTATCAGCTGTTGACATTGGCATTAAGCCACAGTTTGTTTACAAACAGAACCCTAAACTGGTTTTTGCTACCTGCTTGTCAACACTACAGACAGCAACGGTTCTCGCCTCCCGCTATTCACGCCCTCGTTACAAACAACTGCTTTCCCTTAACCATTACATAAATTCTTATACCCATAATCAATTTAAAGATTATTCTACATCTACAATACAATGTTTACAATACAAAACTATTTATCCTCTCGACATTTTGTCAACTTAGTCTTCTTACAATTTTACTTATAAATTATTACACATACATCTGTAAAAGTGGTGTTCTTACAATCTGTTTATTTATTATTTCGTTGTTCTTTGAGTGTAGTGTGTGTTAAACTTCGTGATTTTTATGCTTCGTTGGTTCAACCTGTAACCCCTCTTTCAAACTTTTAGACTTTATAAAAAAAAAAACTTTTTTTTTTTTTTTTGAAAGAGGGGCCACTAGTTATTTAAAACTAGGCAAGAGCCTAGAGAAGCCAAAATGCGCTGGGTCCAGTATGACGGGACTTGCAATTAAACTCGGTTGTTAAACAACAATAACAATTTTTATTTAGCCATTTTAAGTAACTTTGTAAGTATAACTCTCAGTATACAATATACTTTTATAGAATTGAAAAACTTCATTACAAACTTTTACTCCCCTCCCTGGCATTACAACCTTCTGAAAATATACACATGTAACATCATATAATTATAATATATATGTAAACATCATCTTAATAATTTCTCCTAAATATACATAAATAGAACATCAATCAATATAATTACATAAATACACATAGCACACATATATCTATATACACACATGTACTACACACATGTTCACCTGGCAGGCAGCCTATATATATATTTCACCATGCCTCAGAAGAATATAACCCACAGTATCCGTGACCAAGACCCCCATCCCAAACTACTGTAAACGGGTAAAGTGCCCAGCCTGCTTTAAAAACTTGTCATTAAAAAAACAAATCCATTAACACGTCCGAGTATGACTGAGTTACGACCAATAAAATTATTACAAGTATGCAAAATTTAGAAAAGTTCCCCCAGATAGGAATGTGCCATCGCCAGATCAACATGGCTGCACGGCCTTATAAAATGTATAATAAAATTTATGATTGAAAGTAAGACTCGGTAGTGTGCTCATATTAACAACTCAACAATTAGTACACTGACTATGGCAGTAAAAGAAAATGATGGAAATTCACTTATTACTGAATTATTACATGGTTAACATAAATTTTATAAATATATAATAAGGTTTATGATTGAAAAGTAAGAACCAATAGTGTGCTCATATTAACAACTCAACAATTAATACACTGGCTATGGCAGTAAAAGAAAATGATGAAAATTCACTTATTACTGAATTATTACATAGTTAACATAAATTTTATAAAATATATAATAACAATTTTAATTGAAAAAATTTATAACATCAGACCCTAATAAAACACATTTGAGGTGTTCATACAGAATTGGCTTGACCCCAGGCAAGGCCATGCGCCAAACCAGATCCAGCAACCTATGACATGTTGTGGACCTGTGGATAACGGCACCAACAGGTGACGTCCACAGGTTAAAGCACCTCCCCAAACCTTTAAATGATCTTAAAAAAAACAAAACCCATATAGAGCTATGGATACCATCAAGTAATGCAAGCATAATTCACCGCCCTACAAATCAGTAACCTTAAGTAACGCACACTTTTACCATAAAAAGAATCTTAGCAGCAAAATTCGGTGACGCATGACCCCGTCTGGGTTCACACTTACTCAGGGGACTTAAGCGTTTGTAAAATAAAACTGACAAAATTTATAAGCACTAACTGTCTCGCTGGACTTGTGCACCAACAACTTTAACTGGAGATGTTCCAGGAATAGAATCAGATGTTCTACATTGTAGAGGCCAAAAATATTTATAAAAGGGTTAAATGTCACCTGGTATAATCCGGCAAAAAACCTGAGGTAATCGTGGTGTGTTGTCCAGTTCTTCCTCCCGACAGCACAGACGGAGAATCACTCGTTTAATGCCATTGGTGGCAGCTGTTCGGCCACCAGCTGAAGTGACTCGGGAAATCGTCTTAGATCAGGAACCCTGGACAATTATACATAGGCTACCTTTTAAGTTTTTACAAAGACAATGAAAGAAAAAACATTTTTTGATACAAATCGTTTTATTGTTTCTCAAAATATTCGCCTTTGAGATTTACACACTTTTGCATGCGTTCGAACCAAGTCTCGAAACATTTTTTCCACTCTCATGTTGGTACCTCAGAAATATGGTTTTGGAAGGATTCAACAGCTTCTTGAGGTGGTGAAAATCGCTGTCGACGCATTTTTTGTTTGACATTCGGGAACAAAAAGAAGTCGTTTGGCGATAAATCAGGTGAATACGGGCAATAAGACATTAATTCGATGTTTTCCTCCTTCAAATAATCAATTGTTTGACGTGCTGTGTGAGAGCTGGCATTGTCGTGATGAAGAACGATGCGACGTTTTCGTTTGTGTTTCCTGATTTCATCGATGACTTGTGGCAAACAAATTGTTGTATACCATTCAGCATTAACTGTTCTTCGATCCTCTAAAGCAATGGTCGCGACATGTCGAGTGTAAGCAAAGAAACAAGCGATCATTTTCTTGGAAGTGCTTCGTGAACGAACCACTTTTGTTGGCTTCGGTTCATCTTGGAACACCCAAACAGTTGATTGTTGCTTAGTTTCCGGCTCGTACGAATATATCCAAGTTTCGTCTCCTGTTACGATGTTGTATACGGATTTTGCATTTCCTCGGTCGAATTTTTGGATCATTTCCTTACACCAATTGACACGAGCCTGTTTTTGAGTTTCGGTCAAATTATGCGGAATTCATCGGGAACAGATCTTTTTAACAGCTAAATGTTCATGTAAAATCGAATGTACTGCAGTCTTCCATATGCCTAAGGATGCCTCTATCTCACGGTAAGTCACATGCCGATCTTCTTTAATCACGTTGTGCACAGCATCGATGTTTTTGGGAACAACAACCGATTTAGGTCGACCTTCACGAAATTCATCGCTGACTGAAGCACGACCACGGCGAAATTCCGCAAACCAATTGTAAACAGTCTTTTCTGATGGTGATTGATTACCAAAAGTTGTACGAAGCGATTCGAGGCATTGTTGTTGAGTTAGGCCTTTATTAAAATCGTAAAAATCATCCAACGAAAACCTTCACATGAAATTTCCATTTTTTCACAAACACTTTTGTTTTAAACGCTCACTGTAAACAAACTACTCGACCAATATCTGAGCTGCAATTGTTTTACAAATAACATATGACAAATTTTTCAACAATGGTAATGTAACATCTCACTAGCACCATCTAGTGGTCGTTTGTAAAGACTTAAAAGGCAGCCCACGTATATATGGGCAATTACACAAATGTTACGTAATTCACAATACCCCTAGACACCAGCATAACTCACACACTACCACGTGCTCCGATTAAAGGAAGATTTTGAAAATTTAAGAATGCATTGAAATTACCCTCAGTACAGAATTTAGAAGTAAATAACTAGCTGTTCATAGACTGTTCGTCAACTTAATCCCTTATTACAATTTCGAGTTGAGTTGCAAACTTAAACAGGTTCATAATATTATACATTTACATATACATCTACATTTAGTTAATAATACATTTTCTTACGCCCCTCCTGATATAATTAGAAAAAATATACAGCCATAAGTACTTTATAAATACTTTGTAAATACTATAACTCGGCCAGTGTTAACTTTCAAGACATGAATGATCAGAATTTAACCCGCGCTTGCCACGTGGTGACTTCACGTATATATATCGCCCTGCATCGGCGTTGATTTTCGTTAAATTACAATTCTTTTATTAAATAATAAGTAAGGTACCTTGAACACACTTACCGGAGAGTCGCGTAGTCGTTTATCTAGGCATAGTAGATTTCAGCAAACAAAATTCAAACTGGTAGCCGCCGGGAGAGAAAGGTTGATGAGCTGCGTTCGGCTGCCTGACGAATACTGGTCAGCGCAGTGACAGAAAAAAACGTGACGTATCGCTTCCCACAGAGCGCGCGCGGATCGGCAACCAAGCATGCAGATAACAGAGTAGACACCGCTCAGATAATTAATTACATACCCCGCAATAACAGTCACATAATTAACTGGGAAATAGCCGAGTATTCCAAAACTCGGCACAAACCTTACTACCTGCATTACTTGTTGACGGGACACTGTTGGTCTCCCCCCTAAACTGGCTCTTCCATTTAGTCGGCTTATTTTACTGCGCTCTCTCTTCGGTAAAACCGTCTCGCTCGCTCACTTTCCCTCTCTCTTCTCCGTTGTGTTTACTATAATTTCTCTCAAACCGGCCGTCAGCGGGTCTCTGGTTCATCGACCTACTGCCGTTTCGTAAATGGTTAAATTCCAGCAACACTTGTTCAAATTCAGTTATCGTGTTAACCCCTCGAGTGATGATAGCTACCTCAATCTCATGCGGGTAATGTCTATCTGAAATAGGCGGAATCAACTGCCTATTCTCCAACAATTTTCTCTCTAAGTATTGGATTGTAGACGTCCCGGTTTCTGAGTGGTACAGTCCGAATTCCAACTGGTCTCGCACCCGTTCCTGGATCACGTCATTCCAGTACTAAAAGCTTCGGTAAAACCCGCAAAATTATTAATACTGTCTTTGACTAACCGCCACCAAATTGCAGCCTCTCCTTCCAGGTGTCTCGGTATCCATGCGATGTTGTTGATGTCGTGATAATGTTCGTGGTATACCTCAGTTAGTTCCTTGATAAATTCCATCGGGAAATCGCTGGATCCATTAAACTTGACTTCTTTAATCTGTTCGTTGACAACGCTTCGGGTGACAGGTGACGCGTTTATCAATGCCATCTTCGTCCGCACGTCGCTTTGTAATTGCTGCAGCTTGAGGTTTATTTCGCCCGAATGGTTATCCATTTTGTTCTCTAATTCTTTTAATTTATCTGCCCCTATTTGGTGAGCAACAATACTTTCGTCACAACGCTTATTGATCGCCATTACTTTTTTGTTTATAATTTTAATGTCACTACTATGCTTATCGTTTATTTCCTTCAATAATTTTTCAATATCACTAAACGTATAATTAATTTCATTCTTAATAATATTAATCTCTTCATCTATCATAGTTTTGGTGTTTACTTTAAATTGTTGCAAAATTTCATTATTTTCCTTTTTGATCTCACTGAGTTGTGTGGTTATTTCGTCTCTTAAGTCTCTTAAAACCTGGTTTTGTTGTGTAATCTGTTGTGATAATTGTTTTGTCTGTTGTGATTGTTCTTGCAATTGTTTCTGTAATAGTTCTGTTTGCTGTGTCATTTGTTGTGACATCTGTTGTGACAATTGTTGCGAAATCTTTTGTGATAATTGTTGTAATAATGCATACATATTCGGTTCTGTTGTTGTTTTTTGTGCTAATCCCGGTCTTTCCTCGTGTTGTATCTCTGGTGTTATTTGTGGTGTTTCTACTTCTTCGTGGTCCTGTCCCCGCGTCCTTGACTCCTGATCGTCCACAGTTAGTTGGGCGAGCGTATGTTGATCCCCTAATTGATTGTTAATATAAAACTCCCCTTCGTAACTTTGAGTTGTCCCTGTTTCCGTATTCATTTTGTTGTTTATTTTGTTTGTGTTGTTCTGTATGTATTTCGTTTGCCTACTTTTGCTTCGTGTGATCATACAAAATTATTCTTATTCTCTACGTTTCTTATTCTACTTTCCTTATAATCTATTCGCAATTCAATTGTCTGTTTAGCTTACAAATTAAACCTTGCAATAGGCTCCAAATACTACCTAGTGTAGGATTTGGTCTTTATAAACCCCACGTTGGGCGCCACATACCACCCTCGCAGTTTAGAGCTAGAAAAGATGTGTGTAATTTACTAATACTGAACTCTTGACTCTGCTTGATGGCGACTCTTAGATTATCTCAGTGTATCAAATAAATGATTACTAACACAGTTAACTTGAAGGACTGCTAATATTAATGAGCATTTTCATTAACATGTTACAATTTGCATACAATCTTCATGGTTAACAATTATTAAATTTACACCTCTCATCAATTATTATTGAAAGTAGGTTCATAGACCAATTGAATTGCCAATAGTAATAGTGTTACAAAAAGACATGAATTAAATTGAGTTTTAATGTTCAATTTGGTTTGCTTGTTAAGTTGAATTCCTTTTGATTGGTGAGTCCTTCCCTCGGAGTCTGCGATCTTGCAGATTGCGTTGTCGGCGATTCGGATGATCCTGTTGATGACACTCGATGACACTAACCACTTGATTATTGCGGTTTCACTCTAATTATCACTGTTCACACCTACTCTCTGATTCAGAATGTAACTAGTGTATACTAATCAATTTTGACACCTTAGTAACTACGTGATTAAACTGAGTGCTCGCACTATCAATGATACATCCCGAAAACACTCCCACGATCCGCAACTTCCAAATGCACGCGTTCGATTATCGATAACCTGAAGTTCGGTAATTACCACCAAGTTATTCAGTCTAACAATTACTTTAATCTGGCATACTTCGTTTACCGTACTACCGGGTTTAATACTATTTAAACGCACGACATGAATACTGTACTTCTTACTTATTGCAAGTTTTAGTTATAAAATTTTAATACGTGCTAACGAGTCTGAATAGTTGTAATGTTCGCCGTAGACTAGCCTGACAAATTCGCAACTACATTTTTATACCCCCTCAAACATTACTCATACTCACTATTTACAAATCGCGTTCCCATTGGTTTCATATACCGCGATATTTGATTTCCTCCAACCCAACTAGCTAATTTCGCCCGCTTAAAATTGACGCTTTCTCTCATTCGTCAAAGAACAGCGCGTAGCAAACGTTTACCGCGAAACTGAACATGACGCCACTTCGAGTTTTCTCTCTCACCTACTCTGTCTAAATCCTAGCGGTACGGTCTTGTCCGAGCACTCAATTTTCCCTCGACTTCACTTAACTTTATTGCTTTTTTTTAACACAATACATTTTATGCTTTTACACCCTGCACGTGACTTGCTGAATACCTTTCGCACCGACATACTGTCGCCTTGACTAGGGTGTGTGTGCTTTGAAAAACACCGCCACGCTGGTTTACAAGGGTACATCAAGTCACATTACTTGCATTTCTTATTCTAATATACATTTGATAATCATGTTTTCTATATAAAACTAGCGTAAAATTTGGTAGTATTCACTTTTTACGTTATAACCTTTAATCGCAGCTTACAAATTTTCGAATCCTCATGTTGCATTTATTAGCGATTTTTCTTTTACAATGATGTCTGTTTCCTGATTTCTCAGTACTTGAGTAATACGAAGTAGAGCGAGTCTTTTATAACGTAAACTGTTTAACTAGACTTTGTTGGCCAACCTTGTTGATAACTGTCTGCATAATGTACACTTCTCATGCAATTTTATGTTACTGGTTCAATATTCTGGAGTAAGTTTTATATGGTTTTATATTCTTTGAAAGCGGAAATTTTGTCATAGAAACTTTTTACTTAGAAGCACGCGTAGCAATAGAATTTCTAAAGGTTCAAATATTATATTAACACAATACAAAGATTGTGTATATTCAACAGAATTTGTAATTGGCTTGCTACAATTAAAGTAATGTATAACAAATTTTGATTTTGAATATGTCGTATTTCATTCTTTTTTATTGTTGTGCTTATATAAGTTACTGTTTTTACTTATTCAATTATCTACTTAGTTTGATACATATATAAGAAATGAATGATACATAATACATTGGAATCGTCGAAGCAATATTTTACCTACTGTTCACTGTTTTATTATTGTTAAATCATAATGTTAAATCAAAATGTTAATTGCTTAAAAATGAATGCTTGATGTGACAGTATACAAATATTATACTCAGTAGTAAACTAATATTGTTTACTATTTTTTAGACTGTAAACTAATAATTTTGAAACAATTAATAACAGAAAATTAAAGGTAAACTTAACTCTAACTATTCGTAAACACCAAGGTGACAGTTGAAGCAAATATTTCAAACAAATATAATTTAAAATATTCTACTTGTTCAAACATTTAGTCTGGTAAGTCGATATATGCCTTTACGTTTTACTGATAATAAAGATATAATATGCTTAATTGTAGTTGTAAGGCACACGTTAAGTAATGTCCTAAAAGGAGATGTGTAATAAAATAAAAGTAATAACGTAAATAAAGTATAAATTCTTGATACTATAAAACAATTTTATTATTGATTTGTTTTAGAGGAAACAGACGATTTCTACAATATACTTGTCCCTTTAGTAAAGTCATGGACAATTGACCTACTGCTGGCAACGTTCGAACATTTGTCTGAGGAGGGCGTTATTTACTTTCACCGATGCAATTTACCTTTATCAATCTCCAGCTTTTATTAGAGGGAGTTCGGCAATTAAGCGTAGCAATTCGATTGAGCAATAAATTGTTAGCAGATACTACGAGACAATAAAAATTAATGTACTTTTTCATTTGATTGTGTGTTTATGAAGATTCTTAACTGGTAATATTAATAATAAGAAAATAAATTGGTGAACGCCACAGAAATCGGTAAACAATATTTTTTATTAATGATTGTGTAAAATTAGCATACTATTATTACAATAGTTTTCTTAGTTGTAAAGTTATCCATCGCAAGTTGTACATAATGGATAATAAATAAATACACTATTAAGTAAATAAAATTAACTACTCCACAGTCAGTAATTTCAACCCGTCAACATTCAACTAACTCAATTTAAGGTAATTTGTGCACTCATCAGTTTACCTTGCAGTGATGCTGTATGTGTGCAGCCCAGACAACGTCACGTGGGATCTTATAAGTCAAAAAATTACCAGATATTCAGGGGCGTCTCCGAAATATGGAAGCGTTTGCTACAATTTGCTAGATACTAGTGGAACACCACAAACATCCACAGATTCACCGGTACGCAAGGAAATTTTACAAACCCCTGTTTCATCTCCATGTGGCAGTGTATATTGCAGACCTGATTACATTGTCACTACTATGCCATTTGATAATGTAATGATGATAAATGTACGTAGTTAGAAGTACAAACACACGTAAACATTTGGATTTCTATTTTCATTGAAATATGTTCTACACAGTTGAGGAAAGCGTTGTTATATATAAAATGTAGATAGATTATACCATAAACAATTACGAATTACTGAAGACACTATACTGTAATGTATTTTCATACCTACTTAGTTTCTATTATTTATCAAATTATTATAACCCAGTATGTACTAGAATAAATATTGTAAGCCAACTATTTTACCGCTTAAGATAATTTTAACAAGATTAACATTTAACATGTTCTTAAATTGTATTACGTAGTACAATGTAGGGATTTGTAATATCCCAACTGTTAAAAAATGTAAGTGGGAAAAGTAAACGATTACTTTCTCCGAAGTAACGATTACGGCTACATAAAATTCTGCACAACTATTGTAGCGTGACAGATGTATGCATAATATTGAATGGCAATTGATCATTAGAATAATGAAGTTATAATATTTAAATTTGGAAGAAAGCATTAAGTTTAATATAAAAATATTAATTCATAGCAACTGTGGAAAGAAATCATTATTATAAAGAAAATACAAGTTCAAATAAAAGGAGTTACTAGTGATGAGTCATCCAAAACCAGTCTCATAACCAAAGGTTTTCAAGGTATAACCCAGGAAGGTAAAATAGTAAATAACAAAGCAGTACACAATATGACCAAACCCACAACGAGGGAGAATAAATAGAATAGAAACCCTAAAATAAGCCAAGATCAACCAATACAGGTTGTGTATTTCTGAATTAAAGAAGAAGATGGAGAAGATCCCAAGAAACCTGATGGCATCAAGAAGCAGATGGAGAAGATACCAGTCCCAGAAGGCAGGAGAAAAGAAGACTGAAAAAAGAAGAAGAGGGCAGCATCCTGAAGAAGATGTCATGCTCTTATAAAAGACACCCAAATCCCTATATCCCCAAAATAAATATCTAAAAATAAAAGTATAACGAAATAAAAACCACATGTATATAAATTTAAGAGCGAGGAGTGTATAAAGTAAAAGTTTCCTGTGAACTAAGATGAAACAATAATATAGCACCCATGGAACAAATCTCCATTGAAAAAACGCTAACCAATTTATTATGTTGATAAGACTATACGACCATTTAGCATTAACATAATAATAAGTGCAAAGTGAACCAGTGATAGTTTTGGGTATTATAAAAAATGAACCTTGTGTTTCATTCTTGGCAATCACAAACATTGGATGCAATGAAATATGCATTTTTCAATGACTTAAAATATGTACTGTGACAATATGTTGTTCATAAGACATGAATCTGTTTAAAATAACATTTTGTTTTACATGAAAAAAGAAAAACAGAGTTCATAATACCTTTTGAACAATTAATACTATTTATTTGTTAATGACAGGGTACAATTCCCCAAAGACAATGTAAAAGACAGTATAAAAACTGTAGAATCCTACTTATAATAATAGTTAGAAATAAGAATATAAATATAAGGTTTTTTAATGTATATAGTACAAGAATGTTTAAAAATGTTTTAGATATAAGGCCATTTGTTTGGGTCTGAAACAACTAACATCAGAACTATAAAAATAATTACCACTTGTAAATAGTAGAGAGTAATTAAGATGTTAGTTAGTACAAAACCTTTTTTATAAACCATGTTTCCATGTTGGAAATGGGAATTTTGTTGCAAAATGTCTGATTTGAAGACAACCATTTATTTAAAAAAAATGTTCTTTATTCTGTTTAACTATTATTTGTATTGTAACCAATACTAATTGTTTTTGTGTAATTTGAAAACATGTTTAATTTATAATACTATTTGTAAAAAGTCAGAGAGGGTATCACACATCATATATTGTTTGTAAATTATTTTGTAAGAAAAATTGTTAAAAAATCATAGGCCAAAAGAATGGAAACCAAACTTCATCAAACAGAGAAATTGCTCATTTAAATGCAAATAAACAAAAGGGGTTTAGACAAAATAAACTTGAGATCATGCCATATAATTGCACATACCATTTAGAGAGATTTTAATAAATTATATTCAGAATTATAAATAAAAATAAAATGACTAAACTCAGAGATTTAGACATGGGAGTCATATATTTCAGAATAATGTTTCAGAATACAACTAATTCAATTAATTACCAGAAAATAAGGAAATAGGAACCTTTTAATACAATATAGGATTATTAATATTAAATATAACTGATAAAATGGCTGAATTTATATAATGACAGGAAGTAAATTTTAATGTTTTGACCTTTCAGAGTATACCTAACTGAAAGTGAAATTACTATTTTTTGGACAGAAAACACTATAAAATGGCATTATTTAATCTGAAAATAACCAGAATGAACTGAAAGATTAATTTAAATCAAATCTAGTGAATAAAATTGACAAATAACCAAAGTTTAGGCATTCATATAGTGAAAATATAAAGTATTCACAGGATGTGAAAATATTTTTGAACAATGTTAAGGATAATATTATATGGGCTAAGAGTTTAATTGAAACTGAAGGAAACAGTTAGTTAATTATTGGTAGTTGAACGGTTAACATGACATACCTTTGATAACGTGGATAACCTAACCTATAATCGTCATACAAAGCGAGTGTATAGTGAGTTATTGTGAAATCGCGAGTGACTTGTAAAATACTTCTGAAACTATCATATTATAACAGAAACGATCAAGTAACACTCCATAACACAGAACAATATAAATCTACTCTGAAAAACACCACAAAACACTAGAAAACTGTGTAATACATTAACCCAAATTAGTGATGGAATCGGGGAAAGTGTTTGAACTAATAATTATACGAATACACTAAATACAACTCAGAAACAGTACACTAGACACTACACAACATTTTACAAGAGATTTGCAGACACAAGAACAGGAATATTGCGTCAAAAATACATTATTTGGAATGCAGCAGCAACGAGCAACATTTTCATCGACTTGACGGCAGCCATCTTTCTTTGACAATCCCAGTGCCTCTTCTTGGTTCAGCACAGCTGTTTGGTGAAAACAATTATTATATTTACAATTTATTATTCAATGTCTGTGTTTATTAATAACTATTAATTTGATTGTAACGTTATACTTTTTAAATATTAGCCCGATTTCTCTGACTTTGGTAATAACTGGCTGTTTAAAGAACCCTATATAATTTTTATAACATATACTTGTAATTTTTTTTCGATATCCTGAGAATCGATACTAATCGATAAGAGTCAATATTGCTGTTACTTAATAAAACATTAATACTTTTCAATACTTAATAGTTCTTTATTTCTTCAATAATACTAATTACCAATAATATAATTCTAATTGATAATCTACAAGGACTTTACCACCCGTAAGTGAAGATAACCTAAAAAATAGAAAGGTAAACAAATATCGATTGGTTTACAGACAGTCTTATGAGTGGTGATAGATTATTTAAATTATACTAAAACTTTAATAAAAATTTTCAGAAGAGCATTACACTGTTTAAAACTTCACAGCCCTATATTAATTAATTGATCCTAATTAATTAATTAATAAAATTAAAAATTTTTTTTATTATTTTTTTTTTTTATAAACATAATTTTTTTTAATTTTCTTCAAAACAATAATTTTTGTTTTGAAACTTTCGGTGAAGCTGAACATATATATTTCTTCATCAACTTTACGCTACTCGACCGGTCTTGCTACCATTGGGACTCGACCAGCTGGGAAACTTAAGGAAGTGTTTCAGGCCAGTAAGACGTCGAGAGCCACACCAATTAAACATATTACATTGGACTTGATTACATCGGAGTCACATACTCCATAATAGCTATTATCATCAACACTTACACACTCATTTATTTAATTTTATTACAAATTGGCGCACAACTTTAGGGGCTTTAATTAGCGATTGGCCTTCCAACCAATACATTCTGCCCAATCACTAGTTGGAGCTAGGCAACAGCTACAAAGACAGAGAAAGATAATAAAAGGGGACAACAACAAGCAAAATGAAAGAACCTACACCAGAAGAAATGGTTGAGATAAGGAAAATGTTCCAACAATGGATGAAGGAAATGGAAGAGAACAGATTAAAAAGGGAAGAGGAGCATCAAAAATGGAATAAGGAACTGAGAGAGGACAGATTAAAAAGAGAAGAAGAGGAGAGCAACCAATCCTTGAAAAAAGAATTGGGTGACCAACTGGACAATATCAATAAGAAGCCGGAAGAGGACATCAAGGAAAAGAGAGAGGACGGATTAAAAAGCGAAGAATTAAGAAAGGAGAAGACCGAAGGAATAAAAAATGAAAACAAACCAGAAAAAGAAGAAATACCAAACGAGAAAAGGGTACAAATAATCGCGGCATCATTGAATGGACAAATGAAACGATGGAGAAAAGAAATAAGAAGGGAGCGTAAACAGATTAAGAAAGAGGAGTCAAAACTAAGAAGACAACAAAGAAGGGAAGAGCTACAGGAAAAAATAAAACGAAAGACTGAAGCACTAGAGGAGGTCACGAAAAAGTGGAGAGAAGTAAGAACAAGTACTCTAAAACAGATGATAGAGAATAACAATAAAAGGGTGGAAATTATCATCAAGAATAATAAACTGTGGGTGGAAGAATTAATAAGAGATAACAAAAGAGAGTTAGAAGAAATACCAAATGATAAAACGCAGGAACTAGTAATGGTAGTACCTGAAATTGAAACTAACCGAAACCAGGAAGATATTAAACCAAGGAAAACGAAAATGTATCCAAGAAATTTGATAAAAACTAAGGAAGAGTTGGAGATGATGAAACATGGGTTAATTGATGGCAATAATATCCCAATTACCTATGACAAAGACATCATGAATTCTATGAATTATAGAAGGAAAATCGAAGTAATTTCAGAAATAATTTACCACAAGACAGTAGTGTACCAATGGGAAAGGACCAGAGGTAAACAGAATACGACATGTGGACAAGATCAATATCAGCGCAGAACTGGACAGTGGATTTCAGAAAGATGGAAATGTGATATCGTACCAGACTGTAATGACGGCACAGGTGAATCACCAGAATGTATTCCATTAGCATGCCATCTAGGACAGTTCCAGGGTACGGTTAGACTAAAATATATTCCTTCAGAGTGGATATGTGATGGTAAACCAGCTTATGGTGTTTCTGATAAACCAATAATAAGTGATAACCCAGATGAAGATCCTCACATATTATTGTCAGGTGACACAAAACATGGACCAGAGAAGTGTTGGTGTATACAATATGATGATAGAGGGAACCAGCCCAGTAATTACAACGGCCCTAACAACCCGCCGCATAATAACCAGTTTATCGGTAATTCTAACGGCGTTAGGGATAACAACCCCTATTCATACAATTTATACCAACATAATAATGTCCCATACAGTCAGAGAAATCCATATCCCAACAATAATGGTGACAAACCTTACCAACCTAACCGAAATTATTATCATGATAAATTTAGTAATAAAAACAATAACAGTAATAATAACCGAGTGTCGCGCCCTAGGGTAAATTTTATAAGAGCAACTGAGATGATGGACCCTGGTTGACACAGATACCACACACTATCAAGAAAAGGGACGGAGATCATGATAACCGACTACGGCGAAAAACAACGGTGAAGGAGACGGAATAAATATCATTGAAAGGAAATGATATGGAGAATAAACATAGAAACAAAACTGGGTTTTATGAATGAAGACTATGTAAGAAAATGCACATTATAAATAAAAATATGAGCAATGGAACGACATAAAGAAAATCGTCCATCTTCCTGGGTATATAAAAGAAAAGAAAATTTATAAGAAAAGAAAAAGTGGAGATCAACTTACAAAAGTATAAATAATATGGGCCAGTGTAGAGGACAATATAACCCCATATGTTGTGGTAAATGATAAGCATAACAATACATATGAGTTGAAGGAAATCGTTTCAGGAAAAATCAAAGGAGTGTACAATCAAGCTTCTATGAAGAAATATTATGAAGAATGAGTTGTGAGATTTAGAATTTACAATTTAATATTTTTAAAAAATCCTAAAATAATGTAAGTACATCTTACAACCTAATATTTTGAGAAGAACATTCTGGAGAATTATAAGAAGAAGGAATTTAGAATTTATATTTTAAAAAATTTTAAAATAATGTAAGTACATCTTACAACCTAATATTTTGAAAAGAAAATTCTGGAGAATTATAAGATTTTTTTAATTAATTTTAAAAAATTCAAAAATAATGTAAGTACATCTTACAACCTAATATTTTGAGAAGAACATTTTGGAGAATTATAAGAAGAAGGAATTTAGAATTTATATTTTTAAAAAATTTTAAAATAATGTAAGTACATCTTACAACCTAATAATTTTGGAACAAACTTTATGGAAGAAAGAAAAAGAAAGACTTTTGAATTGAAATATAATTATAAAAATTTAAAATTGAGTAAGTACTTCTTACTACAACCTGATAATTTAGAACAAAACTTTATGGAAGAAAGAGAAAGAGAGAGAATTTTGAACTTAATATTAAAAAATTTGAAATTAAGCAAGCACAGCTTACTACCACTGAACTATGAGAAAACTTTATGGTAAATAATTAAGAAGAATTTGATTTTGGAAAAATACCAAAACATTCAGAAATAGTAGTAAGATAACAGTACTATAAACAATTCTGAATGAAACAATTCTGGGAATAAATGAATTAAACAGAATTTGAATGTTGATAGAACGTCAGGACTTTGAAACAAGATAAGATCAACATATTACAAGGATTTATGAGAAATATTTTTCAATTAAATAAAGAGAATAGTTTAAATTTTACATTAAAACTAACCAAGTTCCAAAAAATAATTATGTGTCAATTATGATTGAATTGAGAAGAAAATAAAGTGATTAATTCAGAAAAGAGAATTAACGTTAATCCAGAATAAATGCTAGACATTCACAATAGAATTTGAAGGAGTAGAGAAGAATAACAAAAAAAAGTGTAATATACCAGAGAAGGAAAAAATTTGGAAGCAAAGAGACTAATTACCTATGAAACGATAATAAAAACAGTTAATTAAGAGCAAAGAAGAACAACTCATACCAAACATATGGAGAAGATGATTTTGAACCAATGATAATAATAAAACCTATATGAAATGCAAAGAGAAGAAATACCACATGAAATATAATATAAATGAATTAATGCTAATGAATGCGAAGGTGGATTAATAACTTTCTAAGAGAAAGGAAAGAACCAAAATGTTTAAATAAAATGATCAATATAATAACCTGTACATCTAATGTAAAGATACAATGTCAAAAAATTAAATATAATATATTAAGTCCATTCAAATAATGAATACGAAAGACTATTTATAAAGACCATGCTAATACTATGAATAACCAGAAGAAAGTATAAAGAGAATTCAGATGAAGAAGAAAGAGAGTTACACTGTAAACAGTAACCAGAATTATTAAAAGAAAGGTTTTCAACCATAATTAAAATAAATATATCAGACAAGTTGAGAGTTTTGAAAAAATATATATATAATGAGTATAATAATGATTATGAAGATTTATTAAGATAGAAAATGTGAGATAATCTGAGAGACTACGAAGTGGAGAATCCAAAGATATTTTTATTAGTCGAAAATGAGACTACTTTTTATTTATTTATTCGATGACTGACTGAAGATAATTCCAGCAGCATTATGTTTTTTGAGCAGGGATGGATATGCCCCTGTACTCAATTTATAGAAGTGGTGTATGGCCAGCAGAGAAGTAGCGTACAGTGCCCCTCTGATCTGCCCCAGCCCACGTGATAGGGAATGTTAGGGAATTAATATCCCAAGGATACAACACGAAGTTGATATAGAAAGAAAATGTATTACAATTATAATATATCTCAGAAGACACTAACTATCCGAAAAGGATCAGTAGTAAGACAAGTAACCATATATATAAAATTAATAAAACTCTAATATAAAAAAGTCGATATAAAAATGGAGAAGAAAATGAATTATAAGAAATGATGAAATTATCATAAGAAATTATTTCATCCATAAACATGTCTGAAATAATTACTTCTGGAGGAGAGCAATCTGTAGCGTGACAGATGTATGCATAATATTGAATGGCAATTGATCATTAGAATAATGAAGTTATAATATTTAAATTTGGAAGAAAGCATTAAGTTTAATATAAAAATATTAATTCATAGCAACTGTGGAAAGAAATCATTATTATAAAGAAAATACAAGTTCAAATAAAAGGAGTTACTAGTGATGAGTCATCCAAAACCAGTCTCATAACCAAAGGTTTTCAAGGTATAACCCAGGAAGGTAAAATAGTAAATAACAAAGCAGTACACAATATGACCAAACCCACAACGAGGGAGAATAAATAGAATAGAAACCCTAAAATAAGCCAAGATCAACCAATACAGGTTGTGTATTTCTGAATTAAAGAAGAAGATGGAGAAGATCCCAAGAAACCTGATGGCATCAAGAAGCAGATGGAGAAGATACCAGTCCCAGAAGGCAGGAGAAAAGAAGACTGAAAAAAGAAGAAGAGGGCAGCATCCTGAAGAAGATGTCATGCTCTTATAAAAGACACCCAAATCCCTATATCCCCAAAATAAATATCTAAAAATAAAAGTATAACGAAATAAAAACCACATGTATATAAATTTAAGAGCGAGGAGTGTATAAAGTAAAAGTTTCCTGTGAACTAAGATGAAACAATAATATAGTACCCATGGAACAAATCTCCATTGAAAAAACGCTAACCAATTTATTATGTTGATAAGACTATACGACCATTTAGCATTAACATAATAATAAGTGCAAAGTGAACCAGTGATAGTTTTGGGTATTATAAAAAATGAACCTTGTGTTTCATTCTTGGCAATCACAAACATTGGATGCAATGAAATATGCATTTTTCAATGACTTAAAATATGTACTGTGACAATATGTTGTTCATAAGACATGAATCTGTTTAAAATAACATTTTGTTTTACATGAAAAAAGAAAAACAGAGTTCATAATACCTTTTGAACAATTAATACTATTTATTTGTTAATGACAGGGTACAATTCCCCAAAGACAATGTAAAAGACAGTATAAAAACTGTAGAATCCTACTTATAATAATAGTTAGAAATAAGAATATAAATATAAGGTTTTTTAATGTATATAGTACAAGAATGTTTAAAAATGTTTTAGATATAAGGCCATTTGTTTGGGTCTGAAACAACTAACATCAGAACTATAAAAATAATTACCACTTGTAAATAGTAGAGAGTAATTAAGATGTTAGTTAGTACAAAACCTTTTTTATAAACCATGTTTCCATGTTGGAAATGGGAATTTTGTTGCAAAATGTCTGATTTGAAGACAACCATTTATTTAAAAAAAATGTTCTTTATTCTGTTTAACTATTATTTGTATTGTAACCAATACTAATTGTTTTTGTGTAATTTGAAAACATGTTTAATTTATAATACTATTTGTAAAAAGTCAGAGAGGGTATCACACATCATATATTGTTTGTAAATTATTTTGTAAGAAAAATTGTTAAAAAATCATAGGCCAAAAGAATGGAAACCAAACTTCATCAAAACAGAGAAATTGCTCATTTAAATGCAAATAAACAAAAGGGGTTTAGACAAAATAAACTTGAGATCATGCCATATAATTGCACATACCATTTAGAGAGATTTTAATAAATTATATTCAGAATTATAAATAAAAATAAAATGACTAAACTCAGAGATTTAGACATGGGAGTCATATATTTCAGAATAATGTTTCAGAATACAACTAATTCAATTAATTACCAGAAAATAAGGGAATAGGAACCTTTTAATACAATATAGGATTATTAATATTAAATATAACTGATAAAATGGCTGAATTTATATAATGACAGGAAGTAAATTTTAATGTTTTGACCTTTCAGAGTATACCTAACTGAAAGTGAAATTACTATTTTTTGGACAGAAAACACTATAAAATGGCATTATTTAATCTGAAAATAACCAGAATGAACTGAAAGATTAATTTAAATCAAATCTAGTGAATAAAATTGACAAATAACCAAAGTTTAGGCATTCATATAGTGAAAATATAAAGTATTCACAGGATGTGAAAATATTTTTGAACAATGTTAAGGATAATATTATATGGGCTAAGAGTTTAATTGAAACTGAAGGAAACAGTTAGTTAATTATTGGTAGTTGAACGGTTAACATGACATACCTTTGATAACGTGGATAACCTAACCTATAATCGTCATACAAAGCGAGTGTATAGTGAGTTATTGTGAAATCGCGAGTGACTTGTAAAATACTTCTGAAACTATCATATTATAACAGAAACGATCAAGTAACACTCCATAACACAGAACAATATAAATCTACTCTGAAAAACACCACAAAACACTAGAAAACTGTGTAATACATTAACCCAAATTAGTGATGGAATCGGGGAAAGTGTTTGAACTAATAATTATACGAATACACTAAATACAACTCAGAAACAGTACACTAGACACTACACAACATTTTACAAGAGATTTGCAGACACAAGAACAGGAATATTGCGTCAAAAATACATTATTTGGAATGCAGCAGCAACGAGCAACATTTTCATCGACTTGACGGCAGCCATCTTTCTTTGACAATCCCAGTGCCTCTTCTTGGTTCAGCACAGCTGTTTGGTGAAAACAATTATTATATTTACAATTTATTATTCAATGTCTGTGTTTATTAATAACTATTAATTTGATTGTAACGTTATACTTTTTAAATATTAGCCCGATTTCTCTGACTTTGGTAATAACTGGCTGTTTAAAGAACCCTATATAATTTTTATAACATATACTTGTAATTTTTTTTCGATATCCTGAGAATCGATACTAATCGATAAGAGTCAATATTGCTGTTACTTAATAAAACATTAATACTTTTCAATACTTAATAGTTCTTTATTTCTTCAATAATACTAATTACCAATAATATAATTCTAATTGATAATCTACAAGGACTTTACCACCCGTAAGTGAAGATAACCTAAAAAATAGAAAGGTAAACAAATATCGATTGGTTTACAGACAGTCTTATGAGTGGTGATAGATTATTTAAATTATACTAAAACTTTAATAAAAATTTTCAGAAGAGCATTACACTGTTTAAAACTTCACAGCCCTATATTAATTAATTGATCCTAATTAATTAATTAATAAAATTAAAAATTTTTTTTATTATTTTTTTTTTTTATAAACATAATTTTTTTTAATTTTCTTCAAAACAATAATTTTTGTTTTGAAACTTTCGGTGAAGCTGAACATATATATTTCTTCATCAACTTTACGCTACTCGACCGGTCTTGCTACCATTGGGACTCGACCAGCTGGGAAACTTAAGGAAGTGTTTCAGGCCAGTAAGACGTCGAGAGCCACACCAATTAAACATATTACATTGGACTTGATTACATCGGAGTCACATACTCCATAATAGCTATTATCATCAACACTTACACACTCATTTATTTAATTTTATTACAAATTGGCGCACAACTTTAGGGGCTTTAATTAGCGATTGGCCTTCCAACCAATACATTCTGCCCAATCACTAGTTGGAGCTAGGCAACAGCTACAAAGACAGAGAAAGATAATAAAAGGGGACAACAACAAGCAAAATGAAAGAACCTACACCAGAAGAAATGGTTGAGATAAGGAAAATGTTCCAACAATGGATGAAGGAAATGGAAGAGAACAGATTAAAAAGGGAAGAGGAGCATCAAAAATGGAATAAGGAACTGAGAGAGGACAGATTAAAAAGAGAAGAAGAGGAGAGAAACCAATCCTTGAAAAAAGAATTGGGTGACCAACTGGACAATATCAATAAGAAGCCGGAAGAGGACATCAAGGAAAAGAGAGAGGACGGATTAAAAAGCGAAGAATTAAGAAAGGAGAAGACCGAAGGAATAAAAAATGAAAACAAACCAGAAAAAGAAGAAATACCAAACGAGAAAAGGGTACAAATAATCGCGGCATCATTGAATGGACAAATGAAACGATGGAGAAAAGAAATAAGAAGGGAGCGTAAACAGATTAAGAAAGAGGAGTCAAAACTAAGAAGACAACAAAGAAGGGAAGAGCTACAGGAAAAAATAAAACGAAAGACTGAAGCACTAGAGGAGGTCACGAAAAAGTGGAGAGAAGTAAGAACAAGTACTCTAAAACAGATGATAGAGAATAACAATAAAAGGGTGGAAATTATCATCAAGAATAATAAACTGTGGGTGGAAGAATTAATAAGAGATAACAAAAGAGAGTTAGAAGAAATACCAAATGATAAAACGCAGGAACTAGTAATGGTAGTACCTGAAATTGAAACTAACCGAAACCAGGAAGATATTAAACCAAGGAAAACGAAAATGTATCCAAGAAATTTGATAAAAACTAAGGAAGAGTTGGAGATGATGAAACATGGGTTAATTGATGGCAATAATATCCCAATTACCTATGACAAAGACATCATGAATTCTATGAATTATAGAAGGAAAATCGAAGTAATTTCAGAAATAATTTACCACAAGACAGTAGTGTACCAATGGGAAAGGACCAGAGGTAAACAGAATACGACATGTGGACAAGATCAATATCAGCGCAGAACTGGACAGTGGATTTCAGAAAGATGGAAATGTGATATCGTACCAGACTGTAATGACGGCACAGGTGAATCACCAGAATGTATTCCATTAGCATGCCATCTAGGACAGTTCCAGGGTACGGTTAGACTAAAATATATTCCTTCAGAGTGGATATGTGATGGTAAACCAGCTTATGGTGTTTCTGATAAACCAATAATAAGTGATAACCCAGATGAAGATCCTCACATATTATTGTCAGGTGACACAAAACATGGACCAGAGAAGTGTTGGTGTATACAATATGATGATAGAGGGAACCAGCCCAGTAATTACAACGGCCCTAACAACCCGCCGCATAATAACCAGTTTATCGGTAATTCTAACGGCGTTAGGGATAACAACCCCTATTCATACAATTTATACCAACATAATAATGTCCCATACAGTCAGAGAAATCCATATCCCAACAATAATGGTGACAAACCTTACCAACCTAACCGAAATTATTATCATGATAAATTTAGTAATAAAAACAATAACAGTAATAATAACCGAGTGTCGCGCCCTAGGGTAAATTTTATAAGAGCAACTGAGATGATGGACCCTGGTTGACACAGATACCACACACTATCAAGAAAAGGGACGGAGATCATGATAACCGACTACGGCGAAAAACAACGGTGAAGGAGACGGAATAAATATCATTGAAAGGAAATGATATGGAGAATAAACATAGAAACAAAACTGGGTTTTATGAATGAAGACTATGTAAGAAAATGCACATTATAAATAAAAATATGAGCAATGGAACGACATAAAGAAAATCGTCCATCTTCCTGGGTATATAAAAGAAAAGAAAATTTATAAGAAAAGAAAAAGTGGAGATCAACTTACAAAAGTATAAATAATATGGGCCAGTGTAGAGGACAATATAACCCCATATGTTGTGGTAAATGATAAGCATAACAATACATATGAGTTGAAGGAAATCGTTTCAGGAAAAATCAAAGGAGTGTACAATCAAGCTTCTATGAAGAAATATTATGAAGAATGAGTTGTGAGATTTAGAATTTACAATTTAATATTTTTAAAAAATCCTAAAATAATGTAAGTACATCTTACAACCTAATATTTTGAGAAGAACATTCTGGAGAATTATAAGAAGAAGGAATTTAGAATTTATATTTTAAAAAAATTTTAAAATAATGTAAGTACATCTTACAACCTAATATTTTGAAAAGAAAATTCTGGAGAATTATAAGATTTTTTAATTAATTTTAAAAAATTCAAAAATAATGTAAGTACATCTTACAACCTAATATTTTGAGAAGAACATTTTGGAGAATTATAAGAAGAAGGAATTTAGAATTTATATTTTTAAAAAATTTTAAAATAATGTAAGTACATCTTACAACCTAATAATTTTGGAACAAACTTTATGGAAGAAAGAAAAAGAAAGACTTTTGAATTGAAATATAATTATAAAAATTTAAAATTGAGTAAGTACTTCTTACTACAACCTGATAATTTAGAACAAAACTTTATGGAAGAAAGAGAAAGAGAGAGAATTTTGAACTTAATATTAAAAAATTTGAAATTAAGCAAGCACAGCTTACTACCACTGAATTATGAGAAAACTTTATGGTAAATAATTAAGAAGAATTTGATTTTGGAAAAATACCAAAACATTCAGAAATAGTAGTAAGATAACAGTACTATAAACAATTCTGAATGAAACAATTCTGGGAATAAATGAATTAAACAGAATTTGAATGTTGATAGAACGTCAGGACTTTGAAACAAGATAAGATCAACATATTACAAGGATTTATGAGAAATATTTTTCAATTAAATAAAGAGAATAGTTTAAATTTTACATTAAAACTAACCAAGTTCCAAAAAATAATTATGTGTCAATTATGATTGAATTGAGAAGAAAATAAAGTGATTAATTCAGAAAAGAGAATTAACGTTAATCCAGAATAAATGCTAGACATTCACAATAGAATTTGAAGGAGTAGAGAAGAATAACAAAAAAAAGTGTAATATGCCAGAGAAGGAAAAAATTTGGAAGCAAAGAGACTAATTACCTATGAAACGATAATAAAAACAGTTAATTAAGAGCAAAGAAGAACAACTCATACCAAACATATGGAGAAGATGATTTTGAACCAATGATAATAATAAAACCTATATGAAATGCAAAGAGAAGAAATACCACATGAAATATAATATAAATGAATTAATGCTAATGAATGCGAAGGTGGATTAATAACTTTCTAAGAGAAAGGAAAGAACCAAAATGTTTAAATAAAATGATCAATATAATAACCTGTACATCTAATGTAAAGATACAATGTCAAAAAATTAAATATAATATATTAAGTCCATTCAAATAATGAATACGAAAGACTATTTATAAAGACCATGCTAATACTATGAATAACCAGAAGAAAGTATAAAGAGAATTCAGATGAAGAAGAAAGAGAGTTACACTGTAAACAGTAACCAGAATTATTAAAAGAAAGGTTTTCAACCATAATTAAAATAAATATATCAGACAAGTTGAGAGTTTTGAAAAAATATATATATAATGAGTATAATAATGATTATGAAGATTTATTAAGATAGAAAATGTGAGATAATCTGAGAGACTACGAAGTGGAGAATCCAAAGATATTTTTATTAGTCGAAAATGAGACTACTTTTTATTTATTTATTCGATGACTGACTGAAGATAATTCCAGCAGCATTATGTTTTTTGAGCAGGGATGGATATGCCCCTGTACTCAATTTATAGAAGTGGTGTATGGCCAGCAGAGAAGTAGCGTACAGTGCCCCTCTGATCTGCCCCAGCCCACGTGATAGGGAATGTTAGGGAATTAATATCCCAAGGATACAACACGAAGTTGATATAGAAAGAAAATGTATTACAATTATAATATATCTCAGAAGACACTAACTATCCGAAAAGGATCAGTAGTAAGACAAGTAACCATATATATAAAATTAATAAAACTCTAATATAAAAAAGTCGATATAAAAATGGAGAAGAAAATGAATTATAAGAAATGATGAAATTATCATAAGAAATTATTTCATCCATAAACATGTCTGAAATAATTACTTCTGGAGGAGAGCAATCTGTAGCGTGACAGATGTATGCATAATATTGAATGGCAATTGATCATTAGAATAATGAAGTTATAATATTTAAATTTGGAAGAAAGCATTAAGTTTAATATAAAAATATTAATTCATAGCAACTGTGGAAAGAAATCATTATTATAAAGAAAATACAAGTTCAAATAAAAGGAGTTACTAGTGATGAGTCATCCAAAACCAGTCTCATAACCAAAGGTTTTCAAGGTATAACCCAGGAAGGTAAAATAGTAAATAACAAAGCAGTACACAATATGACCAAACCCACAACGAGGGAGAATAAATAGAATAGAAACCCTAAAATAAGCCAAGATCAACCAATACAGGTTGTGTATTTCTGAATTAAAGAAGAAGATGGAGAAGATCCCAAGAAACCTGATGGCATCAAGAAGCAGATGGAGAAGATACCAGTCCCAGAAGGCAGGAGAAAAGAAGACTGAAAAAAGAAGAAGAGGGCAGCATCCTGAAGAAGATGTCATGCTCTTATAAAAGACACCCAAATCCCTATATCCCCAAAATAAATATCTAAAAATAAAAGTATAACGAAATAAAAACCACATGTATATAAATTTAAGAGCGAGGAGTGTATAAAGTAAAAGTTTCCTGTGAACTAAGATGAAACAATAATATAGTACCCATGTACACTAAATACAACTCAGAAACAGTACACTAGACACTACACAACATTTTACAAGAGATTTGCAGACACAAGAACAGGAATATTGCGTCAAAAATACATTATTTGGAATGCAGCAGCAACGAGCAACATTTTCATCGACTTGACGGCAGCCATCTTTCTTTGACAATCCCAGTGCCTCTTCTTGGTTCAGCACAGCTGTTTGGTGAAAACAATTATTATATTTACAATTTATTATTCAATGTCTGTGTTTATTAATAACTATTAATTTGATTGTAACGTTATACTTTTTAAATATTAGCCCGATTTCTCTGACTTTGGTAATAACTGGCTGTTTAAAGAACCCTATATAATTTTTATAACATATACTTGTAATTTTTTTTCGATATCCTGAGAATCGATACTAATCGATAAGAGTCAATATTGCTGTTACTTAATAAAACATTAATACTTTTCAATACTTAATAGTTCTTTATTTCTTCAATAATACTAATTACCAATAATATAATTCTAATTGATAATCTACAAGGACTTTACCACCCGTAAGTGAAGATAACCTAAAAAATAGAAAGGTAAACAAATATCGATTGGTTTACAGACAGTCTTATGAGTGGTGATAGATTATTTAAATTATACTAAAACTTTAATAAAAATTTTCAGAAGAGCATTACACTGTTTAAAACTTCACAGCCCTATATTAATTAATTGATCCTAATTAATTAATTAATAAAATTAAAATTTTTTTTATTATTATTTTTTTTTTATAAACATAATTTTTTTTAATTTTCTTCAAAACAATAATTTTTGTTTTGAAACTTTCGGTGAAGCTGAACATATATATTTCTTCATCAACTTTACGCTACTCGACCGGTCTTGCTACCATTGGGACTCGACCAGCTGGGAAACTTAAGGAAGTGTTTCAGGCCAGTAAGACGTCGAGAGCCACACCAATTAAACATATTACATTGGACTTGATTACATCGGAGTCACATACTCCATAATAGCTATTATCATCAACACTTACACACTCATTTATTTAATTTTATTACACTATACATCTCATAAAATTATGAATTTATGTACGTCTCGTAACGCCGGAGTGCAGGTTTTACAAACTGGTTAAACCGTTTACAATATTGTACTATGAACGTTGGGCGCTTTGTATAACATACATTTACATGTAAATACGTATTATATTAATGATAATGTGATGTATTTTATATTTACGCTAATTGTTTTTAATTAATGGTACTTATAATTCAATTATTTTTATTTTTTGTTTTCTTTTATATAGCCTAAATGTACCATATAATGTTATTTTTTATATTTTAAAGCAATCGATTTCGGTCACAGACCATCTTCAGGTTATATAGCGCATTCACAATATCATAAAACACTATTCTATAATTTTATAATAATATTAATATAATAATGTAAATAGTGTTTTATAATATTGTGAATGTTCTATAGCCTATAACCTAATGATGGTCTGTGACCGAAATCGATCGGTTTAAAATATAAATAATAACATTGTATGGTACCTTTAGGCTATATAAAAGAATACAAAAAATAAAAATAACGTATAATATTGTTACGTACTAGGTAACGTGCTATAAGTATCTCGGCTATGGCAGCAGAGCCCAGCTGTAACGCGTGTGTGCGTACATATTGCAGCTACTTTGAGATGAAAGATAATTACGTGACACTTATCATGCGCCAACAATCGAGTCTATTTCAGACCGTACCGGTCAGCGCACTGTGTTCAAAGACACTTTTTCTAGTGGATTCGAGAACGCTTGTTTGTTTCACACGTCATCCAAAATGATAGATTATTTTGACATATCAGCGGCGAAAACATATAGGCATTCAGCGACGGCCAGTTTCAGTTTTACTTCTGCAGTGTGTGGCAAATTTAACTTGGATTATTGTAGAAGTTTATTATAAACTGTTATCTGTGATAATTGAAGCTGCTGATTAGTGACTTCATTGGTGTCTTTATTTTGTTTTCCACTGTACCATACGACGATCAATGAGACCGTCGTAACAATATATTTTACCTTACATATAACTTCAACGGATTCAGTTAGAGTCATTGTGTAAGACGAATTAAATTTTATTAAAAATTCTGGAATATTTCTACTGAGTTTACCACTATGGTACGCCTGTAGTAGTGTAAGTGTTTTTTTAAGTTTACCAAGAAGAATATATTTTATTTAAACCATAAGATCTTACTTATCCTAGCACAAATAAAACATAAAAGGCAACGCTAACGAAGCATAAGAAATATTGTATTGTAAGTTATCTTCGTTTCTTCATAAAATATTTTTTTACTTTGATGTACACACGTAGACAGTGAATCACGTTTAAAAAGACAATAAGGATTAGTGCACGCACACTCAGTAGCACACCAAACTTGACACGTGCGGTTGGATTTATGTTGCTTTAGTTGTCACGCGGACACCATTCGTTATTACTTTGCAAACCATACAACACACTCTTTACACATGCCTGTTTATAACATTATATAATATTAAAGTAACTGCTAATATTACTTTTTATTTATTTTTTTATTTTGCATTAAGTGCATAGACAAAAAGAGATTTAAATTTTTTGATTTTTTCATGTTGCATGTGTTTTTGTTTTTATTGTTTGTTTGTTCATTAACCTTGGCAACCGTTGCAATTAATTTAAGTTGTAATGTGTAGCCGCACGTCAAATACAAAACAAGTTGATTTCGTAAACAATATTTCACATCTTGAATGTTCTCTCAATTTCTTTCTTCATCAGCCGTAACTGACGTAAATATAGAAGAACGGGTGTTACCATCACTAAAAACATATTTAATGAGAGTCCTTCAATTTTTTCACTAAAATAGTGGAAAGTAAATTTAAAATATTTTGACACATTTTGCTATATTAATTAGTTTCTCAACTGAAACGACATCTTAAAATGTGAAACTCTCGCTACCTTCTTTTTGGAAAAATTGAGCCGAGACGCATTTTAGTTTTCTACTGCTTTTGTTTTCAGGGACTAAATTGTCTCACTAATTAATCACTAAACATCATCAAAAAAACTCAACAAAATCAGCCAACTGTTAGTTACGCGCTTCTACAAATCGCGCAAATAATTACATTAGGCACGATGTTACGGGTTTTATATATTTCATTTTAAGACTAAAATGAAATATTTTATGCTTGTCAAAATGAAGTATTTGCTTGTCATATACATATTGAAAATGAAGTTAGTACAACACATATTTGTTTTTAAATGCGACCTGTGGTTCTAGAAGTAAGCTCTTTTATACCTTTACGTATATTACTGGTATGTAAGTAATCACAGCAATTCTATTACACAGACATATACACGTGCGCGCGCAAAATGTACAAACATTAAAGTTAAAAGGTATTTCGTAATCTTAAAAAGAATTTTTTTAGATTTTATATAAAAGTTTATTTTGAAAAGTACATACAATCTACCAATTACTACTTCCTGGTACCATGTGTTATTATATTTTCAATACGATTTCTCTGAAAACGCAATTTCTACATTATTACAATTTCTCTACGCTACCAACTTTTGTCGATAAATATGAAAACAAATCTGCAGAAATATTTGAATTTGTAACCCGTTATTCAGATATCCAAACGGTGCAAGTTACACTTGCATTAGAATGTTATTTTGCTGTTTGCATTAGAATATTCTTCGTTGCAACAACTTCCGTTTAACTTTATAAAATAATTTCCCAGTTTCTAAGAACTACTGTTTACAATATGCAGACTATTAAAACTACTGTTTAAATTGAAAAACAAAATACTTGAATGAAGTGCTTGTTTGCAAACTATTTGTAAATTTTTCTTTATATAATACAATTCTTCTGTACTTTTCTACTGAATAATATTCAACAAATTATGTTAATTATAACTATGTACCGTTAAATTGTACCTAGTGCTTAGCTTATATTTACGTATTTACAGTCTGAGAGTATCACTTTTATTATACAGTTAATTAATTAAGCTTAAATTTTGTTATACACTGGTTGTGTAATACACGTAATTCATTAGGAAATGCCGTTAATCGTACAGCTGTCTTTTTTTACAAAATAACCGGCATACGATTAACAATTTTAATTTGAATAAATAAAATTGCCATACTTTTATTATTCTAGGGAAATGATGTTTTCCTTTCATTTTGTAACAAATATATTTTCTAATCTATATTTACGTTCATTTATTTATAGCAATTTAGACACACTAGCTATAAGTTAAATCAACTTAAAATAATAACACAACAAATATCCACAACAAATATACATGTAAGACTGTTTTTGTAACTGGCGTTATAAAACTATAATTCTTTGTAATTAAAATAAATGACAGCACTAAAAAAATTTTAAAAGAGTTGCTTATAGTTGAGTAGGATGCCATCTACACAAAAAGAAAGTGTCATTTTTTAATTGTATAATGAATAAACACTTACAAGGAGAAGCACAACTGTAAGGTAACTAAAACTTATAAATGAGAAAAGAGAAAACATGCTAGTGGAGACGCAGCTAATAGTATCTACATAGTTATCGCTAATTACAACTTTCAAAAACATTTCGTAAATAATTATTTTTCCTCAGCTACTTATATATCTGTTAAGTTTATAAACCTACAAATGTGTAACACTTTCAAATTTCATTTCTGTGTCATCAGTGATTATTTCTGGTTTTACGCGGACATTTAGGGCCTACTTTCCCGAGTCTGTTATTTTATGTTTGTATAACTGCTAATCGTTTGACTTTACAATCACCTTGAAAGATTTCAATCAGTATATCCAATTCCTGGTTCATACCGTTCATTACACCCTCCCTTTCCCAAGACATTAATCCTTGGTCTATCAACCAGTGACACTCCTACAAATATCTACTCTTTTCTTTTAATTTCTGTATTTGTTTTTTGTCTCTGTTTGTTATCAGAACACGCTCGTTCGTTTCTTTGTCTAACCATTTTATTTATAACATTCCACCGTAGCGCTATTTTTAAATACTTTGTTTTTTTTTACTATAACACGATGCTTCAGACAAGAAACTTTAAGAATCGGCAAAGAACCGTTTTCTACTTTCGGATTCAATACTGATTAGAATGAAAATTTGCGTATCTTCGGGATTCTCTGTGGGCCTTTAAAGCCGTGGTGTTTTACTTACCGTGGTCTTCAGAAACAATTCTCTGTTCAAATGGCAGGAAGGTGACGTTACAAGTACACTTGGCACCTGACATACAGGCAGCCATCTTATACCCGTGAGCCATTGGGTCACGAAGCTTATGCTAGACACCGTATAACGCTCATCCTCTGCAAAGAGGATATATTTATTTTAATGAAGATATAAGACTCAATAGGCAATATTTTTTCGCTACATTATCTGGAACGGTCGAAGTGTAAAGATTTGTGCTAACCTAGAGCTTGTATTATGAGTTAGACCGACGAAAAAATTAAAAAGAGGAAAAGTATACATGGGGGGGGGCGTAAAAGTTCTAGGTTTTGCATAACGATGTTACCACTACGATTGTAATTTTGATCGTGTTGTATGATTTCATCCTTTATAGGCTGAATTTTGATGTTATCGGTCAGTGATTTGCTTAGTTTTAATTTGAAACTACTCCGTAGTAAATATTTCTAGCATTATTTTAATAGACGTTGCTTAGAAACTTCGTATACTGAAAAAATTTGTTGTGGTAGTTTTAAGTGTATCCGATATAAAAAAAAGCAAACTAAATAGTGAGAGAGTTTACGGAGACTGTTGTCATATTAATTGAATGTCTTAACAAATTAATGCAGAGCTGGCGCTAGGCGGATGTTCACACCACAACAAAGAAAACGTCGAAAGGATGTTGCAACAGGTAGTATAGCAGTATTTAAAAGCAATTCGAATGAGTTTTTGCAAACTTCATAATTGTTGATGAGACTCGGTTACCACAAGACTCCTCAGGCTACATAACACTTAAAATAGTGGATTCCAATATACGAACAAACTCTAAAGAAACCCGAAAAGTCCATCTTCTGATAACGTTATAGCAACTGTTTTTTTCGGAAACGCAAAGAATAACGTTCATCGACTACAAATGACGATGGTAGAACAATTAAAGGCGAACACCTTGCATACTTATTGCAGCAATATATGAGTAAATCATAACGTTCACATTTATAAAAAAAATGAATTAATGTTTTTCCAAGACAATGGACCGGTTCACACATTGAATATTGGGATGGTCAAAACCAAAGAATTCAAAATTGAATTATCACACACCGTACCCGCCAGATTTACTACTATCTCTACATCTACAATGAAGTCAATGATCTGCAAATGGCTCTTTTGAAGGCCTCGACAAGTCGGCGTATCAGTTCCTGTAACATTCTTGAGAAAAGTGTATCAAAAAGAATAAAGTTCGTGTTAAAAAATAAGTTCAAATCAATCCAAATAACTGATGTTTCGTAATCATGCCTTAAAATTGTTTACACTACGGTCATAATCTGTTGTTATTGGAAAGAGACAGACTACATTTCCTTTGCACACATAAACGTTGAAACTTATTACATTGGAGTAAGCGTTAATTATAGGAAGGGAATGTAAGCCAATTTACTTTAACTGTAGCAGCAGTGTTGTAAGCCGCATCGACCCTATCAGAGCTGAGTGTGTTTAACTTGTAACCTTCACCTTAACCTGTAGCATCCATTACATTGATTTATATCTCTCTCGTTACTCAACAACTTAGCACTAACAGTAGGCTGTATAAATACTTTGAAGTGACCCCATAGCCATTTATATTATACTTAAAATTTCTGTATAAGCTCACTTACGTACATGCATTACACCTGCATGCACTCCATCACTTACGTACAGTCAGTTCGCGCGCGCGCGCGCGCACACACACACACACATTGCGTGTATTAAAAAAATTGTCTAATTACTGTGATATATAGTCCAGAGTTTCATAATAATTAAAAGTTTCTTGTGAACGTACAATTTTTTTCTAAATTTTCAGTTCTTCTGTATCACCAAAAGCGTAAAGAACCAACGTGTGTTGGTTTACAGGAAAAAATACTAGTAATACTAGTACTATGCTTCATAAAAAAAGAGGTAGTAAATTTGTTACTTTGTGAACATTTAAACATTACAAATGTAAGGAAACAACTTACTTATATTACTGTCGTATTACTTACTATTAAAATAACTCATTTTATATTGTAGGTAAAATACAGTTTGTGCACATTAATTTTCAACTCTACCAGCTGTTTACTCGAAACCAGGCACGAGTCAGTGCAAGTAATGTAGCGTAATGTTCTGCTGTAATATGAAGATGGAAACTGTGTCGATATCAATTGTGATTTTACTTTATTCTATATATTTTGACGAAAAACTACAAAATCGCTCAGGGACATTAGGAAACATCAAATATTATGTTTTTGTTAATACGAGTTTTAATGAAGTTTGTGTTAGCAGTTAAAAAACCTCTTACTGCACGAGGACACAATCGAGTGCACTACACTGGTTAAATATTAAATAATGATTGATTAGTCCCATTTAAGTTAACATCTTTTCAGGCCAAATTCGGGTAAGGTAAAAAAATCCAATTTCGTTAGTAAGTCACGATAATTACTTTTGACAGATTTATCTCATCGCCAAGTGTTAACAGGATAAACGTTTTCAAGCGATTCAGCTAATCTCTCACGGATTTTTGTAAAGCACAGTTGCTTA
This sequence comes from Magicicada septendecula, assembly GCA_034769895.1. NCBI lineage: Eukaryota > Metazoa > Arthropoda > Insecta > Hemiptera > Cicadidae > Magicicada > Magicicada septendecula. The sequence goes on along the minus strand of CM068371.1, from coordinate 357,039,980 downwards.
AATAATTACAGGTAAACGCTTTCAAATGATTAGTTCACCGTAGGATTGTAGTTAAAATGCAAATAATGTAGTGATCCTTGATAAGCCCTTTTGAACTATTTAGTACTCATCGTGTCAAGATAAAGGCAACTAATTAAGTGACTGCCGCTACCTTTCAAGTAAGCTAGTTCACCATTTTTGAAATAAATGCTAACTAGTTAACTGACTCCCAATAATTGATGTCAAGACACTTAACTCATCATCAGATTGGAATGACAGCTTTTTTATTTTGGGAAAGTCTGTAAAGACTTTACATTTTTTGCCTTTTATTACGAAGAGACAAGTTGATTGCAATCGCTTATATACCAAGCAGAAAGTTTTATTTTATTTAAAGAATCAATTTGCATCCACTGAAAAAGTAAACAGCCAAGAAACCACAAATGTGCAGTGTTCAACACGCACGTAAAATCCGAGACGATGACAATACATCAATTTTAATAATTTAATGTGTTTTTAATAGCAACTATTTAATCTCATATGTGAGTGTCGTCTATTGTAGCTGAAACGTTGTTTAAAAAAAATTAAATCAATAATAGGTAATGACTGTTTTCAGAATTTGAACACAGTGTTACTTATGTTTAGCAATCAAGAGATTAAGTATTTTAGTAAATATTTCTGAAAAGTTTATAATTTTTACTAGATTAGAGTTCAACCTTACACAAAACATGATCTTTTAACACATTATTGATTGTATTTCTATCTGGTAAAAATCATATTCCGCCAGTTGTCATTTCCTAGTCTGAATTTCTTTTGCGTATAGGTTGGGATGAAAAGATACGATTTTATTATTTTGTTAACGTTCTTCAACTTTAATTTAAGAATTTCAAATTAAATGTATTAGAAAATATTTGTGTCAAACGATTTAGATTAAACGAGTCTATGTTAATTAAATATAATTGTAAGAAACTGTGCTATCAAGAAGGACTAGACGAGTGAGGACAAGATAGAAGGGAATGAGAGAAGTATATTGTAAGTAAGAAGGAGAGAAAGTGTCATTTACAGTAACAGCAAATTACTTCTTGTCGCCAGCAGGCACTGATGCTGCGGGATTTGAGCGTGTTCAAGTTGTAAGCTTTAACTCAGACCGGACGGTTACGTTAACTGTATAATATCGTTACCGCTTAAACTATATTATCAACGTTGCTTGATTCTGTTAATTTATAAGGGGGCTCCGTGGTAGGCTACGTTTCCAACAAATAAGACATTTATTTCTTTAGACTTACGTACACTCCCCCCGCGTGTATTTGAATAGTAATTACTAATTCAAAGCCAGTCTGTGTCCACATAACATAGATATATATGCATTTTCGTAAGTCTCTTGAAGCAGTACATTGGTTTTGTTAAGTAAGTCTACAATGTAATAAAAAATTTTGTTTATCTAGTCTTGATTCTATGAGCTTAAATATACAGGTCAACACTTGTAGAGTCCCCTGAAAGTATTTTTACAAAAGCATTTGCATACTGCATCATAAGATATTTACTTTCTTCTAACAGTAAAAGATAGGCATTGCCAAGTGTAAAGCAACTGTTTTAAATATAAATGAGTAAATAGTAAAGGAAAATACACTAAATAATTGATAGTGATTCTTAAAATTATTATACTGTTACTTATGATGAGGCATCATTAATAAATTGTGAAGAAAATAATAATTAATTTAAAATGAACTGTCATTCAATTTCCTAACTCTTCCTGGCAACACTGTTAGAGTGACTGCAGCATATTACTGCAAGGCTTTTATGTAGTATTGGTGAAATTTAGATTTGCAGATAACTAATCAAACGTAACCATAAGACTTCAGGTGGACTTACCCTAAAATTTACTTTAACTTGAATACTATGCATAAATCATTATTGGATTTCGTGTCACTCCTCTAATAAAAAGTAATTTTACTACATATAATTAAATACTACGTTAGTTAATTGTTATAACATGAGTGTGAGTCGGTGTGTGTGTGTGTGTGTGTGTGTCTCGTTTGAATGATGCAAACACTTATTGAAATCAGTTAACACGTTTTAGGCTACCTTTGAATCACTGAATTTTGCCACGATAGTAGAGTTTATTAATCACCCTGCAGTCTACACAATCAGCGTTATTCCTGTAAGGGAATTAGATCATACAGAAGATAGTTTGCTCTTTAAAAATTAAAGTAAGTTTACGTTAATAATAAGAGAAAATAAATAAATAAGCAAAGTATAAGTTATGCGCTATAAATCTTGTTATACATTAAAAATGTAATTATTGATTTACGCGGCACATATAGTCAAAACCGAATCACGGTACTTAAAACTTCTTGATTTGGTGCATTTTCTTGAATTAAGTAATAGAATTTTTAATTTATTTTTGTTTATATTAGTGTACAAAACTTTAAAGTTTAAAATGTAAATGAAACTGAAATTTGTCTAAATATATACGTATAACCAAAAATTATTATGTAACCTTAACCAGTAAAAAGGCAATAAACAGTAATGATAGATATTGTGATGTAATAATATATGAGGAAAATATATGTAAAATTATTTTCATAACTTTTATCATGATTGGCCAATTTAATTGTCTCGTATAGTCTGAGCGGTCTACTTAGGAATTAAAATTGTATTTCTCAAAAACTTTTTATTTAGAATTTCTTACAAAACGATTGCACATTTTCCTAAAATTTCTCGATTTCTTGTATTTTTTTATATAAGCAATAGGAGTTTCAAGTTAATTCTATTAGTTACTATTGTACAGATGTTAAAGGTAATTAGAAAAATTACAGGAAATTGTCACGACGGTGTACTTGATCGTCGTAGGTACAGTGAAAACAAAATTCAAGACACTAATTAAGTCACTAATCACCAGCTTTAATCTTTAGAGTTAAATAGTTCGTAATTAACAACACAGTCTTTTACAACATATCAAATAAAAATTGTTCACACGCAATAAAATGTCACTAATAATAAAACACAATTATTGTACTACAATATTACCGCCCGATTATAAATCACAACACTTCACTATTAACCACTTGAACTCACAGAGTAACATCGCTTGTAATCGCTTCTCAGTAACTGAAAACTAAGCAGCAGATGTGGGCTATTTATAGTCTACTGTGTTCCATAACATGCGTCCTCAACAAGCCATCAAAAATTCTAGACGACACTTCAGCGCGACCTTCGCAGAAACACGCACCGCTGGGCTAATTGAGATGGTTCCAGAACGCACGAGACGTGCCGCATTACGTAATATTGCCTCACACGTCAAGTGTCACGTAGGCCACCGCATTACATTCCGGGTCCCTCTGAAACGTTCGATAAACACGTAGATTGTTCTGTGATGTCGTCACACTGCCCCCCTCCCTGAAGCCTGTTCTTAGCGAACTGGCAACCCGTCTCTGAAGTAATACTTAGCCAGGTGATCTAGGTCTTCGTCCTTGCGATAGATGATTTTCTGGTTCTTCGAATTCAGTCTCGTGTGATCCGAACATCGCGTTCCCAGGAATGCGAGTCTTCCGCTCAACCATTAGATTTACTGAAATCACTCCCGTTGCGTCATGTACTGATGACCTAAACGTTACTGGCTGATCCAAGTTTGTTTGGCTCTCGTCAACAACCTCTTGCGTAACCTCATCTTCAGCCACTTTGCCCTCGGCCGCTTCTATCAGTTCAGGAACAAGCAAGAGTTTTGTCTCGACACCCATATTTGGCTTCCCAATCATTTCTTTTGTCGTTATATGTATTTGTATTTCCTGTGCTAGTTCTTCCTCCATTTCCGTAAACATTTCCTGCTGTGATGTCGTAACAATATAATAAGAGGTTTATTGTTTTTCTCGCCCAAAAAGTTTAAAATTCTTGGGAATTCGCAGTTATTGGCAATCACATTCTTCAATGTTTTGATAATAAAGTCTGAAAGATGTTATTTACTGTGTGTTTTGTTACAAAAATGAGGATTCCACATGCAAAGTTTTAGACTTTTATTGTGTGAAGTAAAATTTGTTGTGTATTTTCAAATTAGTTTTATTTCTTTCAGAAACGTTTATGTCGCAAATTTCTAGAAGGCTTTGTTTTAAAAACATGTAACATAGTGCCGTAATTATTAACTTTTTGAAATAGATTGATAAACGTAATTTTTTTACATTTGAAGACATTTTTTAAAATGATTATCACATTCTAAGCATCAGCACTTATAGTTTATACAGCAGAAAACGCTCATAAGCAGGACCCACTAATAAGAGTTATTTCTCCAGACTTTTTTGAGTATATATAATTTATATAAAAATTGTATCACCAAAATTACTGAAATATAATCTATACTAAATAGCAAAATCTGTTAGTTAAATTACGTTTACTTTTACAGATATAATAATATTTTGCCGATGAAACCGAAGAGGAATTCTACGTTCCACTGGTAAGCAGCAAATGTATAACTTACATTATTTGTTGCTGTAAACAGTTACGCTAAGATATAATCCGAATCATTTCATTTACATATTCAACACTATTCTGTTTACTCTATAAAATGTTATATAACATATACAATGTTTAAATAATTATTACAAAGAAATATTTTTGTAAGCTCGTTAAGAGAAGTAAGATAATAAACGAGGAAATAAGAAAATATTTTTTAATATCAAACCACGTTTTTATTAGCCTAAAATTGTATGTGTAAAGTTTGTACACTTGCAAACATTAGTAAAGTCATACACGCTACATTTTAGAATTGAATTTCAATCACAAGTTAAAGTTTAAGGCAAAAGTTTAAAATTATTATTAAATTTATGTATTCTCTTTCATTTACTACTGTAGCTTAACATTAGTAGAGTTAGATTATAAAAAATTAAGTAAAAAATAATATCGTTAGCACATACACAAAGGACGTACTTTAATATAAACTATGAATTCTGCAAGATAATTGTACTATGTCACTAACAATTTAGGAGTTGGACGGTTTTTAAAATTTTCCAAACTATCTCTTACCGTACCCCAGCTTTAATCGCTTTTATTATTTTCCAAATTGCTTGACAACACAACTAATATGAGATGCTTAATAGCAGACATGTCTATCGTTATTAGTTATAAAAAATACAAAAATATACAGTACATAAATTTACAAAATATATATTCATGGTATAATGCAAATAGTATGTACATGCTACAGGGAAGCTGCATTACCAAGAAAGTGTAAATAAAAGTGTGGACCAGGGGCTGTGCGAGACGAAGGGCATGCCCGTCGCCCGGTCATGTACTGCGTTCCGAGCTCCAAATAGAGCTCCTGCCGCAGTGTCTATTGATGGGGTCTGGATTAGGGTGTGGCCTGCTACCGGCCGTGGGTTTTCAATTAATTACATAATTGAGGGTGAGGGTTCGCCGGGGCCGGGTCCAAGATTCGCCTGGCACAGTTTGGTAGCGACGGAGGGCGCAAATGAGGTGGTTGCCCTGGAATCGGGCGGAGCGACGATAAAATTTACGAGACAGAGTCCGTATAGTGGCGTCCAGGGAACGGACACGCAGGGAGTCAGGGATTGTTTTGTTTGAGGTCAGATAATGGGCTTTACACGCCCAGCGCAATCATCGGTAAAGGCGAGACTGAAGCTTTCGCTTATGGGTATTGGGCAATTAGCCCCAAACGGGTAACGCGTAGGTAACCATCGGCACCACATAGATGGGGACGATAAGCTTCCCTAGGCGGCGGGTTATGGCGTCGCTACATAATACGGGGCGGAGTTGCTAGAGACGATAGGCGGTCTTTCGGGCTACTTGTGCAGTGTGTGTCCGCCAGGTGACACGTCGGTCGAGGTGAACCCCGAGGTACTTGACCTCTCGAGACCAGGGCAACAGAGTATCGCCTACGTAGAGTCTGTCTGGGACCCTGAAGCGTCTGGAGAAAACTACTGCTGTGCTCTTGGCTGCGTTGATGGTAACCCTCCATTTCTCTGCCCACTCAAGTTACTCGTCCAATTGTTCCTGGAGCCAGATAACTGCCGTTTCAGCTCGACGATCGACGGCATACACCGCCGTGTCGTCAGCGAACATGGCCAACCTGGTGCCAGGGAACTTGGGCACGTCATTGACGTACGCAGATAAAAGCAGGGGGCCCAAGACGCTTCTCTGATGTACACCAGCTAAATAAAAGTGTTAATTGACGTATTTGAATATTTATGTATTCCAGAACACAGAAAAGTCCTTTATAGAACACAATCACTTACATTAGGTTTTTGGATTCTGTAATGGCACTTCGTAATAGAAATATTAGGAGACTAAAAGTTTAAAGAAAAAGAAATTATAGGTTTATATAATCTATTGTGGTGGTTTGTACTTAATGGCTATATAACTACAATTAATTGCTACAATATTCCCCGTTTTATTTTATGAAAATATCATTAAAAATGATTTTACTTACTTCTCTAGAGTACAATAGTTTATTATATGGCCAAAAGGTGCAACACATAATTTGCAATACTCAAGTCAACAAAGTCAACAAATGAAAATTAGGTATCCCCAATAACTAATTTATTACACTTATTAAATGTTTATATAACATTGTAAGGTAGACAATTTTTTATATGACAAACTATTTTAAAATTTAAAACATGTGTAAAACACTATTCTTTAACATTATATTTATAGAATTACGTTTCTATTATTTTTAAAGTGCAATATTACAATTATGTAGAATGAGTTATCGAGAAAATGTAGAAATATAACGCCTATATTGCTACTAGTCTCTTTCATTTTCCAACCACTTGGCTTTCTATAGAATATTGAAAACATTCAGCAACGTGAAAGGCGTAATGGAAATCCTTTCTAACAGGTTAAATGCACTGTACTCTATCACAGAAATCCAGAACGTAAAGCGTACGGCTTAAATAACACATTTTAACTTCAGTGTTGAATAAGCTGTTCGTCTCAAAGCCAAAGGCAGTACATTGCCTTTCTCCTTTCCAACTCTTGCTCAATGTCTACTTCAAGCTAACGACAATCAATTTTTCTTCTTGTCTGTAGCAGATTAACAGAGATTTCGATGATATTGATCTCTTGTTCACATTTCTTTTACTCTTTCTATCTTAATTCCGTAGGTGTTATATTGTTACATTTCAAAATCTTTTAGAATATGGACACTACAGTTACTTCAGTGTTTGTGTATAAGATTCAATCGCCGTACTTTACACTACGGTATATTAAGTCACACAGTAAAACACAGTTAACCTTAGGTAAGCTACCAAGTGTATCATCGAAATTAATGTAGCAATACAAATAACTATAGCTAATAAAATTTGTAGAGAGAAAAGAACAACAGTTAGCTTGTTAAACATTTTTACGAACCGTAGTGCAAGTCTTTCTCTTCAATTATCTTGGAATTGATACTGCATAGAGCTACGTCAAAGACTGCAATGCCAAAACAGATGAACTTCAAATCATAAGCAGTATTATGAAAACATTTAATATTGCTAATATTTAATATATTTAATAAAACTTTCAAATACTTTCTCTCTATATAATTAGTAATTTACCTTTTTCTTGTCCGTCTGGTGGCCTTTACTCTATATTTAATTCTACGCGTTTCGGGACATATGCCCCATCATCAGGAATATACCTTGGTGAAGTTCGTCGATCAATAAAATATTAAAAACACGCTTTATATACAATTTTACACATAACAATAAATATAATACTAATTATATACTATAAGTGGCCTGGATACCTAAAAGCATGGATCTAAAACTTTCTCTCTTTCCTCTACTGTCCGCTTTTCCGCGCATGTACGACTCTGCATGAAACTACAGATTGTCATTGCCAATCATTGTTACAGATAAGTGACATTTTTGCATTATCAACCATGTTTAGTTTAAGCGATTTTTCAATAACAGATTCTGTATCTCAGTTCTGTATCAAAATTATTTGGTGAATGAAATGCGCTCCTTAAGGAATGGCTAATAAAAAGCATAAACTCACTTACCTTATGTTTTATTGAGCTTTGCCACAGAAGTCAGGAAAGACATTTTAGACAATTTTCTTTTCTTTATGTACCATCACTATATTATATACTTTGTTTCCTCTATTTATGTTAACGTGTATATTTTAAAACTAACTTTTACTCTGACCGTACTATTCTTTAAATAATTATTTAATTTGTATTTTATGTGGTTGTTAGGATTTTAAATGAATCTTTTGTGCAATGCGGTAATAAAACGATAATACAATTTTACTCCATTGCAACCTGCGTTTTGTAATATTTCAGCCCGCATTTATGTTGTTTGTCAAAAAGGAAATTGAATCCTTGATGCCCTGTAATAAACGGGTTTATTATGCTGCATGTATTGAAATTCTTGTTGCTTCCTGTTCATCTTTTGGCCAACCTCATAATTACTTATTCAAGTGTTTTGGATTCAGGAAGTTACCAGGACAGGATATGAGCGCTACGAGCGAGCGTTAAATTTAGCTAGGGTGCTCTTACTAGGTGTTTTAAAACAGCCATTCTAGCTCTGTGGTGTGTGCCTTCCGCTCTGTAAATTCTTGTATGCTTAACTTGGTGATACAAGCTTGTGATTCACAACTATATAGTCAATTAAAGATATTTGTCCAAAACTACACCATGTATATTTATGAATATCCTTTGCCCTGAAAAATGTATTTGTAATTTTAAGACCATTAAATGTTATAAACACTCTAAGCTGATTTTCATTTTTATTAATGTGTGCTCCCTGAACGATTCTATGTCTTTAAGGATGGGACTGTTTCCCACACTTGCATTTAAATTATCTGCTACAATTAAATTTTATTTTTAACTTTGAATAATTCTTTCTGTAATCTTTCATAAAATTCCAAATTCCTTAGTTTCTTCTCTCTTACCTTCTTCAGGCGCATATACTCCCATCATTACCAACTGCCCTCTGGGTATTTGAAACATCACACTAATTATTCGTTCGTTAATAAAAGTATAACTTTCTTTCTCCGTGTCAACTTATCGTCAACTTTGGCTGCTCGCTGTTTAGCAGAACCTTCATTACAAATCACTGTGTTTTTTATTTGTTCTGTATCTTTTTCTGTAACAACCGTAATAATCATTTTCATTTCTCCTATTTACTTAATTAATTCTACCTCCTTTGTGGAAATCCCCCTCACATCCATTTACCTGTTTTTCGATTTTCCGCATCACCAAATTGTTTGTCCTTATTCCACAGCTTACACCCAATACTAATACAATACGATCGACATCTTTTTTGAGGCTTGCCAGTAAAACAAGTTTCACTATGGGTTACGAACGCTGCGTAAAACTACCTCTCTCCTTCTGAGCCTATAGATGCTTCTTCGGACATTTACCCGAGATGTGTTGTCTTCACACAGGCTACTGAGTCCCATCTAACCTTTGGATATCCTTTCTAATAACACTAAAAGCAAGGCTGCCACTTGTGCCATGTCCACCATACCAAAGCTCATCTTCTCCGCCTTCACTGCCGTTATGATTTTCATCCGTACTCTAGACAAGGGGCCCTTACAGGGTGCTATCAGCCGGGCCAGCTGAACCCAGGATTTTAATCCAGGTTTTACTCCTTGACCTCTCCTACTACCTCAGCACTTACGTGGCGAGGCCCCAGGTAGGGACTAGTATAACGGAGTTAACTGTTTTCTTTGTACGATTAACAAAAAAGCATTAACTTCTATATAAAGATATAAACACAATTCACAGATTCATATAGAAGCCACATACTTACCACAAGTTAACACAGCATATTCAATTTTTAATATTGAATATTATTTATATTTACTTCATAATAAACTCGTCTCAGAATTAAATTTTGATAGACGTTAAAATATAAATTTCTCAATAACAGATTACAATATTATTTTAAAATGATACTATGTATGGTATCATTTTTATTGAGAAAACGGTAGTCTAAAAGGCCACTGATTAAGTTTTCTTTGAAAATGTAACATCGAGTTCAAAGTCATATTCTAAGCAAACATTCTACGACTTCAAAACGTACTTTCTAAGAATATTCTTTACATTGATAGACAAGTGCTTTTACACTCTTGTATTAAACAAACCTTTGCTTTCACCCAGTAAGATATTGTGTTAAACTATTTCCGTCATCGTAATATTTTTTTCCACTACCTCAAAACCAAAAAGCTAAGGCCGTCCTCAGAAATTGAGTGTGCGGTTAAAGGAACGTTTTGACACACTAATTACTTTTTAATGTATTTACAGGACCTTTTTAACAGTAGTTTTCAAGTCGCTAAGCACAACACTTTTTAACTGCCGCTCTCAGCTTGTGTAGACTACATTATATTTTTTAAGCCGAAAAGTAAAAAAAAAATTTGGCGGTAAACATACACCCGCATAAGATGTTTCCATCTTTTGGGATATAAAAATTCTTTACCGTTAACAACTTTATACTTATTATATTATTAAAATAGAGTTCAAAATAATTAAAATATTATTACAAATTATGTGTGTGTAATACGGTCTAAGAAATAACAGATAAAAATTATATATTATTACTATTACATTAAAATTCAAGGTAGAGATAATTGTATCACACGGAAAATATTATGTGTACAAGATATTATAGAGACCCATGCAATATTTTGAATATTAATGTAATATAAGTAAAAATAACATCAATCTATATATGACGAATAAATTATTACTATTATTCAGTGGCATTTAATTATTAAAGATGTCAGCTTTCACAACAACGGTACACAGGCTATACAACATCCCACTAGAAGAAAAATACTATCAAGATAAATTCAATACAATAAAATATAGGCAAATTATTAGATATAATAAAATTATGGCTACCAAACTCCTACGCTAAACAATAAGCAGAAAATACAGAAAACAATAATTCCATAACACGACCTAACATTTGTGAATAAATAAAGAGAAAAATTTCACCGAATTAGGAAAGCAGGATAACAGCATTGCACAGGGAACTAGAAGTCAGAACCGAGAAGAGTCGGAAGACGCAGAAAAACTACGGAACAAGAAAGTAGAAGAGAGAAAGCAAACCCTCCTGCTGAAAACACAAGAACGGCTGAAAGCACTAATTTTGAAATCTGAAGGACGACTATCAGATAAATCGGAAGCTCTTTTTGAAGCTACGCAAAAACAGTTGCAAGAACATACTACGGCAGAGTTGGGTCTCCTACGTAGTGACTTAGGTGAATTACGCAGTAATCTGAATGGCCAAGAGGTGTGATTGTCTAAAGTAGAAAAATCAGTATTAAATATAAAACAAACAGTGTCAGAAAAAATATCTGCAGTAGAAGACTCAATTGCAACATACAAGACCAAATTAGAAATGGAATTGAGCAATCAGTTAATGAAAATACATTCAAGCACTTAAAAAAATGTTTCGAACAGATGGCTAAACCAATGGTATAGACAGAAAAAGACACAAACAATAAGACAATAGAGAAAGTCATTTGGCCTGCAGCTGGGTTAGTACATGTCAAGGCCCCAAAGTTTGATGGAGGCACCTCACTGAGCGATGTATCTACGGCAATTTGAAGCCGCTCCTAGAGCAATTAATTGGACAGAAAAAGACAAGGCAGTTTCGCTCGTCCTCGATTTTAAAAAACCTGCAGCAGAGTCACTACAGCCAGAATTCGTATGGCAAATTGATTCAAGCTTTAGAATTACGGTATGGTAATAAACATTTTACAACTGTGCACTGCTCTCAGTTGAGAGCAGGGCGACAGCATTCCGGAGGGAGTCTGCAAGAGTTTGAAACAAGCATCGACAAACTATTTAGACTAGCTTATTCTGAAGCATCAGAGGATTTTTGAATGAGGTTTGCGGTGCAGACATTTATTGATGACGTTGGAGAACGTGAATAGCAGCAAGTGTTACGAACGGCAAGACACCGAAATAGCTCAGAAGCCTGAGCCAGCTCCCAATTTTGAGGCTGACACGTCAGTGTCCCTCTACATTAAAAGGTTATATCATCACCATATAGTTAGAAGATTTCAGAATCACATTGCCGATACGTTGGGGGCAGAAATCAATGTTACCGAACGAAAAATTCGAACGTTCAGGAGCCCCAAATCGATTAGAACGTTGGGAGAGAGAAACAAGATCAACAACTGTAGGAAACGTGGTCATCTACATGTAATGAATGTGGAACTGTAATAAAAAAATATATAATTCATGTACTTAGCAGATGCAAATCATTTATTACTTTTAGGGAACCGGTGCCATTTGTCAGTTATTGTTAATGTAACATCGTATTTTTAGAACAAACGTTACGTTATTATGATAATTAGATAAGTAAAAAAAGCTGTAGCCTATTAGTGAATTAAATTTAGTATGTGTATATCTTACAACCATTTAATTGTTTGCTTCATTTTTGTCTGATGTAGATAGATTTTGAACACGAAATCAACTTATTTTGCGAATGACGGTAAATACAAAGAAGAATGAACTTTTCAAATGATTTCATGCTAGCGTTGATACAGTTTACACGTAATACAAGTACAACATATATTATCTCTACTTGGATGAGACATTTAATTTTGATGGAAATGGGAAACTGACTGAATAAAGCAAAAGAGTTCATGTTATGCAAAGTTAAAACGCTGACTGTAACGAGACGTATAGGAAGTACTCAACTGCTTTGATGTATTTTTCCGCATGAGTGAGACATCTGTATAAAATACCTGCAAAAGCAAATAGAAAACAACCCTTCTGTCTCTCTAACACACGCGCGCGCGTGCGCGCGCACACACACGCACTCGGAAACAGGAGAGTATGTTCGTCCAATTTCTTTAATTTTCAAAAGTACCATTCATAGACTGCAAACCATACTGTGATGTATGTATACCTTTCTTTGATGTTAGCATTAGATTCCGTTTAATATGTAACGAAAGAAGGCACTAATAACAGAAAAAACAGAAACACCTTGTTACCTAGACGTATAGTATAGATAAAATAAAATATTTTAACTCTCAAAGTTTATTGTGTTTTTGTTCAAGCTGTGTTTATGATCTTGTGTAGAACAAACCAAACACATTGGTCAAAAGAGAATTTAAATGCAGTAGTCTTGAGACAGGTTGAATAAAAAAAGGATTCCTTTACTATAATTGGAAAGAGAAAATTTTTTTTTTTCACATTCTACGAGACTGACTTCCTTTGCGACATTTGAGAAGGAAGATGTGAAGGAAAACAAGGAATACTAAGGACGACTAAGGACTTAGTATTATTAAATGTCTCCGTAGCAGAATGAGCTGTAGTTCTTACGTTAAAATAAAGAGACCAACTTAAAGCAGGAACACACTGCTGCAGAGACAAAACTTGACTTCTGCAATGTGATATAATTTGCGTTCCATTTCATTTGTGTTTTTCAGTACTCCATTTTTGCTGTGATATAGAGAAAAACGTATGATATAGTGCGGTGTACACTTTATTTGGTCAGTTTTAGTAGCTTTCAGTTTATTATAATTCGTAGGATTACACGGCCGGAATCAATGTTGTTAAAATTTATTCCCGGGCTGTTTGGCAGCGGTACACTTTTTTCAAATAAAAGAGACGTTTCGACAGCCATCATAAGTGTAAATTTTAGCTTTGCTAACGTAGAGTGGTAGACGTTAGAGGCGAAAATTTTACAATGATGAAGGCAGTCGATTGCACTGTTGAAACGTCTGTTTTTGTTGAAAACAATGGACCACGTTCAAACAGCCCGGGAATTAATTTCAGATTATGGTTTCGTAAAACTTTCTCTCATACGTTGCATATCTTTTTTGTTTTCCGTCCTGATTGTTTTTATCTGCATAATTACAACTTCTCAAATTACCTCTAATTTATTTTTGTGTCTCGAATGTCGAGATATCGTAGGATAACTTATAAAAGGTAAAAACTATATTTATGTGAAAATAGTATAGCCAGTGATACACAGCGTAAGCGTTAGAAAATTCCACGATTCAGTCCGTATTAACGTTAGCTTAAACAAAAGCAGAACTGTGAGATAAAAACCTGCATTGCGGTGTAACATAGATTAAAGTATATTGACCCGCGCCATGGTTGGGACTCATTGAAAAATATTTGGATTATTGAGAGACACAGAATAAACTTAAGCTATTCAAAACTCTACTTTATTATTCTCTTGAAATTAAATGTAAGAATCATAAAATCGCTGATCTATTTTGTTAAAACCAATTAAATTTCTTACTAGAAAGAAATAGGTGAAGAGGGGAATTGTCTTCCCGTAAAATGGAGGTTAAATAAATATATTTTCAAAACACATTGAATATACTAACCGCGTTGTTCGCTTCTTGTTTTTTTACCTGAAGTGAACGATAAAGGACGGACAGAGAAGGTAGCAGTAGAGGTGAAATAGAAGGACAGGAAACTTAATTTACAGTACCAGCAAATTAGTTCGTGTCGCTAACAGGCATCGATCCTGCGGCAGTTAAGCGTGTTCACTTATAACCTTCATCCTGGCCTGCACCACACATTAAATAGATTTATTTCCTTCTACTAACGAACTTAACACTACCTTCGTAGTTTGTTCAGATGCTCACTCACATTTCATACTTTAATAACGTATTCCGAAGCGCTTGAATTCGCTTTACGAAACAACACACCAACGCAGAAAGTGTACGCGCGTGTGAGGAATTTAAATAACAAATTAAGACACAATATATTCTGATAATAAAGACGAACAGCTAAAATTAGGTACGTTTGGCATTGTTACCAATGCTATTTTACAGTTGGTCTCCCTTGCTGGTTGGAATAGAAGCAGGTAAATTATTTTTTTGCCGTTTTATAAGGTAAATTCTATATCTTAGGTACTTGTAATTAAGTAACTAACGGTACATTTGACTGGTTCTGAATTTACTTGCTTCTTACCGAGGTAATTTCTACAAATGTATTGTCACTTATCAGCTTATGTTACCACTATCAACCTAAGTTGTTATGGCTTATTATTTTATGTTACAACTCTTAACAACGATATCAACTATTGTTATGTTACCGTTTAACAACGCCTCTCCTGCCTTGGCGTCTCCTCACCTTCATTTGCAACCCTCCTGCCGCCATTCTCAATACATGTCTTTTCTTTGTAATTATTCTTGGCATCCTACGAACTATGAAATGCACCTAGGTAGTTCTGAATTCGTTTCTTACATGCTGATTTTCACACTATATTTAATCGGACACTAAATCACAACTCGAAAAATAAACATATAAATTCCGGGGATTTTACTCTTATCTCGTCGTTGTTCGTAGGTCCTAAAAACCGTGGGAGTGATGGAACAGAGGGCTCCTGTGAAACATTATAGCTCAGAATGAAGGAATATCTTACAGTTCCATCTTAAAGGCAGACAAAGAATATTGTTTCAACCTCCTTTCAAATACTTGGTACTTCTGCTTTGTTTTGTTGTCTCTGCTATATCGATCTTTATTTTTTTCACTTGTCTGCACTGTGTCTAATCATCGCGTACTCCATCACCTCTCCTTTCCGTCCCTTAGCTGAGTACGATATGGCATATTACTGTCATCTTCCGTCCACAGAACTTTCCAAACCAACTGTAGAAGGCTAGCCACTATTTTTGATGACTCCATACCTAATTTCAAGGCACGAGTTTCGCTGTACTCTGACCAGGGCATTACACTTGTGCATCTCATTGTCATTAAACAAAAGAAAAAATAAATAAAATTCACTAAGATTTCTTTTAAATTACTAAATTGTGGATATATGAGAGTTGGTAATGAAAAATAAGTACGTAAAACTTCATTTGATGCAGATTGCTGTCAGATTTATTTTTCCTAATGTGAGTTACTGTCACTTCTGCAGAAAACACATTTCTAAAGTTTCTCATCACAATGTTGAGTGTTTAACTAGTTTCCTGTAAGAGTTTTTTTTAAGCCAAGAGGTGTAAAATTTTAAAGCAAATAATAATTGTCAAACATTATGATGAACCAGTGCTGTGACCCGAATACACACTAGAGCCTTTTGAGGGCAAACCAATAGCACGTATATTGCTACAGTACAATCATATGCTGTACTGTGCATTTAATAGATAAAATAAATATTTAAAATGAATTTATAAATATGTAATAAATAAGCAGGTAGGAGATTGAAAGCTGAGTTTATGTTAAAAATACGGAATGTAGACAGACAGGAACTAACCTGAACACTCACACGACTGTCGCTGAGAGTGTGTACAATAGTAATTGATGTGTGTGAGTGAGGCCAGTTCGAGCAAGAAAGTTTGCAATCCCGCCCTGAATAACTGTCAAAATTACAGTTTTTATTTAATTATAAGAAAACCATAGATGGTAGGAAAAATTCAAAGACTCCAAAATATGTATAAAATTAATACGCATGTGTAGTGAGAAAACGGCGTGAAAAGGACGCGCAGTGCGAATTCAGTGCAATTTTAAGTGCGTTGTAATTACACGGATAATTCTATTACGATGGCAATTACGGTGGACAGGTGTAATTAAATCATCCATCGTTAGAGCACCCTGTAGTCCACACTAGACTTTGCCATTGGCAGAAACGTGCGAAAATATAAAATTGGACGAGAGTGGGAGAACTGACCCCACTGAACAATTTCAAACAGGCAGAATTCTGTCCCAACAGGTGCTGTACGATGCTTGATTATAAATAGGGCACGAGAGAAGCCAGCTTTTTTTTTCAATCAGTCTTCAGTCGCGGCGGGACGCTCTGTCCGTTAACGACGCGAGTTTTTAAATGTTGTTAATTGAACAGTAGATGCGGACGGACGCTATGTTTGTCATAATTGCAAAACAGTAACTCTTAATCTGTTTCCGAATACGAATATAGAACATACTTTACGATATCTACACACACAAACGTCCGTCAGTCAAGACAAGCTACTATGTTACATCATACAAAGGAACGCTATGCTGAACTATAGAGGCGTCTGCTAGAACTACAGCAGCTGGTGCAGAGCAACCTCTCACAATATCTTACATCAACCACATGGGACAATGATAGACGAGTAACTGGAGGACGACAAGTGGAACCTGGGTACGTGCAGGGAACTCCATCAGAGGACCTACGTATCAACGGAGGACATGAGTATGAGCTACAAAATCGAGGTGACAGATAATCCATTTATAAATTTTAAATGAGAGACCAAAGACATTTAAAAGACATTTTAATATTTAAACTTGAATAATAGTTTTATGTAAAATGTAGATAAAGAGGTTCAGAGAATTTGATTTAAATTTATTAAAATATTTTCTTTAATATTTAACGATTAATTTAGTCAATTTCAATTTTATTTTAAAGTTTGTAAAGCAATCAATGATTACTAAGTATGCAATACATAAATTAACGTAGTTAAAAGTTATATTAAAAAAAAACCAATAAAAAAATCAAACTGCAGTAAAGCACACTTTCAGACTGAGCAGTCGAATATTTATATTAACAAATGAGTATTTAGATTATAATTTTGTTACAGTAGAATATAAGATTTATTTAATGATAAATGTACTGTAACATTTGAACGTGTCAAGCGAACAATAGTGAATATTTATGGCGAAGTAGTTGTGATTTTTAAACACGTTTGTGGTTTATAAATAAAATTATAAAAATTCGTTACAATTAAATCAATGACTACTCTTATTACCATTACACCCAAACTCTATTAATTGGTACACTTTACCAGTAATGTTATAAAAAGTTTGGCACTCCACAAATTAAATTACATTTAAATTTGTAAATTTTAGTGTTATAAATAATTGGCGCTCCAAAAGCATGGGGTTCCTCAAACACAAATAAATTTGCAACCTGTGTGTTGCTGTATAAATAATTGTCACCAAGAACGTGTGGCTTCACAAATTAAATTACATATATTTATATTAAACAATTTGTGTTGTGTTACAAATAATTGGCCCTGAACTTGGGGCTACCCAAATGAAATCAACTCAAACTCAATTGTTGTACTGTTATAAATAATTGTCGCCCAAAATCTTGGGGCTACTCAAATTAAATTATAATAAACAATTTGTAATTTTTATTGTTATAATATATTATATTAATCTAAAATAAGAGTACAACAAAGAGCAATATTTGATTTGCTTTATGGGAAGGATTAAGGCTATGATAAACACTTTATTTTATTTAGATAAATTCAGCGACAATGGCAAATTTTCCTATCGCCATTGAAAATTTATATAGGCGTTAAAAATATTGCTACAATTGTAGAGCAAACAAGTGGCTGAAGAAGCATTATGTGCCAATTAATCTCAGCCACTAAAGGTGAAAAATTAAAAAAGAACATCGAACATTGAAGGTTGGTTATGAGGAAAACGCAAAACAAATATTTAATAAGTTATTATACTTGTGGTAATATACTGCCTAGCAGTATATATACTTATGGTAACACATAACTGAGGTAATACTTTTAATTTTACACACACACACACACACACACACACACACACACACACACACACACACACACACACACACACACACACACACACACACACACACACACACACACACACACACACACACACACACACACACACACACACACACACAATACCGCAACTCATATTTAAACCAGATGTATATATAAATCAAATTTAGCTACATACTCAATAAAAAATACACACATTTCCAAATTTAATTAATATCAGTTTATTGATACACAGTTCCAAAGGTCTAAAAATGACATTATGGGAAACGTTAGAAATATTTCAATTTAAAACTATATTATAGACCCTAATAAATTAATTTCGTAGCCCACGTTTATTTTGGTATTTGTTATATGTGCACATGCAAATGAATTTTTAAGTTTTGCTAATTTTTATGATTTCAATGCCAAGTTATCCTTTGGTTCAGATATCACCATTGTTTTTATACAACCTATACTCTTGTAATCATTTCTCAATTTCTTAAAATTGGATGACTTTATTAGTCACTTTCCATATCTATGCACCGTATATAGCAATACTCTAAAATATAGATATCTAATATTTACAATACAATTTTTGATACCTGCTAAAATTCTTATTTGTCTCTCCAAACAGTTAATATTAAGTATAAACCCTCAGAGCAACATGTCTACATTAATTTTCCTTATATTATATCGTTATATACATCCGCCGATAGTTCTTTCGGTCACTCTGTGACAGTTTTGTATTTCATTGCCATTAAACAAAAAACAAAAAATAAAATCCTCTAAATTTCTTTTAAATTACTAAATAGTGTCTACATGAGGGTTGGTAATGAAAAATAAGATAAACTTTATTTGATGCTGACTGCTGTCAGATTTATTTTTCGAAATGTACGTTACTGAAAACGTCATCTTACTTTATGGACATACAGTTAGTCTAAATGAAATACCCAAACATTACAAAAATATTAATAATTATAAATATTTTAAAGTCTCATTGAAATTAGTAAAAAACATTTATAAAAACAATATTAAATGTGTGAGTATTAAAATATCTACTTGACCCGTATTAAAACAATTGACAAACCTTTTTCAACCAAATGCTTTTAATATTTTACCTTTGTCTTAAAAGAAATTTACAGCATTGACTAATTTGGATGAATGCAGCCTCTTTTATAAAAGCAATGTAGGCCTATATGTTACCGGCAAAGTACAAAATCAGGCATTTTATAGAATGTCTAGGAATTTCATGCAATGCCTGAATCCAGCCAGCAAATTATGAAATAAAACACATTTCATACATTGCCTAGCCATTGTATAGAATGCCTAATGTCTTCTAGGTAATGTATAGCAGACAATGTGTGCGCTATCGTTTCATGTTCTGAAAAGTGTGTAGAGTGCTGCAGAGATATGCATAGTACGACGTGTGGACCTTTTTTGAACACTAGTGGCAATATTGGAGATAAGTGTGACGATGGCAAGAAGCTGTGTACTCTCTGATTTAAAGTAAAATTTACAAGTGAAGAATGAAAACGGTCAAAATCTTTTCTTGAACTTCAGGCAAAGAAGATAAAACCTGATTGTGACAAAAAACTTCCACCAGCTCCATTGGGCGCGTCTGTTCGTGTTCCAATTCCTGAAGTAGAGAAGGAGCGAGGAGATCTTCGAAACATCCTAGCAATCGTGGTGAGTGTGACAGAAGACGGATTTTACAAACTGGGAACCACTAACGGATTGTTAAATTGTTAATGGGGGTTGAAGATGTTCCTGAACAAGGAACCTCACTTCGTTCTGCTGCTACTGCCCAATCATCAGGATCAGGACAAGGGTTCGTGAAATGTGTGTGTGCAAGAATAAATGTCAAAAAAAGTAATTGTGTAAAAAATGAAAGCAAGTGTACAACTCTCTCTCTTGTAATAAGTAGAGCATATTCCATATATTTAGAAGTAATAAATACCAATAATATCTAATGTTTTTTTTAACCAGATTTGTTTAAATATTTCTTATACAGTATAATTTTAATAAAATAGTATCTGAACATAATTAAGAAGAGAATTGTCATAATCTCGAATATCGGTAATCTCGGTAATCTCGAATTGTCATAAAAGTCCTCGTTTGTGTAAAATCAAACAATTGTGTATGACTTTGTAAAACATGTTTTTATTTTGAACTTAGTAAGCTTATTTTACACTTTCCCTAATCACTAACATTATATAGAATGCCTAGGGAATGTACAGAATATGGGAAAAGTATAAACAACATTTGAAAAGTATTCTATTCTATACTTTGCCAAAAAACTCCAGGCATTGTATTAAATGCCTAGGTATTCTATAAAATGCCTGGAATACATACTTTGCTGGTAACATATATATCTCTGCCCTACGGCCGCAGATAGCTTGCCGTAGCTACTTGACCCTTCGTACAGGTTGTGCGAGCGGCAGGCTTAAGCAATGTTCTGCGTTTCCAAACACACACGCTTGGAGATTATATTGTTCTCTCGGTATCTAGAACAATCGTATTACGTAGTACACAATACAGGCAAAGTGTGAAAGAATCGTTTTTGAAGACGTGAATAACTTCCTAATACAACGATTCATTTTGCGTTTTGTGTAAACTAGTGTGCGGTCATCTGTAATTGGAACTAGTATTGTTTAGTGCAACACTGGTAAATAAGTCTATTTATTGTGGTTTTAATTAACGTGTGTGGACTATAGTCGGATGGAAAATTTTATTAGACAAGCCTTTGCTTACTTTAATCAGTAATTAAAATAGTTGTTATGAACTATTCAAAATTTAAACCATTCTAATTAGTGGTTTATCTGAGAATATTCTGTTCTACTGTTTAAATACGACACACGACCGTGGTAGCATATCCGTGGTAACCTCGAAACAGAAGTTACGATTCTGTTAACGTTGTGTCAGTATTTGATATTATGTCACAACAGAGATTTTTCATAATTTTCATAATATTTTTGTGTTACTATTTTATAACGGTCATAGTGTGCGTTATTTCTTTAACAAACCGGAAACATCTATTGTGGGTAGTGTATATAAGAAAGTTTAAAATTGTGTGTGTGAAAACCTCTTTCATCTTAAATTCCTGATTAATTCTGGCAACAACGTGGGATATTGTCTACATATCTCATAAATACTAGGGCGCATAATACAATGAGTTTTTTGGGGGGGAAATCTCTATTTTTCTAAGATTTAATTAGATAATATTTTTGAAACAGTGTCTCATTTCAATTATGTGTTGAATTAAATACTTGTATGACGTAGGCCTAATCTTTACCTTCTTCTTGAATTTCTTCTTTTTCTTTCTTTTCTCGTGTCTTTATTCCCTTGTATAGCTTTTTTTATTTGGACTTCGTCATTTGTGACTTAGATTAACATCAAAAGTGCTTGTAGCTTGTAAACACTTTTGATGACATTTCTTTTGAAGGATAAAATATGTGTTCGAAAAGGTAATTTTAAGTACTAAGACACTTTAAACGACGGCATATGTTCTTTACAGATAGAATGATTTTTGCTGAAGCGGGTGGATACTGGAATATTTTTCAAAAAACCTTGGATTGATTTCTCACAAACCTGTTTGATTGTTTGCCAAATGGTAGAAGAGATCTTACAAACGTTTTCAAGAAGAAAACTAATGTAATAAATATTCCATAACTCGTTTCGTAATATGCTAACAAGTTATGGAAGGGTAACAAGTTATGGATCTCTAAAGCTTCTTACTTTAAACTATTATGAATGGTAAGTTTTACTGACTGTCAAGCAGAGTTGTTCAGGCACTTGATGTTGGGAATGTCGAGTATATGTGTGTGCACGGTCTGTTGCGAGCACATGTGGTTGCATAACGATCTACATTGCTTTGCATAAGTTAAGCTGGGAAAGACTAAAGTAGACAACAATAGTAGCTTGGTAATTCCAGTTCTGTTTACATGCATAAGCCTATGAATATGTAACACGCCATGTATATATTACACACTACGTAGCTTAGAAAATTTGTAAAACGTGAGATCGCAATTAGTAACATGCATGAAAAAGGATATATAGAATTCATTTTAAATAAAAGTAAATCTTTTAAGTTGTGTGCCTTTTATTAAAATATAAACAAAGTTTAAAATGTTTTGAATTAATTTTACTGTCAAGCAAAAGTAAAGCGAAATTTTCCATTAATTTATCGTTCGACAGAAGCAGTTACCTTGTGCGTCAATGCTTTTAATTAATATTCAAATCTATTTTTTATGTGTAACAGAATGAATATAAACATTATCTTACGTACAAGGTTTGCTTCGGGATTTTCGTATCATGTTCCATTGATTAAAAAGAATTAAAACAAGCTTAATGCGTTGCTTACTAATTCCAAAGGAAATTTACCTGATTGGCAGAGTAACGTTTATCTAACAAGTCTTACATTGCCTGTCATCGTATTCACCAGAGACACAAAGCGGCATATTAAAGTCACGTAAAACATATGTATTTCAGAATGCTTTTTTGTAATAAATTAATTAATACATGGGAAATATTTTCTAAAGAAATAAGATTTGGTTTTATTACCAGCAAAAATCACCGGACTTTACTTATTTTTAAATCAATAGAAACTTCTAATCCACTATAAAATTCTGTTCCTTTGCCTAATGCTTTTCAAGTAATAATGAATACAATTTATTTAATATAAAAATCACATCAAACATTAGAACGATGCTAGTATTTCTACAATAATATATACATAATTTTATAAATGCGACTTCAACTAAATGTTTTCAATACTTTGTAAGTCCGCGCGCAAGCACGTGTGTGTGAGAGAGTGAGAAAGAGCGAGAAATAGTTTGACTCTTCATGGAACAACGGATCAATATGGTTCATGAATTGACTATAGTATAACTCCAAAAAAACTTTCCAGGCGCAGCATATTTTTATTTGTTCCCTACTTTTTGCTTTGGTTTGGCTTTTTTTACCAAAATAATTGTTAATCTGCTAAGATGGCGACTCAAAAACATTTTGGAATCTTTATTTTCTAAACTTTCTGCGTTATTTAAACATAATTTCATTCATCGTCCTCTGCTCACCCAGTCTGTCTAATCTAGCGATTATGACATTTTAATTTTAAATACCATATATATAATATTCTCTGTCCTCTTGTTCAACAGTAATTACAAAAATATTGTAGCTTTTCCTACATAAAATTACATTAGCTAATAAATTATAAATTGTAAAATTGAGACATCTGTTAAAAGCAGTGACGTTTGTCCAAATGCATGTTGCTGCTTTACTTGCATCAGTCGCTGTTTCTACTTTAGATTTACCACCTTCGCTCCTGTCTTCAAGAATTATATTTTTACCCCTCTTTATTGGGCTTGTCCAAATCACAACACAAATTTAAATGAACTTTGCTTTTATTTGACTGCACATGCTAATATTTGTAATTTATTGTGCAGTAAGAATGCAGATTAGGGTTTTTACAGTGCGTTGTGTTCCAGAAAAACATCTTAGATTTTTCCCTTAGCTTTGCCTTTTACTTTGATGCCATCTACATACGTAAATAAATAAAATTAAACAAAATGCTTAATTGTTGCTTATTTTGAATATTTGTTGTAAAAAATATTACGCACGAAAATTTGGTCGTAAGCCTTAAACATTATTTAGTTGGACGTAATGAGATAACAATGTGTGCCCAATGTGTTTTCCAGATTGTTCCGATGCTGGATAATAAATACTACAGGAGACTGTATTCCTCAATGTGCAGTATGTCTACGTAGAGGTAGTTTAGATTTCCTTGTGTTTAGAAATAAGTCTGATTAGAGAATACCCTCAGTGCTTACCCTAGCAGATGAAATTTTAAGACGAAATTCCATTCTTGGATTTCGGTGTCCATGACGTGTCCGTTACTTAACTAAATACAACTATTTCACTAACGACTCGGAAAACAAAGTTTTTTATGAGTAAAAACAGAAAATTTTACCTGAACCGGTTTTCACTTTAAAAAGCATCTTCAGGGGTTTTGAAACTCTGAAGATGCTTTTAAAAAGTGAAAACCGGTTCAGGTTTTAAGGTAAAACTTTATGTTTTTACTCATAAAAAACTTTGTGTTCCGAGTCGTTAGTGAAATAGTTGTATTTACGAAATTACAATCGCCGGAGAGGACGCTGTAATGATCCGACGCTATCAGTGATCCGACCATGGGCAAGGTAGAACTTATTTCCGCCAAAGTTGTCAGTTTTTCTATCTTTAGCCTGATTAGTTATGGAACAAATAATTTGCTTCCTAAAGGTATAATCGACTTACAATAAAATAGCAAAAACAACTTGTGAACACCTATCAAATTGTGCAATTATCAGAAGCCACCAGGCTTTGACATACTTAAGATTATGTAAATAATTTGCTGTACCAACTCTTACAGTTCACACACTAGATTAATTAGTATCTTTATTATTCGCAGCAGCTTATCTTAAATTATTTGTAATTTTTGTAATTTTTGTCTTTGTATAATACAAAGTTTTAAGTTGCTATCACTTCGTAAAGTGTTAGTGACTTTTTAAAGTATTTACCATTAGAGTAAACAGAAAACTGTTCAAGTTAATAAACGTACACTTGTTTCTAACAAATTCATATTCACATTCATACAAAGTTTCTTACTCGACAGTTCTTTGTTAGTTTAACTTGTTTCATTTGTGTAAAGCGTAACAAAGCGTACACTTAATCAGACTGCACCACACATGAAACAAAATGTTTACGACTAAAGTAAAGATAAACCTACTTGCTTACTAATGAGGTCAACAGAAATAAAGAGTTTGTTTCCGTCCTAACAGACATAACAGAAATATGTCTTAGGTCCTAAGGCGAAACAAAAAACCCAAATTTGTCTACTTTCCTGATAAACCTGTTGTATTTTTGCAGAGCGATATTGTATTGCAGACAACGTTTGACCTATGAAACTTTAATGGAGATAGTTATTCTTTCATCCTATAAATTATATTTCCTGCGTTTTTAGTAAGTAAATATTTTAATTCACTCATCCAACTAAACTCAGATAAGTAAAGGTAAGTATAACATTTATAATAAAAAATATTTGTGTATGGTTTGAAAAGTGTCGATGTAATTTTTAAAATTGAAATTGTTGTGCCAGTTGAGACAATATCCAACTATTTTGAAATTTGGTGTTTAGCTAAGTTGGTAGGAAAACTATCAGAACACACAATGCCAGTATCGTTCATCAACCTGTAGACACTTTAAACAAAGTTAAACATTTCCCATAGAGCTGAACAAAACTTTGGACAATATTTGGATTACTGAAGAAATGTACAAAGAAAATTAAATGCAGGCTGAAATTGAAAATTAGCTTTTACATCAATAGGTATCTGTCAAGAATCCTTTTCTTTAAACTTCGTTGTGGCTAATGAATTAGGTTTCTCATGAAAGTAGATACATTTTGTTTTTTTTTTTTATTTGTCTTAGGAGGAACTGGTACAGCAAATTATTTACATAGATCTCGAGTTATTTTGATTGAGTTATCAAATATTCTGATAGTTGCGCGATTTGATTTATAATGCTAATGGGGAGTTTATACCTAATGGGACATAAAGATATAGAAACTACGATTTGCTGACAACGTGAAGTTAATTTCTCAAAACAAGTGTGATTTATGTAAAACAATAATACATACTAAAATTTGACAAGAAAGCGTAATTTTGTATTCTCCGACCTGAAATACAAATAAGCCTACACTAGAAAGAAACAAATACACAGAAAAGTAAAGCCGTCTTCATTGATGAAAGTAGATCTATGACCGTCGTATCAAGAATATGAAGTGAAGGTCGTATTCAATAAATAAAATGTTTAAGAGAATGGCCAAGAAAGTTATTCTAGGCCGACTCTAAAAAGGTTGAACCAGATGAATATTCCGCATTAAGTGTGTGGCCGAGTAGACGTTACGTATTACGGAGTGATCACGTAAAATAATTGGCAATGTGCTGAGTTATCAGAATTGCGCAAGTTAAAGCTACATGTGGTAGACGCTGTATAAAGTTTTCAGGCACAAATGTGATGCTTTATAACTTACCTTCAGGATTGGGTCTTCTAGTTAACAGCCCTCAAGGCTGGTTGGCAGCAGATCTCCACTCTTCTACAATCTTTTCCTTTGCTATTAATGCACAGTACGAATCACAGTTTAACTATTCTGTGATTTGAGTCACGAAATCAAAGCAAGCCAATCTTCTTGATTTTTTTCAATTAACGTTACTTCTATAACTTTCAGTTACTTCAGGCTGTCCTGCGTATGTGGGCAGTTAACTTAGCTCTTTCTTTTTTTCAATTTCTTTAGGAAAGTATTATCTTTTCCAGCCTCGCGAAATATCTCCTCATTCGTTGGGTTTTCTACCCAGCTTACCCACGACATGCTTCTATAGCATCACGCCTCGAAACTTAGAAGCTTCTTCTTTCCCTAAAATCTATTGTTACAACTCGCTCACCTACAAGCGCCACTGAACACATAGGTTTGCAAATTTTTCTTCCTCATCTTCAAGTTGATTTTCTTTGGAGGAAGTAGTAACATATTTGTTGTTAAATGCAGCTTCCTCTTACTCATGCTATTTACGATCTTCCTGGAGCTTCTTCTATAACATGTGATTATACTCACCAAGAAACTAAATTCTTCTTCTTCTTGGATGACTTGCTCTTTAATTTAATTCCTATTCTCTCAACTATGTTTTTCTGCAAACTTCTATTTCCGTATTTTGTTTGTTGTCTTTGTTTTAAAATATCCGTTTATCGTCTTGCGTATTATACTAACAATTGTTTGCAGAGTTTGTTCACTGTCAGTCGTACCGTTGGCAGATCTAATTATGTCTACCTTATCTCCATGGATGTTTACGAAAACTGTCCAAAATACGCAACACTGCCTTGAAAAAAGAACGAGAATAATAATGTTTGTTGACTTGTCTTTTCCACAGTTTAGAATTTCGACTTTAATTTTTATAGTTTTAAATTATAGCAGGCCTATACATTAGTTTCGTAAAGACAGACATTTGTAACATATTTGAAAAGTAAACGTTCTGCGGAATTTATATTATTAAATTTTGGTTCTTATTTCCCTAAATATAAAGTTAAAATTCCTGTATATTTATGAATAATTATTAACAAAATTATACAGTTTTTACCGTAATGTATTTGTTCAAAATATTTATCATCTTATTATCTGTATATTAAACTTATTTTGCTCTTACAGTTTTATCGAGTAATGAACGACAGTTTGGAATTCTGAATTGGGTGTAACAAATTACCTCGTGTTTCTGCCTCCCACATCGGAAAGCGTTGAGTTATTTATGAGTGTTCTCTAAACTGTAGTTTGGCTTAACCAACAGGTATTAATCTTACTGAAGTCCAATAAAGCGTTGCCACCGAGAAGAGGAAATGTCCACAGTTAAATCATATAATACCGAGACAAATTTTCAAAATTTGTGTTGTCAAGAAATCTGAAGAAAATATATTTTTTCAAATATACGGCTAGCAATAAGAAAATAATATAGGCTAAATTGATTTACACATGTAAACGCCATTTTACATTGATAGAATAATTTGTTTGTCAGTATATGTCGAAGTTACTAATCCTGATAGATTTTTTTTGTGGTTTTATGGCCAAGTCAAAACTGCAATTTACCACATAAATAGGTTTTGTAAAGAGAAAATGGCAAACAAGTTTACGTAATATTAGGTAAACGAAAGACCAGTGTCACAATAGAAAGAGCTTTTAAAATCTGTGTTCAGTAGAGTGGATATTAAAATGGTTACACATAAGTATATTATTCTTTCAGAATTTTGTATTTCAAACTCACATTACCTCACGACGAAATCGTATCGTGCAGCTATTCCACGCGTTTAAACAATGTGCGTTGTTAGGCAATCTGCATTTTTCAAACGTTGATGGAAGTGAACTTCAAGCTTAAGCTTCAGATAATTCATACATTTTAGCGTTTTTTTAACCGTGAAGTATATATGGTAAAGAAGTATGTTATTAAGAAAACGTTGGTCGCGTAACAACATCTTAAATACCTATTTACCAAAGAAAAATTAACTAAATTAAAATGCTTGGAACACTAATACACTTATATTTTATAGTTTAGCTTTTCGATGTGTAAATATGTAAAAAACATAATTAAGGTAGTTTTATATGTCGACAAAGTTACTAACGACACTGAAAGTTGATTCCGTTAACAATCAGGTGCGTTCTCGTACAAACGCATGCTTGATCAACAACAAAGAGAAACAATGTGTAATTATTCATGAGAGACATTGTTGTCACACTGAACGCTTGAAGAAAGATAAATGACTTTTCGTAGTTCCTCGGCGAAACCCAAATACTGCGAAAATGTGCATGAAAGACATAAAACAACTGTTCGCCTGCTAAACTGCTTAACGGTTGGTACACACGACCCAACAATCTGTACCACACACAAGCAGTTAACACGCGCGCGCGCACACACAAACACACACACACTTACTTAAAATAAAAATTAGTATTTACAAATTGAGTTACTTCAATTTCTTGACTAAACAATAAAGACGATCTCTTCATTTGTAAATTTAATTACATAGAGGAAGATGTGTAATAATCACTAACTATACTGACTTAACCTCACTTCACTTGATTTTTAATATTTAAGTGTTACAGGTATGATAATCGAAAACATTAGATTCTATTGCGTTTTATTTTACTTTTTCTACACAAGAAAATTATGTATCTAATTAACTATGACTTTTAAAAAACACATCCAATAAATATTACCTTTTCACCTTTATTTCAAAATAATTTAGAAATCGGTAAGAAGTTTGTACCGCGTTAGTAAAAAAATGAATTTTTGTTTCTACTTTCCATTCTTCCACTTTCAGAATATATTTTATTTTAAATAAAGCACAATCAGTATTATGTTTGTGAGTTGTACTCACTCGTCAGACCAATGGCCTAAGTTAAAGCTACATATGTGGTAACTGTAAACAAAAACATGCGGCTTTCAACATTTTCAACTGGCTAGATGTCCACAGATGTGAATTTAGTTACGAAAAGGAAATTTAAGAAAAATTTATGTTTTAATAATGAAAGTAATCACAAAAAGTAATACGATTGGAAACAATTTAATTGCAGCACGTTTGTTGAATTAACGTTTGCTGTTAGGCCATGTAACTTTACATACAAAATATGCTACGTTTTTAATTTATTAGGTTTTTTCTAACGTATTTTGTTAAATTTTACTATGTTTGACGTTTGGCATTAGATAGTAGTGACAGTTAAAATGTACAACGTAGATTAGTAAAAATACAAGTTTATTGAAATATGTTAACAAATATCTTGCATATTGTAACTAACAACATTTACTGAAAATTTGCCTGAGATTGAACTAAGCAATGCTAAAAAATTTACGATATTTGTGTAGCATTCCTCCGATTGTTCTTTATAACTACATTTTCCAATCAGATTTCTTAACTGTACAAAGTATAGAGTTTGGAATAACTTGAGTACAACACACATTGGAAACATCTTGCATTTCAAATGTGTGTGTGTGTGTGTGTGCGCGCGCGCGCGCGAGCGCGAGGGTATATTCTTATTTAAAATTTTAATGTGTCTATAAAAAGCTTTAATATTTATACTTTATTTTGTAGCACGTACTTTTTATTAATATTTCTTGTAACGACTACTTATGATTTCCCAGTATGTTCCTAATTTGAACTTTTTAATTAAATTTTAAAGAAATAATTGTCTCAGTAACATTAGATAACCGTATGTACTTCTAATATTACACTACTGTAGTATATAAACTGTAATCTGTAATCTGTAATGTAATATAGTATATTACACTATATTAACTGTAATCCCTGAGTTTAATAGGTAGTACTGTAAAAGAGGCAGTAACATTACAGTACGGTACTGTAAAAGTGGCAGTACGTATATAGTATATATGTACTGGCAGTAACATTTAATAATAGTCAGTTACTAGAGTAATTGTTCCATTTTAGTTTCTTAGCATTCAATTTCTCTTATTTTTCTTTTGCTTAAGCCCTTTCCGAATAATTTTAGGTGTTGCAACATCATCACCTACGTGTCACGTACATACTTACAGAAAATCATAATAACCTTTGATACGACTTCTACTGTTACTTTAAATTTTACCTAAAAGTACGTAAATAGACTTGAATGAAAATCTTCAGGTTATATATTCTCAAAATAGTTACCTTTCAGTTAGCCGAAAACTGAATAATTGCGACTACATGCGTTAGTATTACGTATGACTTTGATCATGTTGTTGATTATATAATGACACAAATAAACTCCTGCTAAAGAAACTCAGATAGATCTTGTTGAGCATGATATATAAAAGGAAATGAACATTCTTTCCTTCTCGGCTACACAAGAAGAGAAACAAGATAAAAATAACATAATTTCGTATAATTTACACTCAGCTTATAACCACAGCTGCTATGGATTGGTTTGTTTTTTGTACGCCAATTCAATTTTATTTTGCATTCCAAAAATCTTAAATCAACATCCGTCCATTTAACATCTTGTCATGTTTTAGACGGGGTTTGTCTAAAATCAATGTCTTGTTGTCAATTTAAAGCAATATACAAGTTACAAGTTAGGCGACTAATAATTAGGCGACTAAAATATAATTTATATATGCCAGTCGCATATTGTTTGCAAATAAAAGAGTATTTTAAACATTATAATAAAACTTAATTTTCCACGCTTCTTGATCAATATAAAATAATTAAAATATTCGTAGTACCAGCATTTATTGTAACTAATGAGAAACGTTATAATTTAGTAAACATGCTGAATGAACATCAGTCAATAAAGGATAAAACATAGTGGCTATAATGAAGCAAATAGTTAGCACATCCACCTCGAATTTAACTATTCTTGGCCGTTTCATTTTTTGACAGTATGAGTTCATGTAACGTGCTGAAAACTACAATCCATTGACACATCGTCATATAACAAGATACACATGTGCTGCATACTTACTAGGGTAGTCTTTCTATAATAGTTACAAGAGGTTTTTCACGTCACATTATCTGTTGGCCTTCGTAAATATTCTAGAAAGTCTTAAATTTAAAGTAATATTAATCTAACAAAACAATTTCTTTATCAGTGAAGTATAATAAAAAGCATATTTTTCTGCAAAAGGTCTTATACTTCAATAAGCAGTTTTAATTTCAGTAATATCTTAAACAATGTATATATTGTTTTCAATTGAGTATACACTGAAAGGTTTTTAGAAAAGTAGTATCATTTAAGCAAATACAATTTTAGAATACTTTTGCTAATAATGATCATAAATCTTTTCTATCAAAATAATTTGGTTAAAAATTTCATCTACTTACGCACTTCTGTTAAATATTTTTATGCGCATTTTGTCAACTGAAACTTTTAGTAAAGGAAATAGCAAATTAGGATATTAAATATTAGAAAGAGTGTTCATAGTAAAACCAGTCGCTAATAAAAAATTGTTTTTTTTTTAACCAGAATAATATGAGAGAAATTGCTAATTTATGAAAGCTCAAGGTATTGCATACTCATATACTGTTTAAATTTTAAATTTTATTAAGTATTTAAAAGAAAAAATAAATTTCTTCAGAATTCTTCGTTAACAGAAGGAAATAAAATTTTAACTGCAAACCTGGTGTTTTATTAATTTTGTGACGGAAAATTTACAATAAAATTGAAGGTCTGGATCATATTTTCTAATTTGGTGGAAACATTTATTTCATATGACTTTTTTAAATTTCTTGAAATCGTTTATTACGCACATCAACATTGCATTAGTTATGTGAAATATTTGGCGAGACGAGCAGTGGAAGAGAAACAGTACCGGCGAATTAGTTCTTGTCGCTAACACGCATCGATCGTGCGGAAGTTCAACTTATAACCTTCAGCTTAACCTGCACCACACATTAAGTAGATTTATTTCCTTACACTAACGAACTTAGCAATACCTTCGTAGCGCACTATTCATGCTGCCTGCCACCTGCCACCTGCTAGTAGTCTCCACATAAGGAAACACGTAAGCACGCATCACGCATCACCTCTCTGTTTGTCTGTCTCCCTGTCTGTCCCTCTCTCGCACATCCAGCAAAACTCCATCTCTCTCTCTCTCTGTCTCTCTCTCTCTCATCCACACAGATACACATTTTGGTATACTCAATCTGATTTATATTCGTCTACTTATGTCATTTTTGACGCTGAACATTAAATAACAGCCATAAGGTAAACAATATTGTAGCGTTGGAAACTTAGCGTTGGTCAGGAAAATGTGATGCATTATGTTCTATCAGTAGAACGTTTCACAACATTTAATAAACGTTAATGCAAGTAAAAACAGAATGACAAGAAATAGTTTTGCCTTCGTTTTGAAATCAAAACTGTTCCTCGAAGGACATACACGCGATTCAGATAAAAAACATTTATTTTTCGAAGAACAGTTTTCACAACCTCTCGGATTTTCTATCTTCTGCATATCACCTTGTAAAGTTTAATAAAGCAGATATATGTGTAGCTTTGTAATAATAATATTTCTCTCTGATTCGTATATGTAGGATCGATGTGTTGGGTTATTGTGCACAGAGCAATTGAACACTTAGAAATAAAATAAATCTTTCTCGTTCAAGACACCAAATAGAATCACGCAGTTTCTCCGATGATCAGTTTCTTACTACTAGCATATTTACTGAACATTTTAATTTAGAATGTTAATGGATTCAAATTACAGTATATCTGCCTAGGTGAGACTTACGTCAAACTTTTGACACGTTATCAGTCCGCCCCAAAATGCGAAGGATTTCCCATACGAGCATATACCATCCCATACGAGAAGGTACTACAGCAGAAGAAAAAGTAGTAAACTTTATTGGTTTTGTTTCAATGCGCTTAGATAAATTTACGATATTACTATCCTCTGTCGTACTTATAAGTTACTTGATGTAAAACCATTAAATTAACATGCGTTGTGACAGATAATAAAAAGAAAGCAAACTCCTTAGTTGTCTAAGATAATAAGAAAAGTCTTAACTGTGACTTTAGCACATATTATACGTAGTGATTTAAAATTTGAGGATTAGTCTAATTTTAATATTGAAAATAATTTAATATTAAGGTATCAGTAATTAATTATGGTACATAAATGTACTGAGCGGTTATCAGTCACAGATAACTAATGAAAATATTTATTTTCTTCTGTTAATTGAAAACTATAACAGATTTTGTAAAAATCTCTAAGATCCATAACTTATGAAAGTTTTAATTTATATTTTGTTTAAAATATTTCAGTCATTAAGAGAATTTGTAGGCAATTTATTCTTTTATTGTCAATTACTGTTATTGCTGAAAATATTCCTTTATTGCTTGCTGACGATAGATAAAGGAATTATTTCTTTATCAAGTGTTGTCAAATTGGGTAGTTTCCTTACAGCATTTTATAATATTTATTTTAAAAAGTATTAATGTTTAGGCTTATTTAGAAGTTTTTACCGTCTTCAATTGTCCGCAAACCTTTTGCATATAACACGATGAGGTATCTTCAGTGGTTTGTTACACTGTGATTATGGACGTGTCGGTTACTTTGTTGTCTGGGCTTATTGTATAAATACGGGTAGGCCAAGACTAAAGTATCTTATGTATATTTGTATTTATTTATTTATAGACACACGCATCTGACTTTTATTTACCACAAATCCAATCGTTTTATATTTAGGCTACTTGTAGCCAAATTCTAATGCTGCCTAACAAAATTCTAATTCATTTTGTAAAAACACCAGTCAGCCTGATCTACAACTTGAACGTCTTTCATTCTTAAAAATATCATTTTAACGTTGAGTTTTGTAATTTGGATTCACGTAAAACGTTACTGAATTATTTATAAACTTTACGAAACTACAGTAACGCCAAAACTGTAACCGCACCCTTCTTGAATTAAGAATATTCTAGTCTGCCATTTCCGTGTTCCATTTTCTTCTACTTGTTTATGCAGCTGCATGTGATGTACAAATCAAAAGCACGGAAATGGTATAGCACGGAAGTAGTTCTCCCTTTAATTAATCACGAGTCCTCTGACCTAGTACACTCGTTGAATACCAAAGTCGCGTCCTGTTTTACTTTACAGATACGTGACGGCAGCGTGATTATTTAAGCTGATTTGAGTTTTGCGATCGCTACTAGGAAATTAGTGGTTTGTTAGTATTACGCAAAACGCAAAACAAAATGGTTCAGTCTAGTTTTTGAACGAGAATGTTATAGACATTTTTAAAATACGCCATAAATAAGTATAAAATTAAGTTATTTTATTGCTCTAAATTTAATAAAAGTAACCTCAATAATGTAATTTAGTAATTTCTTACAACGTATATCTGTCTTAAGTTTGTATTTACAGATAAAACTGCGCCTTTGTTCCATTGCGTTCTTTAAAAAAAATGGTGTAAAAACAGGAAAGTAAAATTAACACTGTGGTTTTGACCTTTCTTGCTTTCTCGGCTAATGTAACATGATAGTCATTAGGATTAGACGTAGTCAGAATCTCAGTAAACTTTGAAATAAAAAAAAACAATTCAACATGAATCAAAATATGTAACTAGCTTTGTAAAGATCAATACATGATTCATGTGCCACAAACTGTAAATTTTGTATTTAAATTTAATTATTTACTTTTATTATATTTTTGAATAAATAAAGGGATAAGAATCGAAAAAAGTAACATAAGGCCACTTCTCTTATATAG
Organism: Magicicada septendecula; assembly: GCA_034769895.1. Taxonomy (NCBI): domain Eukaryota; kingdom Metazoa; phylum Arthropoda; class Insecta; order Hemiptera; family Cicadidae; genus Magicicada; species Magicicada septendecula. Next base: position 357,004,821 of record CM068371.1, on the reverse strand, counting down.
AAAAAATGTAATCTTTGTAGTTTAAATTAACTAAAAATAAACTATAAAGCAAAAATACAAATTTAAAAAAAGAATGCATAAAAAAGTGCAAATATTACAACAGTAAATATACTTTACTGTTAAAAATAAAGAAAAATATAAAATAAGAAGAAATAATTAAGTAAACTAAGGAATAGGTAAAAGGTAACGGATTAAATGGGCATTGGGTTAAGGTAGTTCTCAGATGTAATGTGATTAACCGTATGGCAGAAGGAAATATTCTGAAACGTGTAAAATATATATTGGTAGGGTAGGATGTAGACAGAATTATAACAACGTAATCCTGGCAAACAATAATTAATTACGAAATATATTAATTTGGGAATCTTAGAAGTGGAGCTCAAAAACTGTAAAAAACGCTTTCAGCCGATCGATAACTGCAAAACTCAGTGACAAAACACTGTTGTATTTTATTGTTCATACTAAAAACTGTACATCCATCACACGAATAAATCTGTAGAAAAATAAATTTTGAAAATTTTAAAGGTGGCAGTAGTGACTGATGTTACATAGTATAAAAGAAAACTATAAATCTACAGACTTGCGATGAATAGAAATATCTTCAATTGCATAAAAGTAAACGGGAACGTATCAAGGTAATAAAATGTAGTTAGACGAAAATGAGGAAGTGCAAAACTTTAATTTTAGAACACCAGAAAATTAGTTGCAGGAGGCAGAAAATTAGTTGTAGCAACAGGCAGCGTGCTCATCTTATATCCTTGAGTTTAAATTACACCACATATGAAACACGTGTTAATTGCACTAAGTTCAGTTATTTCCCTGCTTTAACGGAATTCAACACTGCCTTCGTAGAGTGTTACAGTTTCTGAGTCTAGCACTGCCAGCCCTCGTTATTTCTCTCCCTACATTTATACATTGAAATTCAAACTCTGGACTTATATATCTCCATGCAAGGTAGAAATCAGTTTCAAATAACAGATCTTTTATCGCTTGTATAAGTCAATTTTATTGTGTTTGACGTTTATTTAAAATTTACTCTCAACATTTAGTTGCGTTTACAGTAATCTTACAATAGTAATTAACAAATATATTAAATGGTTTGTTTTGTAAAATAAATTTTGTAGCCACTTCTATGCGACAAGTCTGGAAAAATTAATATTAAATATAAATATAATGCAAGGAAATAGCTTCGCATATGTGGTGAGTTACTCTATAAACATTCCTTAGTTTATAGAAAACGGGTTTTCTTTTTTAGTGTGATTGAATGTTATATTTATTAGAATGTGCAAAAATAATATTTAACTTGTGCGTTGTGAATTAAATTTAAATCCAGTACACCCCATAACTGCTTACAAATTCTTTTCTACGGATTCGATATGACCATTACGATTCTCTCTCATCGCAATCTTACAAAATTGTTTTTGTGACATTGCGTGTATCCTCCAGTAAGCTGGTAAACGTACCACACATTGAATGATACGTCTCCGTTTTCGTCTCTGTAAACAACAATACAACTCTTGAGGTAAATAAATTGCAGTATGTTTTGTAGTTGTCTTTGAAGGATGTAAAGATAAACCAAATAATAGACTCAGAAAGTTGTTCTCTTTTTACATTGTGCAACTTACTTAGCTTTATGCTTCATCTTCACACACGCGCGCGCGCGCGCGCGCGCAGGTATATGAACTTAGAATGAAGTTAGAATAATTTTATTAAATGGGAAGTCGACATAAATTGATTTAATGAATAAAGATTAAAATTTAAAATCTTTATTAAAAATGAAGATGCATTTTAAAAATATTAGAAAATGGTGCTATAAAAGGTTATAAAGCATAGTAAATTTTTATATTAATATTAGTTTTTGTTTTTTGTATCGGCCATCTAGACCAAATGCCAATTTCAATTCTTTATTATTTGTTCTTTTCTTTTTGTCCAATATTCTTTCATCTCTTCCTGTCTTCAGTCCACTTTGAACCTGCGTTTTTCTCTCTCCTACACTGGACATCTTCCATTTTCAACATTTTTGTCCGAAAAACTTCTCGTTTAATTGCTTCTTCTGCGTTTATATTATTTTTTGTAAATCCTTTTGGACTTCTTTAATCCAACCTAATTCTGACTCATTCCCCCACAGATGTTTGGCGATCTGCTTTGTTAACCTATTGTCGTCCATTCTATATAAATGTCCAAAAGATAATATATTGTTGTATTGGAGTGTTACTGGTCTCAAATATTTCTACTATTAATTTTGTACAAACCACTATGTTATCTTTGGTACTGACGAGCGCTTTCGGCAGTCAAGCCATCTTCAGGTCATTTACCAACTTGAGCATCTACTCATTTGCCATCTTCAAGAGCAAGTTGGTAAATGACCTGAAGATGGCTTGACTGCCGAAAGCGCTCGTCAATACCAAAGACAACATAGTGGTTTGTACAAAATTACTAGTAGAAACAAAAGATAATAGTCTTTTTTTCTTATTGTTTCTGTTATATTTTCTATACTAATATTAGTATTTATATTAATCATTTTTTATTTACATAAACGTAGAGCTCTGAATTAGGAAACCGTTAGTTAACTAATGTCAATACCAAACTTTGCACCAGACAGAAAGACACTTGAGAAGGCACTAAAACATAAGTCGGGAGAAAATGTTTATTACATTAACAACTAATGTTTAGAAACAAAATTGTAAATATTAGTTTGTATTTTCTTACTGGCTATTTATATGTATTTCTTCTTTTGCGGTTACCAGTTTGAGACATTCATAGTCTCATTATTTAGACAAATTTTGCTCTCAAACATGGCTTTACTTTTTGCGAGCAAAAAGTTTTTGCTCTAGTTTTAAATTGTTTTTGTGCGTATGGGTCAAATACGGTACAAATACGGTCAAGTTAGTGTGGAAAGTTGGAAACGGTGTAAACAAACGTATCTTGGGGTAAACCATTATATGAAATATACAACAAAAGGGTAGATAATTTGATATACAGGAGCAAGTTATAATTTTAAACAAATAATCTATTTTGATTGGGCATAGTGAAGTAATAACGTTGTTGATTTTTAAATTTTTGCGGATTTCTGTGTGTGTGTGTGTGTGTGTGTGTGCGCGCGCGCGCGCGCGTGCGTGTTGTGTGTATGTCTGTTGAGGCGGGCGCGTGTGTTAGTATTTGAGATATATGAAAATTTTATTTCTTAACCAGGTGACAGGTAAATTACTTGTTTCCATTATTTATTCAGCAGTGATCACTATGTTGTCATCGTGTTTTATACTACTTACATCCGAATACAAATTATTAGTATGTGACAGTTATTAAATATTTTATAACAAATATGAGCGAACGCCCATGTACATCCCTAGAGTACTAGTAACTTCAAATTCAATAAATATTTTGTCAATTTTTAAAATTTTTCCTCTTTCCATACTCATTGCACGGGTAAATTATTTTTTACAGTTTCATTTTTATTTCTTCCTCATAATCAGTTTCTGAGAAAAATATATTGCAAATGTAAGTTTAATAATGACACAGCCTTGGAATATTAATCATGTTTACATGGGAAATAGTCTTGAAAGTCTTTTGCGTGTTGAAAAGCAAAACAAAGTCCCTTGCATAGGCCTACTTTTAGTACCAACATTACGCCGCGGCGGATGGAGTTGGTGTTTTGACAGATGGCGTAATGTTATGTCATCTATTTTCCAGTAAGTTCAGATGCTTCTTGTCCTAATAAAACGTCAGAGAAAGCATGCGGAAAGTTTCTTGTTGTTTATTTCCTGTTATAAAACTTAGGTTGGACACACTGACAAATTAATTTTACCAGAAACAATATGAACAGTTGATAAACTTTGCGTGTTTATTTCATTATTCCCAGTTTTCTCAATTCACCAGAGTTTAAAATGAAAAGATTTGTTTTGTTTATACATAATTTCGAGTAATTTATTTATTTTTCAAATGTATTATATACAAGTGATTTTATTAATTATAGAAATTAATGTCCGATATTCTGGATTAACTACTATAATTGCACTTTAATTATTGTTTTTCTCATCACAACTGATTCCATATTATGCTTAGTTAGCTGTTAGGTCTAATTCGAAATAAAAATAAAGCAGAAGAACCCAAGGAGCTAATTCAGAAAAAGATTAAATAAACAACAACGGTAATGTTTCTTTTACTAACAGATTTTATTAAATCTTTATGGGTGTTTAAATACAGAGACTGTTTAAAAAAAAAAACACCGTTCACCGAGTTTAAAGTAACTTAAAAATGGAATAAATTAACTTAATTGTAGTGTTTCTGTGTTAATTCTAAAGTGTTAAAAAATGCAACAAATTATTTTACTCAGTAAGTGTAAAAAATGGTAAACAAAAGCGTTACTTTTAACAGTAATATGTTATCCTTTTATTTCCAAAATTTAAGTTTGCTATACTATTTTATTTCACTTCACGCTTACAGCTGTATGTGTTTACAATCAAATTGTATGTGTTTACAATAAATACACTACAATAGAAAATCAAATTGTGTAACTACTTTGACAGCTCTATTTTGTTGGAGAGCCGACTAGTCACCCGTCTGATTCACTCATCGATGTATACTATATGGTTCGCGTGCTGCCAGGCAAAGTGAACGGTAGAAAACGGTACGAATCACGAATAGCTTCCCACATAATGGTTGGCAATAAAGCATCTGGCGCTAAGTTAACACGTGTATTAAACGAGTCATTCAGTCAGTAATGCACTTGTTTTAACAGTTTACAATTATTACATTTGGGACAGTTCTACTGAAAATTTGTTATTATGAAGATTTTATTATTATAACTGTTTTTACTATTGCCTAACTGATAACAGATGACAATAACTTAAGCGTTTACACTTATTTTACTGATTTTGTATCAAGCGGAAAATTAATTAGAGCATCATTAGACGTTTTAAAGATTGTAAAATATATGTATAATTTATTGATTACATCAGACAGTAAATTTAATACCAAAAAATGATTATATCAGCTTGCAAAAACTTTGCCGGCACAGTGTTTAGAAAACATATTTCAACCAATGATTTTTCTGAAGACAGCCATGAAGTGAAACTTATCAAATTAATAGTGACATTATTTAATAAAATCTTGTGCTATAATACTGCTAAGGAAAGAACCGCTGCAGCTGCCTTCTCTAAGCTTGGTGTCTGACAAATGTTAAATAAATTTGTATTATTTAGTAATGTTTAATGTAAACAATTTTTATATAGGTAATACGTAGCTAATAAAATAAAATAATGTAAATTAGGATTGCTTATTGACACTTTAACGACCATGGCGAGCGTATACGCCAGCTTCTTTTACGCAATAAACATTTTAAAGCTTATGGCTCACGTCTTTTATTCTTTGTTTCCCTTATTCTTATCTTTATTCGTCTGGCTTCAATAATAAATGTTCATAAATAAGAACGCACAGAACTGTTTATGAACGCAACAGAACTTAGCAATAAACTTAAATAATGTGTCAGAATACTGAAATCTTACAGTGAAACAAATGAGTTTATTTTGGAAAAGACCTTATTAAAAACCTCCCAATTTGGAGTCATTAATTGGTAAAGTGACACAGCTATACCATTTAACGCAAAATATAATCCGCTAAAGCAACAAAAGCTATAACAAAGCAGAAATGTCAGACTTTGTACAGGTACAGTATATAGCATACGCAGTGTTCTTGCCAACCACTGATGCAGCGGTTGGACCGAATTCAGTGAATGGAGCACGCGATCCATATAGTATACATAAATGGTTTCACTAGAACAGATGCAGTGATATGATAAAGTGATATACCCTGCACGAAACGCTGAAACTGCACTCCTTATGTTGACATAGCACAAACGGCAACGTTATGTTGGCTGTTTATCACAGCTGTTCTTGACAGTGAGTAAAGTGTTCACCTTTGGCCTTCAGACTGCTGACTGGCACGTCTACCTTCTCCACCGCATAGACGCTTCTGATATATATGTACTCACTTAGTAAACGCTCCTACTACAATAATTCTCGCTTGTTGGTTTACATGTTAATTACGATTCAATGTAATCATTAATAATCTTCCTTCTTATTGCATTTTTGCTACAAAATACCGTTAAATTTGTTTATAAGTAGAGATTTTACTTTCGTATTGCTCACAGATCTCACTAAACTTTAAACTAAATTTATAAAATAGACTTTCTATCCTGAAGGTTAAGCAATCCGCTGCAAAAAAAAAAGTTTTAGGTAAATACCTACCTCGTGGTAGTTTTAAACGAGAGTTCACTAGCATTGTCCGTTTTCTCACTATAGGCTACAATACTAGTAGACAAACTACAATTCTAGTCGTTTTTAATTAGATAAAATTAGGAAATACTGTCATAGTGTTAGTGACTTTCAAAAATAATTGAGTCATTTTACCTAATTTTTCTTCTAAGTAATCGTTTTGAAAGAGTTATACAAAATAGCGAAGAGTAAGTTTGTTAATGTCTATGCACATGTTACGTAATCAAATAATATAAATTATTTAAGAGTATTATATTAACCGAAAATAGTCTGCAGTGAACTATAACTGTAAATTTTTGATTGGGTATAACGCAGTTTGCCTTGGGAGAGAAACACTGAGCTATTTATGGGAAACTCGGTAAACTGCAGTGAAACGCTCCTAGTCTAGCATAAGCTACAGGCATAAGTCTCATCTAAGTACACTAGACTACTGATGTCAAATAAGATATGTAACACTGCTAAAATATAGTTTTATTAATTTATTTTTATTCCTGGCTTAGAAGATAATTCATATCAAAGTGTTATTTCTTAAAAATTACTCCGCTAATGTGGGAAAATAGTATTAGAGTTATGTATAGAGTTATAATTCAATTATTCAATTATTCAATTATTTTCAATTCCAGTTACAATTCAAAACTGGAATTGAAAAATGTTTTTTAATTTTTATGACTTAACAATTGATCCAGTGATTTTATAATTTATACATGTATAAATATCTTATACAAGTATAAGTGATCTTATGCAAATTATACTTGCAATATTGGTAAACTTGGATTTACGTCTTTGAGAATTGTAAATCAGAATAATCAGTCAAAGCACTTTAGTGGAAATATTACACAAGTGTTTCTTAATTACTACAGACAATTATAAAAGTCATTGCAATGCAACTTGAAACACACAAGAGACAACAACATAGAGCACTGCACGGTGTTGAATCTAAAACGTATAATTTATGTAATATTAAAATAGTCTTTATGTTATTATGTATAGTCTTTATGTATAGGCTTTTATGTAATTTTGAAATAGTCTTGTACCTGATAATATTGGGAATTTTAAAAAACACAGGAAAAATATATACTGACCTCTGCAATTTCAAACATGTATGAAAATAACATCTTAAGGAACATTTTACGAGCTACATTTGGGAACTGGCAGTGGAAAGGCATTTTACTCTTAAAATGCGTAATATGTGTAAACAGAATCCAGCGTGATGCGTGTATCAACAAGCGAGTTAGTAAAATCAATGATACTTAATGTGGGCTGAACACCGAGTTCTCGTAAAATAATGAAACAGAATAAACATAACGAAGCATCCAGGCAAACGAAAGAAAAAGTCAATATAAGTTAAATAAATTTAAATATATTGACTTTGCGAAATTAAATTTAAATTTAAACAAATTTGGGTAATATTGAGCTTGATCCGTGACCGTGATTAATGACACGAGCCTTGCAGAAATTTAAATACAGCCGTGGTGAAGTTACTATAATAACATCAACATGGAGAGTGTACAGAGAAATTGAATAATACTCTGTCATTAATTCTAATGTATAGATAAACAGAATGTTGTATTTTCTTTCTATCAAATCATGTCGCCATATGGCTCTTAAGACTATCGTGAATTAAAGGAAAGACGCGGCTACTTAATACATCTCGGAGTCCACGTGCGTAAAAGTTCTGTATATACGTACGCAAGATGAAATGTGTGATAAACTATAATCAATTTTAGGTTAGTTTTTATCGAATTCTTATGTAATTGTTCAGTTTTCCTAACGTTCAATTAGTGCTGTAGTTAAAATATTTTGTTGAAATAAGCGAGACTTATAATAAGAAAGAATGTCGCGAATTTAAATTGCGCAATATGTGACTACATAAAACATATGTACATATGTACTTTGAAATTGTACCTGAAACAGTAGTTTTATGATTGCCAGTCATTCTAATTTTCACGTAAATCTTCATTTTCTGCTTCAAGCCAACCCCAATTTTCTGCTTCATTCAACATACATCAGATGACTTCACTGTGTGAGATATATTACGTGTTGAGAAGTGTAATAGAAGTTGCTTTCATACTTTGTTTATGGCCTTTAGCAGGCAGTGGCTCATGAATTAAATACAGCATTGCGTGATGTTCTGAACGTGGTGCAGTGGGGGATGGTAGTACAAAGATATACACTGTGCATAAGTGGGAGCGTGTGCGTACTGGCGCGGGTACGTGTATGTGTGTTTGTACAATAGTGTTAAGCTACAGAGATTGAAGGCGAAGGGAATATACATGCTACTCAAAGAAAATCTGTGTGAGAAAGTTGTGTTACTGTAGGCTATGTGATGTGTTAAAGTTATACGAAACGTTTGCAATCATATAATGTATGCAACATACTTGAGTCACCAGTTTTATAGATGTGTGAAACTTATAAATGTTTATCCGTTACCAGTTCAGTGAATCTTAAATATAATTCTGATTATATTATATTTTAATTAAAACACGTCAGAATAGCTCATTACTTACTTGGCAGAGATGTACTAACTTTAGTAGCGTTTGAGGTAAATGGACAGTTTTCAACTATGTACAAATAAACATAACGTGATAAAAAATAAAATAAAATTCTTTACGTGTAAAACCATCTGCGACTTTTGTTAAAGACAATATTAATATACCACATAGTATTGATGGAGCTAAGTACAAGGTAGACTGTTTGTATCAACTTAATAACAGTAATCACATTATTAAAATATAGTTTTAAAAATGTATTTTTATTCCTGGCTTAGAAGATAATAAATATCAAAGTGTTATCTCTAAAAATTAAAGATAACATCATTAATAATGTTAATGATAACATAGTGATGGGTATGGCGCTTGGTAATAAGTTAGAAGTTCAGTGTTCGATTTTGAAAACACCATAAAATAAAAATGTTATGTCTAGTTTGGCTCAGACGGAGTAACATCCTGGGATAGGAAAGAAAGAACCAAGCACTAAATTCTTGGTTTACCTCTTGTAAACCGGAACGCTCACATGAGACAGCCTGATTTTTCCAAATCCTTACCTAATTCGGTTGTAGAAAAAGCAGCTATCATTTGTAATAAAACTAGTAATTACAAATTTTATGTTCGACGGCGCACTGGATTCAGCAATATTTTAGGTGAGGATGTTATATGAAATGTGATTTGACATGCTTAGATTGTGTAATGTTATTTCAGCGGTTTGTGCTGCGACGTAATGAATATTGCTCCCTGGGAACCAATAGAACACACGCCCATGTAGCAGTCAATTTGCGTCAAGGTTTAACATAGGGACGTGTCGATTCCCATTCTCTACGCGTTTACTTGAATATTTTAAACCTATTATTAACCACTGACATCTATGATTAAAATAAATGTGCGGACAACAGAGTTTATCTATCCTGAAAATTATGAAAACTATCTTTGAAATTTTTGAATTTTTAAATTTTAAATCATTACCCGTTCGTTTCTGCTCCTGGACGTCCGTGTGAAACATGGATCGAGTTTTGTCTTAGCCTATCAGTAGTACTATGTGTTTTTCGAACAGCGAACAATTGGTTTTACAAAAATTGTATGAGAGCACAGCTGGCTGCATCAACTACTCTCAAAAATGGATACCTCGGAAATAAGGGAAAAAGAATTTTACTATAAAGAAGCAGGAAGGATCGAATTTATCATGTCATAGCGGCGAGTGATTTTTAAGAAGATAACAATGGGACGGAAAGTCATTCTGGTCCGTAGGAATCCGTTGTAAGTATAAGAAAAATATATATTTACACACGCGCGCGCGCGCGCACACACACATTTTTCTACACGTTGTGGATGTGTGTATGGGTCGAGAGGTACAAAGGTTATTTGATGTAGGCCTACCTTTTTTAATTCCTTTCCGCTAACATTCTTTTCCATACAGTCCTTTTCCAACGTATTTTGTTCACGCTTTACATTTTCTTTATGCAATCGCTTTATTCCCATCAAATTTTTCACTTACTTTGTCACTAAGAAAAAATCCGTAAATTGATTAGAACCGTTAAATATCCCAGTTTTTCACTAAAAATTATCGACGAAACCTTATAAACCAAGGAAACCTGAAAAAATCCTAATCAAAAGAATAAGACGTTCCTAAATTACTTCCTGGTTTTATTACCCAGTTTAATTTAACATAAACTTTCATTAAATTCTTTTTTACATAAACAGTCATTTGACAGGGTTTAGTCCAGAGTGTAGAGGACTGAAAATATAAACATTTTATTAAAATCGGTAAGTCATTATTAACGGAGACAAAAAATGTAACCCCATCTATGTTCTACTCTGTAGACCACAGATCTGTAATGTACAGACTGCTAAGTGATGTTTCCTTTGTGTATGCGTATTAATAAAACTATATATTGAATTTATATTGTTGTCTAATAATTATTTTGATGGGAAAAACATTTCGTCATTTTATAACACATTAATTTGTTCTCCAGTTTGAGTTTTACATTGCCTGTTCAAAAAATTATAGCAAATTTTAATTTCAATAACAATCTACTTTACTGAACAAACGATTACATCAGTCATATAACAAGGAAAACTACAGTACATATATATCAATTTCCAAACAAATTTTCTGTTGGTCTTCTTGCTTTCATTCGATTTGGTTTCCACAACATTGATAAGTTCCCAACTCCTCACATGCTCTACCGCCAAAATCTTTTCATTTTAAAATACTACTGAATCGTACTAAATATTTTATAGTAAAAGTGTAGAAATATGCACCATAATCCTACTCAGTATTTATATCTTCCGCTGATTTTAGTATTTTTACGATATCACAGAACAATGTACGGGTTTCTCGAACGATCCAGTGGAGTACGGATAAATGTTGTGGCGTACGTGATTTCAACATGCGCTCGCGAGACTTTTCTGGAGGCCACCAGTCTCGCTGACTGTGTCAAGCCCGCAATTAATTACGTCGTAGTTTAGAGATAACGCGTAGTTGGGGAATGTTCTGGTCTGTGAGCGGGGGTATAAATGCAAGGCGTCAGCGGCCTTAGTTCAGTTATAGTTGCGATATATTACAATTTGAATTGCGAGTTTTTTGTCGGGCGATTACAAGTGATTTCTGTGTGCGTTCAAGTGGTAATTAATGAAGTGTTGTGTTTTATAATCGGACGGTATAATTGTAATACAATTGGGTTTTATATTAGTTGACATTTTGTTGCATGTGAGCAATTTTTATTTGATTTGTTGTAAGAGACAGTGTTGTTAAGTACGAACTGTTTAACTGTGAAAATAAAGCTGGTGATTAGTGACGTAATTGGTGTCTTGTATTTTCCACTGTAACTACGACGATCAAGTCGTAACAATTATACCAAATGTGACAGAGACGTTTCTTCCGTAAATTCCTGCACGGATTTCTTTCTCTGTTTGTTCTCAACGAATTGTTACCGTAACGAATTGTTACGGTGCATATGTTACTTTAAAAACCAGAAATCAAATTATATCCGATTTACGTTCTTAGAACTAGTTTTACTACAGACCATTCGTTTGTATTAAGTATTAAGTATCCAGTATTAATTAGTCAATACTAGAATTAACTTCTAGATTTTAGGAAAACCTACAATTGACTGAAATAATTGTTATGATTTCAATCGTTCACAGTTTTTTCTAGTTGAAACTAGTTTTTATTAAAATGAGTCAGTTAAATAAAGTTTTGCACAACCAGACCTGCACGGTGCATGCCCAGATCTGAACGTTTTTGGAAGGAGTTGCTTTCCTCCTCAGTATGTTTCAAACTTTTACGAGTGATAAGTGTATGTTAAGTGTACCCTCATTTATTATTTTGGTGTTTTTGGTGGTGTTTGGTTGCGCGACTGTGTTTTTATGAACTCTAGTACGAAGCAAAGTCAATAGGACAAAGCAGAAGTGCGCAAAAACAATTTTGGAGAAAAGTTTTCTTTGGTGAGTGAAAAAGAAACTCAGTAAAGTGTAATGACAAAGAATCTTTACAGTAAATTTTGGCTGAAGTGGAAGAGGCAAAGACTGGCGCGAAAAATAAACCTCTGCAGTACAGGGGATTGCAAAGTTTAGTGTGTTGCAGATTTATGAAATAAAGAAACTGCTGTGAAAAAGTGTACTTGTGAAATATTACTGAATGTGGACTGAGAATTGAATCTTCGAGGAAATATGTTAATGTTACCACTGAAATGATAAACATTTTCTTATCATTGTGTGAGACATTTTAAAGAAAGAAAGTTAGAAAAGAAATGTATTGATTTCAAGGCCTATTTTTCATAAAGAAATTAACAGCCGATGTTAAATAGATGTAATATAATGCAGGCACAAGCTGTTGTGGTTTCAATTTTTTATGGTCTACGAAAGTTTTCTTACAAAGTCCGTTTTATTGGAACCACTGCAAACCAAAAGAGGTGAAGAACTAGCTTACCAACAGATGAATATACATTTGAAACTTCGAGACCCTTGCGTTTTACATTCTGTCAACGGAAGAGAGACTGTCCACTGTTCATGAAGGACCTAACTACACTCTGGCTTGAGGTAATATTGGTAAACGGAAAATTAAGCCACAGTCAAAGCCAAAGTTCAGTAGAGCGGGTGAATCAAGTTAGTGAAAATATGCTCGCCTCGTGGATGTAAGATAACAATACAATAAACTAGTCAAACCGCCTTTATTTGTTCAGTTTATAAAAACTCAAGCACTTTTTTCAGGAATAAAACAGTCGCACTCTCAAGTTATGTTTGACGTTGAGCCAACAGTATGAATTACAATCTTAGCAATACCAACAGATGTCCTCAGAAACATAGAAGACAAGGAGGACCTCCAGAGTGTCATCCAGTACATTAATCCCCAAGAGAATAAAGCTGAGATATCTGGCAAACGAGACTACTTTAAGTGTAACTGATGTTGCATCAGCGTGGAAATCAGCTAACGAAACATTTTCCAGACAGCTGATAAAAGAAATAGTAATATCTCCAATGCCACACATTCCCCAGTTGAGGTGGAAGATAAGGTCATAATGCCCACTTCAGATGTAGACATAGTAAAGGATGATTTCGACATGTCACGGGTGTTATGTTTGAAAAAAATGATTTACACAATATCGGAAACACGGATGAAAAAATGAGTAAATTATATTGCAAGAACGTTTTATATTTTGTATATATCTGCTTTTATTTAAAGCATCGTTGTTGTTTTGTATTTCTTCTTCTTTCCCTCGAATAAGGGAAATTTTAGTTAATGCTAGTTTTTGCTAGCCGCAACAAGTTTTAACTACAAAATATTTAATAAAAATAGAACTATCTAAAAAACATAGTGAACTGTAGTAATGATTACTTAATACTAATATTAACGAAGGGGAACTAATAAAAATAGTTCGAAATAGGTAAATCTGGTATTAAGTGATATTGGGTTATATACACTTACGTGTGTGTGAAACTATTTATTTATAATATTTTGCACTTGTTAACTTACAATAACTATATACTATCTAAATTAACACATGATATTAGATTAGTTTTTATTTGCTAGGTGCTTGCTAATTATGCATGCTTTTATTTTAATCTCAGTTACAATGAATGTAATTTACCTTCCTGCCTTCAGTTTTCTACAGATTTTGAGACATGGTAAAATAACAACTGGAATCACACAACTTGACGCGTAGAGTGGTTATGGTTACCTGTTAATGCTCTCGGGGTTTATGTGGGTGGTAATATGATGGTGCTATGATTGGTATGATTGGTTCGAATCTTGTTCACGGAAAGTAGCACTGTTATCAGATTGATGGGTACAGTAGTTTGACCAATTTTGAATAGCTAAAATTTTGCCATGTGTAAACAGAGAAACACACACACAAGCGAGTGTGTGTGAGACAGAGAGAGAGAACAGAGATAGAATGAGGTAGGAAGAGGATAGGACAGACACAGAGAACAGAAGGACGAGAAAAGAACATCTCTTTAAAGTATTCAATAAAAGAGAGTATACAGCTTCTTAGTTGACTATTAAAATTAATGGTAAATGCTTACAGTAATTAGTCCAGGATACAATTTTAAGAAACCAAGGCAGGTAGCAATAATCTGCTCCGTTTTTGAAAAATTCATGTTGTGACAATAAACCTCGTTGCACAATTATATTGAGCTAAACTACAAGGAGAATAAAATGTTAGTATTCTCAACTCCCAAGAATATATGATGTAAACACTACTATTTACAAGTTAGCTAATCTGCGCAAATTGTATCTTTTAAAGTACAAAACAACAGTATTTTTCCTGACAACAATGAACGTGGCTGTGCATGTCTATTGCAACATTGTGTTAAACAATTTGTTGTAATAAAATATGTTCCTACTGGCTCCCGGTTATTGGAAAAATAAACCGTACTACACAAATATTACAACTGGTTTACATTCAGAGGGAAACACGTAATGTCTACCATAGAGAGAAATTTAATATTGTGTTTGCAATACTCTACTGAGCCAAAGAAAAGATATTAATATTTTGATGCTGCATTCCTTTGAATGTTGTATTGTGCGAACATTGCAATTGAAATTGGCATGCTTTTTAGTAATATTAGGTTTCTGAGAAAGTCACAGATTTAAAATCTGCGGTCATTTCAGCTGTTAACTTTCACAACGTTACATGTTTCTCTTAAAGTTACGTAAGATTATTTAACTTTTCATTAATAATTTATCACACTGCCTTCATTGTATGCCGTATGGCTGACATTAGGCAGCCTACCCTCCCTACTCCTAAGCTACTTCGGTGGTATACATGGAAGCTATTATTATTTTTATTAATAATTTGAGGTTGATTGTGTGTCGAATATCTTACAGTGTTTCAAAATATTAAGAAAGAAGAGCTGTGTGATTGGTCAAGCACCTTAGAATAGTGTATAAGCAGAACGCCTCGACGGGTTGTTTGTATTCTTTCGCGGGTGTTTGTGATTTGTGCACCCGCCCAACTGTTTATATTTGCTAGCGGGTGTTTGTGATTCTTGCGCCACTCTTTGTGTATGGACAAAAAGCCTGGAAATAAACGTAGGCAATTTTAAATTACGGCTTAATAGCCCGAAAAATTGAGATAGTGTAAACACAGTCCTTAAAACTTATTTGTATTCTTTAACCTTACAAAAAATTTTACATATGACATAAGACATATGATCAGAATGTTTGTTATTTTATGATTTCGTTTTACCTGAAACATTTTATTCCTCCAAAAATTCTTCTTCCTATTTTTTAACTTCCTAGTTAGGGCTCTGCCATGTTTTATAACAACGTCCTACATGTTGTCACTCCACCTCTTCCTTGGCCGACCAATGCTCGTGTTCGCGCTTGGTTGGCTATCTTTTTCCTTTTTCACTATGCTTGAGTCATTCATTCTTGATATTTGTTCATTCCATGTGCTTCTTCTTTCCGCAATCCAAGAATTAATATCTGTTGCATTACACGTTTCTCTTATACTATTTTTTGGCAACCTATAGTAGCTTGTCGTTCCTAGTACCCTCCGTAATATAATAATTTCTAGAGTTTTTCGTTTCCTTTGAGTTGTTGCTGTATCTGGCTTGGTTTCTGATGCATATGATATTTCCAGACGTATTGTACTTTTGTAAACACTTTGTTTTTCTTCTTGTGTGTAAGCTATTTATTATTCCATATAAGGTTATTCATCTATCCAGAAATTTTTCTTATTTCATCAATTGTTGTTCCACTTCTTCATCTGCTCTTATTGTTACTTGCAAACCTTGTTCCAAAGTGGAATGTCTACATTCCTGACTTGTTCTATTATTCTTTTACTTATTACAAGCTTAAACCTTAAAGGGACACGTGAAATTTTAATCGATTTTGTTTCCTCTTCCCGCTAACTTCATGTTATATTTCTGTCATAATTTGTAAAAATTATAAAAAAGACTTTGTAAGTCATTTTCACTTCCTGGTATTGGAATAACGTTGATTGCATACGATATATTGTATACGTTAAACACACATCTACCCATCCTATATCCTCTCATAAGCTTTATCTTCTTAATAATTTTATCCATAACTACATTGAAGGGTATGGGACTTAGAGAATCCCTTCCTTCCAAAATTGTGGGATGATAGTATTTTTTAAGTAAGTTTTGAAAAGTTATTGAAGTCCAAACATTTGGAGCAGCTGTGACGACTGACCGGCTTACAGAAAGTTGTTTAAACGCTAGTTTCTGAAATTCCCAGTTTAAGTAGTCAGGAATTTCCGCCTTGATAATTTTACACTACTAGTGTGTCCTATAAGCGGAACTAAACTTAAACGGGTCGAATAAATGAATTCATTGAGCGATAATATAAAATGATGTGATACTGAAGTCATAAGAAACTCATTAAATTCTGTTTGTGTTTTTATTTTTATAAACCAACATTGTCGTAACAATACGGCACATTCCTGATATTGTTCTGCAACTCAGAGACAAGAGTATGCTGTATCTGAGAGAGGCAGACCTGTACAGGCATGTGTGGAGCAGCACGACGTTTATTCTGTAACTGTTATTTTGTTTTTGCAATGCTAGTATAGGAATATCTCTCTTTTAGATTTGATAACGTGTTATAATACAGTAATCAAACACTTACTGAATACGTTGTTATTTTAAATTAATAAACATCGTTTCACAATGGTGCTGTTTTATAACTCCATAACGCTTTGGTAGATCTATAATTACTTTTTTCCTTTTTTTTTCTGTTGCAGACTAAGACATGCGGGGGTATGACGAATACAGTCCCGAACAGGAGACGGTGTTGGACGCGACTGCGGCACCATACCGCAGTCCTCAAGAGGCTTACTACAAGAGGCAGCATCAGCGCACAAGGAGGTACAGTTCCGGGAATGAAATGAACAGAAACTTGTACAGGACATATAGTGAAGATCATAAGTTTACCGGTCAATCAGGGCACTCGAGAGACGTTTACCAAGTTTGTCCGGATTACGGGCCGCCAGATACTAGGTATTACGGTTCTACGCCGAGACGGACGCGACGAATGTGTCCGGACGAGTATTACTACGACCCGCGCGGAATGTGTTGTTGTGAAGAGGAGTGGTACTCACGGAACAGACATCATTACTACGCTAACGACATTCCACCGTGTCCCCCAGCCCCCGTCTCAGCCCCCGTCGCCAGCCAATCAGCCGTTATCGTATACAGTCCTCACGACGCCAATGACCCACGTGTTGCGGTGGCACAAGACGAGCTCTTCCACACCAAGGCATACAAACACAGACCAATGAGTAGGAGTTCGAGTAGAGAACTGAAAGCGAACGGCCTCGGCAACGCGCCTTACAGCCAAAGACAATCGCGTAGAGAAGACTCTGAATCGGAGGACGATATAATTGCGTTGAATTCAGTTCCTATGTCGGCGGAGTGTCGTTGTTCGTGTGATCGGCTAGTAAACGGAAGTTATCGTCAGCTCAAAGAGGTGAGTAATAGTCTTTATAACACAAGAATGAGTACACTGTGCGATCCTCAGTGAGCCATTATGAAGACGTGCCTTGATATTATCCCTGAGTTTGCAATTCTAACCATCAAAGTTAATAAACTATATTTTAAATTGGAAAATAAATGCCAATTTTCAAATTAAATATTAATATTATTATTGTTAGGTAAGTAAATTACAAATAATGTAACACTTTAAAATTACTGTAAAGGTTTACGTGTTAGAAATATCAGATGGTTCAAAATGTTTTCCACCAAGATCTTCTAATCTTTACTTGTGTGCATTTTACTTGGTGGTGGAGCTCTTGTTGAAACTCCAGTTTTAATGATTTTGTGATGGGAATGAAGGAATTTGGATACATAATACAGATTGTTGAGGATGTAGCACATTAAAGGTTTCAGAGGAGGTTGGCTCACATGAAGAGGAGCTGGAGGACAGCGTGGTTATTGCGAATCAAGCTACTGGTGGCAGAGCAGAAGAGACGATAACCATTTTATCTTCTCACAGACTTGGTAGTCTCTATATATGTCCGCAACACATCCTTCCTCTCCTTTTACAATATCTTTTCACTGACTTGGTACCTATACAAGGACCTTAGTATTCCATTTGCACAGTCCATGGTATGCGTTCTGTGTACTTCCTTTTCCATTATGCTAACTTAACCTTTTACATAGAACATTTTCATTAATATAAGTTGCTGTTTTTTTCTACTGGGAGTTGCTGAAGCAATTGTACGACGTTATCTAATTTTAAAAACCGCAATTG
The DNA here is from genome assembly GCA_034769895.1 of Magicicada septendecula. Classification (NCBI taxonomy): domain Eukaryota; kingdom Metazoa; phylum Arthropoda; class Insecta; order Hemiptera; family Cicadidae; genus Magicicada; species Magicicada septendecula. The sequence continues at coordinate 356,986,336 of CM068371.1, read as the reverse complement.
GCTTAGAAATTGGCCATGCACATTTTACGCAAAAGTGGTAAAGCAGACTGAAGTTTATTTTAAATAGTTACTTCTGTGAAAACTTTGAAAGCTTGTAGTATATTCAGAGAAAACATTATAATTTATAGTAGAGAAAATGGGAAGTGATAAACTGTGATAGGCTGAACACATGAAGTCTATTATTAGTACACGGTAAGAGATCTATGCATTTATGATACGCATACCGTTTCTAGACTATACGATGTTGCAGAAAATAAATTATTCATTAAATTGTCAATAAAAATACATATAAAATACGAAGCAAAAATCGTTTAAAATAGTAGAAAAATATTTAATGCAAAATTGCGATGATGTAACAGCGGAAACGAATGGGTAGATCAGGAGAATATCATAAAAGTTACAGTAGCCATTCTCCGTGCTAATGTGTTTACGGTTTTTGCTTTTGATTCGATGTATAATTTACGGTCTATTTAGTGTTTATCTACATGGCAGTAATTACTATAATTATTTAACCGCTCTACTGAAACTATTCAGCGGATGCATTAACTAAACACCGAGCTAATTGACTGTGCATGTATTCATACCGATTCCCAGTAATTTAGCTAAACAATACCGTACTGTAATGGGTACGGTAGAAATACATTTATAGGTGCAGCCACTGAATGCAGCTTGTTAACTTGTTATACATGCATTAATATGGAAAAGCACATTAATATTGAAAATCTCTTTCTCTAGTAAAGTTGTAAAATTTAAATAACGCTACTTTTTCAGTAAAAGTTTGTAATAAATCTTCAAATTTGTAAATCAAATAATAACAAATGATAGATTTTAAATAAATATAAATGGTGGAAATTGTTCAGTGCATCGTAGTGTGACAGTACTGCCGAAACTACGAGAATTTTCTTCCCAACGGTTAATTTACCTCCAAAGTGAAACTCGGTAGTCACGTAGTGAAACGACTACTTTGTTTTTGTATCAACAGTTTTTGTTATCAATTTTACTCTGAAATATCAAAGTGTTGAACTGTAATTTTTACAACATATTTGTCAATATTAATGATTTAGCAGATTCCTTGATTTTTACAATTACTAACATTAATATAATTATAAAAGTGCAGGTTCAACACAGCGCTAAAAGTAAAATAAGACATGGAATAATAAGTAAAACTTGTCTTATAGGTATCACACAGCATATATTTCATCAAATTACATCCGTCTTGAGGAGACAAGATGTTCAGGCACATTGCTTTCTGCAAAGGTAGACTCAAAAACTTGCGCCAATTATGTTCAACAAAACCCTGGAGATGCCAAAAAGAGAAGGAGGGATAGCAATTGTTCCTGCTGGCTGTTCAGAGACGTTGACACAGAGCTGATTGCTTCAGATATACTGTTTGATAAAATCAACTGGTAAGCAAGAGGCGCTTAGCTCAGACCAACTGAGGAAACAGAAAACAAATAGTTACTGTGATGCGCAGAGCCAGACCAGACGGTTGCACAAGTCAGCATGGGAAACAGTTCGGCTTTGACGTCACGAGTCTTGTTTAAAGTTTTAGAAGCATAGGCGCCAGTCTAGCCGAAAGTATAACTTCTCACCCGACTCTTTCTAGCGGATGGGTCTCCATTTTTGAAAGAGCTACTGGGATTGGCAATTACGAGTGAAACAATTTACCTGAGACTTTCCCTCGTTGATTGTCACGCGCCACTTCGTTAGGCCATTCGAAAGCTAGTCCACCTAAAGCTACAGCTTTGTGGTCGCAACTTGAGAAGACACATATTCAAAGGCATAGACAGTCAATTATCAGAAAAATTTAAAAAATGACGTTAATTAAACATTGCTATTAACCTGTTAAAATCGTTGCTGAGAATAAAACTGACAATGTTTTGATCTACTTTATACAAATTAAGACTGAATCAATCTCAAGTTGACGAATTGTTTTCCTACCTACTCAGATCACAATTTTGTTCGATGTTGTTACAGAAATGAATCTGTTATTGATTTCCAGATATAATATGTCAAAAAGTTTGTAAACTGTATTTTTTGAAACATGAAAAGCAAGAATGTTGACGTCTGTATTATAAAACAAATATCACTATAATATTGACGACTCGGAACACAAAGTTTTTTATAAGTAAAAACGTAAAGTTTTACCTTACAGCCTAAACCGGCTTTCACCTATAGAAGGCTTCATCAGAGGCTGTCGTTAGTAGCGCTGCTCGTCTTGTTGTTGGCGACGAGAAAGTGTTTCGAAAGATTGAAGCTGTGTGTGTGTGGTGAGATGTGTTCGAATAATGCGTGCGATTTGAATTGTGTCTGTTCGTTTAGGATGTCGTTTTTATTTGTTTTTGTGTGTTTGTATATTTCTAATTGTTCTAGAGTGTCTAGTTTTCGGCCTTTTGTGTGTACGTGTAGTATGTTCATGTTATTGTCGATGTTTTTATATGTGTGGTTTGCTTCAATGAGGTGGTTTGCGAAGGTAGATTCTGTAGTGGTGTGGAGTGCTTTTGTGTGTTCAATGTATCTCTGTTTGAAGCTACGTCCTGTCTGGCCTATGTAGAATTTACTGCAATTTGAACAATTTAGTTTATATACACCGGGTAGATCGAATTTGTTTTGTGCTTTGGGCATGCGTTTTGATAGTGTGTGTTCTGTTTTGTTAGTAGTTTTGTAAGCGATTCTGTATCCTGCTTTTTTGAATTTGTGGGCAATTTTTTCTGTTTGTTTCTTGATGTATGTTAGTGTTATGAATTTGTTGTTTTCTGTCTTTGTCTGTTGTTTGTTTTGTGTTTTGTGTAGGAGTTTACTGACTATTGTTCTGTCATAACCGTTAGATTCTGCTAGATATTTTATCGTGTTTAGTTCGTCTTTGTAGTCTATTTCATCTAAGGGGATGTTGTTAAGTCTATGTATCATGGTTCTAAAAGCAGCTAGTTTGTGTTGTATTGGGTGATTGGAGGTGTTGTGTATTAGTGTGTCAGTTGTAGTTGGTTTTCTGTATATACTGAATTTGTGCCTGTGTTCTAGTTTTGTGATGGAGAGGTCTAAGAAGTTTATGGTATTGTTGTGTTCGTATTCGGCAGTGAAGGTTATGTTTTTATGTATTTTGTTTATGTGCGTTAGTAACTGTTCACATTGTCTTTTGTTTCCCCTGTATAGTATTAGAATGTCATCAACGTATCTGTGCCAATATAGTATTTTATGTGAGTGTCTGTCATTGTTTGTGAGTATTTTTGTTTTTTCTAAGTGTTGGAGGAAGACTTCTGCTAGAATGCTGGATATGGGGGAGCCCATGGGTAGGCCGTCGTTCTGTGTGTAGTATTTATTGTTATAAGTAAAGTAGTTTTGTTTGTGATAATGTTCAGAGTTTCTGTTATTTCATTGATAAGTTCGTCTGGTGTGTTGTTCTGTTTGAGTTTGTTTTGTAGGATGGTGATTGTTTCAGAGATGGGGATGTTTGTGTACAGGTTTTTAATGTCAAAGGAGGCTAATGTGGCGTTATGGGGGATGTGTATGTCTTTTATTTTTGTTACTAGGTCAGTGTTGTTTTTTACTGCAATGTTGTTGTCTATTTGTGTGTGTTGTCTAATAATTTTGTCTAGATATTTTGCCAGTTTGTGTGCAGGGGCATTACGGTAGTTGATAATGGGGCGGATCGGAATGTCTTCTTTATGGATTTTGGGAAGCGCTTGGAGTGTAGGTGCTGATGGTCGGGTTTGTTTCATGTAGGGCTTTTGTTTATGTGTCATAATGTGTTTGGCTTTGTTGACTATTTGTTTTACTGAGTTTTGGTATCTGTCGGTGGGGTCGTGTTTTAGTTCTGTGATGTTGTTCTGTTCTATGAAGTTTTGTACTTTTTTGTTGCATTATTCGAACACATTTCACCACACACACACAGCTTCAATCTTTCGAAACACTTTCTCGTCGCCAACAACAAGACGAGCAGCGCTACTAACGACAGCCTCTGATGAAGCCTTCTATAGGTGAAAGCCGGTTTAGGCTGTAAGGTAAAACTTTACGTTTTTACTTATAAAAAACTTTGTGTTCCGAGTCGTCAATATTATAGTGATATTTAGTTAAGTAACGGACACGTCATGGACAACGAAATCCAAGAATATAAAACAAACTTCCACTTCCAAAAATTTTGAATTTAAAATAATTATAAATTGATATTTCAACTGAATATAAGATTTTGTATCTGTTTATTAAATAAGCCATAAGATGAGAAGTAACGAAATTAAGGTTTTAAAAAATTTAATATAGTTTTGGCTGCTCAGTAGACCAGTAAGTATGGCACCTGGCTACTAATCTAGAGGTCCCGGGTTCGATTCCCGGGCCTGCACCATAATATCAAGGTGCGTTTTCCCGCCCCCAGGTCGACTCAGCCTGTTGAAAATGAGTACCTGGGATAACATCCTGGGGATAATAATGGGCGGCTGAGGCGTAGTGCCTTCCTTGTATGCCGCACGGCTCACATAAGGCAGCCTACCCTGCTTACTCCTAAGCTATTTCGGTGGTATACATAGGAGTCATTATTATTATTAAAAAATTTAATGCAAACATAGAAATCAAATGTATGAGAAACAATCAAAGTAAGATCAAAATAATGAGACCATGCGCAAGGTATATGAAGGTCTGTGTTAGAATGAGTAAAAAAAAAATAGAAAAATTAGTCGTTGTGCTAGTTTAACAATCTGGGGTGTAGCCTAAGTTATATAAATGCTATAATTAAAGGAGGGTTTTTAATTTATTTTACTTTACTTGTAAAGTAAAATTTCATTTTAATTGTATAAACACTGCATCTAAGCATAAAACGAAAAAGGGAAACAAAAATCAAATATGTAGGTATGCTGTCCCTATAATATAGATCGAAGTCATGAATGGTGCAAGTAAGCAAAACAGTAAAGTTAGAATGAGGTTCTAACTCGGTTCTACTCCTCATCCTCTTTCTTACTTTTCTTCTTAATACCCTTGGCCATTATGCCTAGGGTCTGTTGCGACCTGTCTGTTGTACAGCACTACTGTGCCGGCCGGAACCACAGGAAAATTTCTATTTTTTAGAAAAGTAGAGTGAAAGAAAAAACATATAACATTAGAAACTAAGAAGACATAATAAAGCTATAGCGAAACCAGTATCACGTGTAGTAGGAGAAGATCATGTTACAGATCCTTGGTCACGTAAGTCGTAAGGATGGAATCGAGTAGACTAAAAGAATGTATAAGGTGAAACTAGAGAAAATCAAATGTAATGAAAATCAAGGAAGAAAATGACTAATGATGTGGAACGAAGCGTGGAGTAGTACTAAAATCGTTACAAAGATGTAAAATAGTAAACGTTATTACAAAAAATATTAGGTAAAATGGTTCAAAATTTATGTTTGTCTTACAGAAAATAAAAATATTCGTCTCTAAAAGTGTACGTAAAATCTCCAAATACTTCATAACACACACATATGCTGGTATATTTTATTTTTTATTAGTAATTAAGTATAAAGTCAATGTTCATCATTTGTGTGTGTGTGTGTGTGTGTGTGTGTGTGTGTTTTGAATGGTTAATATTACATCTGTTGCTTACTTATTATAATAAAAGAAGAAGAAGATACATGTCTTATGAAAATATTCTTTAAAATATTTTCAGAACGACAACTTTTAGGCAGTCAATTAGCTTACAATTAATCTTTCGTCATCGCTGTTCTTGACTAAATGGAGATAATTGATTACTCTAAATTTAGCCTTTTTAAACTAAGACCAAACATGTTTTTTTTTCCACTTGAGGAGAAAAGTATTACAACTGTAAACGTGAATATATTATGATTGTGTCTAGGAGTATCTGAGTTTGCATACACTCTGACATTGACACCGCTTAATTATCGTCGCTACGTACTTATCCTGTTCTGTCTCGAACATATTTACACTGCAACATAACAATATATATATTGTGCTGCAGTTGGCGTTAAATTTTATTTTTGTTTTATGTTTTATAACTTTCAGCCAATCAGATTAGGTCTTTGGTGTGATACATATTAATGTTATCCCTCTCTTTCATAGGTGTCCTCTTTTGGCAGGGTTATGTTGCTGCTTTTCCTTTTTGTTTCCTATCGACAAAATCACGTTAACAGCGAGATAGAAAATTGATGCGGCATCAACAAAGTTTCTATTCAATCGTGCTTGAATCAAATATGTAAAACTTGACCAGCCTTTATAAAATCATGCTTAAGAACACGTCCTGATGTTGATTTGTATTGGTATCACTACTAATATTTATGCTACAATTTCCAGGCAAATATATTTTTGGATGGTAACTTTTTAAGCTACAAACAGATATGTTTGCAGTGAAGATATTTTGTGGTAAAGATAACTTTCTTTTGTGCAATAACAACTTTTCTTTAATATTTCCGAAGTATTTATTGTTTAAACTAATAGCCTACAATAATTTTAGCTGTAATAATATGTAATACTTTTTATATTACTTGCGGTTTTATATAAAAAAATAAACGACGTGCTTTTAATTTAGTAGTTTCAACAGCTTATGGTAGATAGCAAAATCATTTCAACATACATGAGAAGAATTACAAGCTTTACTTGTGAAGAATTTAAAGCTTTGACGTCAATATACTTGCTGCATTTCAAACATAAAATTCATTAAACGTTTATGAGGAACTCTGATTAAAACTCGACTATTTTCAAAATATAAGCTATTATTATAAATATGTAAAGTTACTCTACATAGCTAGAATTATAATAATGTATATCAAAATATAGATTTCTCTGAACGTGACTGAATAAGAATAGAAGGAAAATATCCACTTTTTACATTTTGGGAGAAGTGTGGTTAGCGTTTACTAAGAGCACTAAAGACGTTGGTAAGAGAATTATATCTAATTAGTTTAGGAGAAATTTAACTTGACAAGGAGGCAAAGATACTTCGAAAATCCGACCGGCTTAATTTTATACTGCCATCAAGTGCTAGGCATTATAGTTGCCGAGGAGACGCATGCTCTGCTGGATGATGGAATAGGCGTGGCTGGAACATTTCCCTCCTCACCTTGATGAGGTACTTAAAGAATACCCGTATTGTGTTCTTTACATTACCGGTTTGACTGCGGTACTGTTAGAGTGACTTTTGTTCCGCTGGGTATAGACTTTTCCTTGACGGTTGGAAATGGCAGCAGCTAATGTAAGTAGTGTATTTATTATATACTGCAACTGTTTTAAAAATCTTTTCTGTTTCTTGAAATACTTTACTTGTGCTGGACTATAAACGCAGAAAATATTACACATCTCTGGCAAACATTAGTTTTAAACAAAAACTGTTCATAAAATATAAAGTTTGAAATGTACTTCAATTTCAATTGCATTTAGATTACCTACACAATGTATGTTTATTTAAAATTAGGAGAAATGAATGTACCAGGTCGACGGATAAAATCCTATATCCGTACATACAAAATGTAGGTCGACGGATGTTTATCCTATAACATACAAAATGAAATTAAGCGTTGTTAAACTTAAAAAACACTTTATCTGTATGTAAATATAATACTGAACTTTTAATAGATTGATACATTGATACATACATAACATTTTAATTTTAAAATTTATTCAAACACAATTATGCCAAAGAAACCGCTTTGCCTGACAAATATTCAGACTCCTAAACGTTATTAAAAACTTTTTATTATATATTTATTTTACTAGGATAAAAAGTTAATCTGTTTAAGGTTAAATTTAAGTGCAAAATTATATTTATATTTATGTTTAAGAGACGTTATAAATGTGTGTGTGTTTGTGTTTGTATACTCCTATAAAATTTTGATATATGTTTGAAATATTGATAAGTCGGTTACTTAGAAACAACAATCTTCATCGTATTAGTCACCTCAAATTCCACGAGGAGAAACAATAATACGTTCAACACAAATACGTATAATACAATAATATAAAACCCTTTACAGTAAACCCATGATTGTTAATTGACTATACATTTGTATTAACTACAGTACATAATTTGTTTCAATAATTTTTAAATTTAAAATGTATTAACTTTAGATCAACTGTTTTTTTGATTTTGTTTTTATATAGTATCCAAGTCACTTTTTCCCAATAATTTAATTACCTTGTATCCGTCAGTGACTTCGTTCTAGCGTTTTTTATATAGACGCGTTTCGTGACATGTGTCACATCATCAGTAATCCTCGTCAAATGTTAAAATTCACATAAACACATAAAAACGCATTTGCACATATTTACTAAATCACAATAACGACACACACATAACACGATGTAAGTTCGGCGCGCGGTTGGACCGGTCCAACGGAGCCGAACTTACATCGTGTTATGTGTGTGTCGTTATTGTGATTTAGTAAATATGTGCAAATGTGTTTTTATGTGTTTATGTGGATTTTAACATTTGACGAGGATTACTGAAGATGTGACACATGTCACGGAACGCGTCTATATAAAAAACGCTAGAACGAAGTCACTGACGGATACAAGGTAATTAAATTATTGTTTTTTTGAGGTTATACCTTTTAGCTGCCGTTTCCCAGCAGATATAATCAAAGAAACGTGCCTTACCAAATCAGTAAACAAAGGTAACGGTAAGTCATGGCGTGGCCGTGTAAGTTTACTATGGATTTGTCTTTTCAGAAAGTTAGAATCATTATTATCTTGCATTAATTGTTTGCTCCAACTGGTCAACACTATTGTAGTAACGTAATTGTTAATACCTAGCCGTCTTGAGACAAATTACATTTGTTTAAATTACATATGAAGCCATCATGCTCTATAACTTGATAATGAAAACTTTGAATAATAAAGAAATATTATTTTTTGTTTGGCAAAACTCATATTCATTAAAATGTATGAAATCGTGAAATATTCTCTTCTAACAAAAAGTGCCTGATTATGAACACAAACATATAGTCAAACTTCTCTCTCAGCATTAAAGTTTTAAGCAGCGCACAGTGTTAACTGGAAACCTAAGTACATAGGTATACTTGAAGGCTTGTTTGGTGTAGGTGGTGTGGATTGGTATAAAATACTGACTACTCAATAACGTTAAGAAAAAAACAACGATTTATGTGAAACATGACTAAGCACCCGATATCGAAAGGAATAAGATATGTAGGTTTAAAAAGACTTAATAATAATGAAACATTCTAGCAGATAAATTAATATAATTCACTAGTAACATATTGTCAGCTATTAGGAACAGAGCATATAAAGAAAATCATTAAAAATAACACGTTATGTGAACTATTATTAACATTGTTGAAACAACGTATTTTCGGTTAGACTAAAATCATGATAATTTTTCCCATCATCATGATCATCAGATATATAAAATATGACGTCCATTGTCTACTCTGCCTGAGCAGTAACGTCCGCACACTACCACCAGTTTGCGTTTGACAACCTACATTAACCTAGTGCCGTTGGAGTGAAGTAGGATATGTTCATATGTAGATCTGTTGTTGTTGCTGATTGAGACCGGTTCCTCAGTTAGTCAGACCGGGTACACTGTCCTGCCAGAGTAGTTGGGGTTTGATTGACTCAATCTTGAGCCGTGTCAACAACACAGCACGATTAATGAGACAATGCACAGCAATTGCTCCTGCACTAAGGTACCCTTCTGTCACGAAAATAAAATGTTACATAATACTGCCTCACAAAATACACTTTGAATTTTATCTACTTACCTTTGCTACTTATCTTGTCTGCATAAGATAATACTTGCATATTACATGTCTCCAATGATAGAGGTGGCAGGAAGCCCAAATGGTAACCGTGACTAGCTCTCACGTTCGCAGCACAGCCGATGCTATTTTGAGTCGCCAATCACTACAGTGAGCACGCACTACAGTAAAATGACGATAATTTACAGAGTAAAGGGGAAGGTAATAATGTACACTATTGGAAATAAGGAACACTCAACTATATTAGAAGCAAAACCAGTAAACCCAAAACAGGAGAAGTATAGTAAAGAAATATTCAACGGATCAATCAAACAGAATAGTAGATCCTTTGACAAGGATGTTCCATACAAAACATTGGCTATATAATACTACATAGAATGAATAGGCCATACGTGTAAAAGAAGTAAATATAAAATGATGCCAGTCTACCATAATGAAATATTTAAAGAGTTTAGGAAGAGAACACGGAAATGTGCAATGCCATAGGATAGAGATAGCAGATATATCTGAAAAATTAAGTCAAGAACATGACACATCTGTAACATTAGGAAACAATAGTAGTATATAAGCCATACCAGAACATGTATAAGTCGTAATAGTATGAAAAATGCATAGAACAAAATCAGTTTAAAAACCAATACCTATTTATAAGGACTTCTAACGGATTCAGTGATAAATCCAATGCATTATAAACCAACGACTTTTAATGAGATGACAAATGAAAGATTAATTTATAAGTAAATTTTTAAAAACTAAAAGATTCAAATTTTTGGCTGATGAGAATGTACTTTACTAGTACAGAAAGTTAGAAAAAAGCTTCTCTTTTTCTGCACCTTGAGTACAGAAAATGTGGAAAACTCAGATAAATGGCTAAACACTTTTGAACGACTAAGAGGACTGGATATATATGCATTTAATATCTGCTTTGTTTGATGTTACTCATTTGAAAATTTAGTGTTTTTGTCAGTTGCTCTAAACCTTGCAGGGAACAAGTTTCCATTTAAACATTAAAAATTATCATTTTAACAAATTTGCCACATCTGGTATTAGAAAATTCTCGTATTTTACTTTTTCTTACAAAAAATTACAAAAACTTTGACCTACATATTAGAGTTAAATTAATAGGAAATTATGTAAAACACTACATAACCTTGTTTTATGTACAAACATATTAGCTAGTACGGGACTCCTCCATGTCCAGAACACTGTTCTATTTTAGGTTCCTAATTACGTCCTACACGTTTTCTATTGTTATTGCGTCATCTCCATTATTACATTCTTATTCAGTATAATAATTTTCTTCGTGTATATTCCCTTCAAGAAATTCTGGTCTGCTTTTTGCAAGTAGATGGGAGGAGTATTTTTTCCATTCTCTTCCCTCTATTAATCTAATCTAAGAATCTAACCTATTACTTTTCTGGTAATAATTTCCTAGTCCTCAGTTTCCTAGTTCCTGTCACCTAGCATCTTCGTCCAGAGGTTGAAGACATTTAATAGCTTCCCAAGTTGTTCTTGATTTAGCCGTTCCTATTTAGGTATATATCTCATCACACTTAATTTCTTATAATTCATTCTTGGATTTAAAAACTAACTTTTAACTTTTGTATTTACTCTTGCATGTTGTTTCTTGTATTCTGTACCATTAATCTTTATCCAATTTTGATAAGATTATGTTTTGTTGTGTATAATAATCTCTTCTATTTTGTCAGTCCAACAGAAAACATAGTTATTTAGTATATTTTTGTTTTCACTCCAAGATTTTGCAAAGCTGTTTCATTTATTTTATTTACTATTTCATAGTACATATTTTTGATAATAAGCAGGAGACGTATGACTAATTCAGGCTGAAACGCAATTTGTAATTAAGCGAATTAATTATGATTTAGTTGATATTGTTGTCGATTTCGGGAAAGAACAGAGAGCACACAGAAGATCGTGATCAGTGCCACACTCAGAACCCTTTCCGAACCCGTAGATGCATGTCTGTTGCTGTCTTCTATAACGAACATAATCAAATGAAGACTTAAATTATCTTTGAACTGTTTTATATTTATGAGTATCTTTGTGTTGGAAAATTTCATAGATATTATGTAAGAGATCTTTGTGAGAGATTACTAGTTACATATTTCAGTCGACGTCTCCCTATTAGCATTTAACTAATATTACCATATTTTCCTAAGACAATATTTCTACTCACATGCATGCATTTCTATCACTACTCCATCTTACATGCATTACAATAACAGTACAGAATCGACACTTGTCAAGTATCTCTGTTGAGGTTTTATAAGCTGCCTCCTTCACCTCACCTTCTACGTCATTAATGGGAGTGTACACACCTATAATCTCTATCTAATGTCCTCTCCAGGTCAGGCTCACTTTAATGAATCTTCCGTTTATTTTTTACCAGTCTATCACATTTTCGTTCGTATTTTTCGTATTGATGTAGATGCTCTACACTTGACCCTTTATTTTTTGTTCACACCACTACCAGTAACGTATAAAGCCTTTTAATCTTTCAGTGTTATGATCTGTTCCTTTTGTTTCTGTTAAACCACCACATGAGTTTTAATTTCTGTGCTTCTTTACTAATCTAATAATATTGGTTTGTCACTCTTGAATATATCACTTATTCACAGTCAAAGTTGTTCGTCGTTTGCAAAATGAATTTCTAATTGACATGTTCGGCTGTACTTTACTATACTCTTTGGCAACTGATATTTATTTTAAGAATAGAGAGACTAGCCCCTACGCGTTAATATGCAACCTGGAGGACCGGGCTACTTGATTTTGGGTTTTCCTTCCCTTAGGTCAGTTGATCCGCAGGAATCTGGTATGCCCATATTTTAATCGGAATTCCCTTCTAGCCTCTGGAATCCACTGCTATATGGTTTATGCTAGCATCAGGCAGTGTAAGAATTTTCAAAAAACCTGACGTGTGAAGAGAGTAAGGACACTCTTATCTGCTCATTCTTACCGACTTGATCGACATAAGACTAGTGTCAATCTATAACTGAACGAACATTGCCAATACGTATCCAAAATATACAATTTAATAGATGTGTATAATTCTTAAGATTTTTGACGCTGGTCGAAATATCATTTTTCATACCAACATATTTGTTTCATAGCTTCTCAGATTTTTAGTGTTCAATTAGTCGTTTGGTAGAAATTATTTACACATAATTCTGTTTTCTGTGTGCCGGACTGCTTCATTTGTAGCAACTCTTGTTGCATCAATATTGCTTCACTATAATTGCTACACTTTACCAGGTCTAACGTTATTACACCAGACTAGCTGGTTGTGACATAACACCCCAAGGCCAAGGATGCTCCATAAAGCACAACCGCTGTATAATAGGCAGTGAGGTCGAGCGTCTCCGGCTTAAGTATTGTACTTGATTAAATCAATTTTCCTGCTACAGTATCTTAGTGATCAAATTACGCTTTGTTGTGGCTGCCGGCGTCTTCAACCCCTCGTACCCTGTCTTACTGATGTCACCGGTACTATGCTTATTGGATTACAACAGTCCATTATTACGCCCACACTGGAACACCATTAACTGTTAATTGTGTTCATTTTACACAGGAAATACAACTCCTAATGTACGCCAATGTACTGTGTGTTTCCTTGAATTAATGTAGGCTATTCTACTTGAAGATGGACCATATCAGACTCTAATTAACGCAACTGAAAAGAGAGATCTCATTAATAGATTGTGCAATATTTTAATTTAAACAAAAGTTGATAATGCCATTCCTTTTATGTCATACTAATTAACACAATATTAAAAGTAAATTACTGTAGAACGGAAAACATCTTTCAGTTTCCATGAATCTACTTTGTAAGTAGACATTATTAATATTATAGTACACTCCGTCATCCGTCTGTTTATCTCTAAAGTGTTAAATTTTGTATTGTATTTAACATCAAATTTTTCAATTACCTTTTACAAACCGTACCCACTTTTCGTTTTCTATCGTTTTCATATATGTACAGAAAAACACATGACAGTATTGCAGTATAGTATTAAACTTACTTATATTGAATCTACTAACCACTGATTTAAAACAAACAGTACATTTTCTGTTGATTTTCACAACAGTGATCCCTGTATTTACTTACAACACCTTGTCCAGTTATTGATGTCAAATCGTTATCAGACTTTTATATTCACGTATAACGTCCATCGTTTATTGTTGAACCGGTGTATGTGCGTTTTCTGATAAGCCTTATTTATCTCGTCTCTTACGAAACCTGTAAATATACCTGTAAATATTTGCTATTCACTCCACGAAGCATTGAGTTTCAACGAACACAATACTATTTCTTTTATGAATTTGCTAACTGCTATAATTTTTTATTGTTCGACTAAGCTTTTCGTCATTACTGACATCTTCAGGTCTTAAACAACGGCCTTATCGAACAATAAAAAATTATAGCAGTTAGCAAATTCATAAAAGAAATAGTAAGGATGGCTACTAATTTAAACAATACGAAGAATAGAACACAATACTACTTTGACGCCAGTGAGAGCTACAGTACACTCACCGTAAAAAATTAGTATCGTTCAACAATTTTTGATCCTTGTTCTTTCTTACATTTGGTATTACACCTGTAACAACCCAACGGATTCCTAATAATCACCGTTGATCTCGTTTATTATAAAAAAGTATTAGGTCTGTGTAAAACCTTAGACTATAAGCAAATCAATGACGTAAACAATACGTTCTCCGTTAGAACCTGAGGCATATACACACTTTATATAATATACATACACGGCAGATACAACTACGCATCTAACATTAATTCGTTTTAGTTTAGTTTTCTGGAAATTTAAATTCAATCAATGATCCATACAGCTATCAGTACGCAACATTAATATTGTTAAGACGGTCTACTGATCGTCGTATGATACAGTGGGAAACAAAATACAAGACACCAATTAAGTCACTAATCACCAGCTTTAATTATCACAATTATGAGTTTATAATCAACAAGATAGTTCACAAGAAAACGAATAAAAATAGTTCACAGGCGGTAAAAATGTCAACTAATAATTTAATGAATTCGTCATAGGTGTTCTGGATGCCAGGTGGCATTTTCTGTAGTAGTTCTGCGGCAGTGAATGAGTTCTTTCAAAGTGAGAATGAATGAAACTGCCTTGTCTTACTCTAGCTAATAATTTGCGCATGCAACAGCTGCAAATTGACGTAGATATGTTGCCCAGTGACTGCTTCCGCCAAAGGTTGGAGCCTTGACATGAACTGTCCCTGCTGCAGGCAATGTGACATTCTCTGTTGTCTTATTTCCTGTGTCTTTGTCTGTCTTTGCCATTGGTACAAACCGTTCAGTAAATTGCTTTGGTTGTATCTTTATGAACTGTTCAACTTTACTTTTAATTTGTTCTCTTATGTTTGTAATTGAGTCTTCCACTGCAGATATTTTTTCTGACATTGTTTGAAGTATATTTGTTACAGGTATTTTGACTGTACACAATCTTACCTCTTGACCATTTAGATCCACAGCGTAATTCTCCTAACTCACTACGTAGTAGGCCCAACTCTGCGGTAGTACGTTCTTGCAATTGTTTTTGCATTGCTTTAAAAAGCTATTGCCGTTGTATCTGCTTCCTGCTTAAGTTTTTCATCCTCTCGGTTTTCCGCTTCTTCCGCCTCCTGTCTGTGTTTTTCATCCTGTGGTTTTATCGATTAATTACAAATTACACAGTCTTGTACAAGTGTCTACTGTTTCCACAGTTATCGGTTCTATACCACTTTTGATACTACTGTTACGACGGTCTACTGATCGTACAGTGGTACAGTGGAAGACAAAATGCAAGACACCAAATAAGTCACTAATCACCAGCATAAATTATCACAATTAACAATTTTTAATCAACAAGAGTTTTATACAACAATGCAAGCAAAAATTGCATTGTTCACACGGAATAAAAATGTCAACTAATATGAAACACAATTGTATTACAATTGTCCTGCAGAATAATTATAAAACACATAACACTTCGCCACAATACTTCAAACCACAACCACAATACTTAAGTAAATCGCAACACACACGGAACTGAGCGTCGCCGAGTACTTGTATTTATACCCGCTTATTTCCAGAATATTCCCTAATAGGCGTCTACTAGAAAACACTAGAACGTAATTGATTGCGGCCTTGAACACAGCGCGCGCGGACCGGTATGGTCTGGAAAATTCTCGTTGCATACGCGTGACAAATTTCACGTAATTTTCTTTCATCTCAAAGCAGCAGCAATACACACACACACACACACACACACACACACACACACACACACACACACACACACACACACACACACACACACATTATATCCGGAAAACCCGAGAAACACAATATTCTGTAATGTCGTAACAATATTATACATTGTCATTTGCCTGAAAGTTATGCGGGCCGTGTTTACTATGAAGATTATAATTGAATTGTAAATTATTTTGTGTAGTTGAAATTAACTTCTGATTAACATTACAAAAATTGATATACAGTAATTGTTTTTATCTCAGCTGTTAACAGTCATGGTCGGTGAATGTAGTAAAGTAGTAAACATTGTTTGCTACATGGTCAATCGTTGCAGTAGCCTATTGCAAGCCAACATGAAAGATTGAAGCTTATGCTCGGAATTGAATTTTTCTGTACGCTGTTCTGCAAACTTCCTTATCCGCTCCTTCGCAGCCAAACGCTTAATCTCGTTCGGCACAGTCAAATTCTGAGTGGCTATCCTTTTTATGCATTCACTCCAAACACGCTTCGGTTGAACATCCGATTGCAGCTCTAACGGTGTATATCCAGTAGTAGTATTGTAACTACCATTTATGGCGTTCTCGAAAAACTCAAGATACTCCGGCCACTTGCTTTGGTTTGTGTTACAATATATTCTGAATAAACGACCGAGCTTCCTATTGACTCTCTCGGCAAGATTTCCTTGAGGTCTCCTAATGGATGTCAATACCGCTTGAATGTTCCTCTTCTCCAACTCAGCTTTCCATTTTTTATTTTGGAATTGCTTGCCTTGATCGGATAGGATCTTCTTGACATGGCCATACTTAGGGATATACTTTTCTAAAATTATTTTAAGTACAGCATCTGTCGTGGGTCTACTTATAGCATAAAGACTTACATTCTTTGTGGGGGCATCAGTACACACAACCAGATTTCTCATACCCCGAGACGCACGTGGTAATGCACCAAGGAAATCGAAATTACACAGTAATTCATTTTTTCCATGCTTCACGATGTTTCCCATTTCTACATATGTGTGTTGGTTTGGGTATTTTGCTGTCTGTCAGGTGTGGCAGGTACCATAGACTGATTTGACTTTCCTGGCCATGTTCATCCATATAAAATCCTCAAGCAGCGTCAAGTAGCATGTGTAAGCTCCTGCATGAGCAAGACTTAGGCATGCCCAGGTTAGGTCCTCCACGAGATGGTCCGGAGACATTATTTTCCATTGTCCGTCTATAAGCTTGTACAAAACATTGTTAGCAATTTGAAATTTGGGATTTTCTTTTACTTGGATCTCACTTACGATTTTTTTAATTTTATCGTCACGTTGTTGCTGAATATTTATGTTTTTCAATAAATATTTGAGCTCGTTAGATAACGCATATTTTATAGCTAATAATTGAATTTCATTTTTACCTGACTTATAAGTTTCCTGCTGCATAGGTGGATAACGACTTAGAGTATCCGCCATCTTGTTGTCACTGGCTTTACAATACTTAATACTAAAATCATACTCTTGCATAGCCATTATCCAGCGTGACATACGGGGATTAGCAAGTTTACATTTTAACAAAAACGACAAAGCTTGGTTATCAGATAAAATTTCAAAATGCTTACCGACTAAATAATATATAAACTTACTTACACAATACACAATAGCTAAAATTTCTTTTTCTGATGTCAAATAATTTCTTTCGGTACCTTTTAACGAACGATTGACATACGCGGTAACTTTAAGCTCAACGTTATTATTCCTCTGATACAGAATTCCACCAATGGCATAACAGATGTATCGCAGTTCAGTACATACGTTCCTTCCTTCTCGGGGTAAAACACGTATAGATTTTCCTTAAATAATTCTTTTACTGCGTTAAATGCTTCTCCCTGTCTTATCTCCCGTCGCCATTTGGTATTTTTCCTAAGTAGTTCCAGCAGTGGTTCAATTGTTTTAGCATATGCAGGTGCGAACCGACGGTAATATACGGTGAGTGCTAGAAAAGCTCTGATATCCTTGTTTTTGTTTTTTTAGGTGTTGGAAATGCCGTAATGGATTGCATCTTTTCAGGGTCCGTACTAACACCTTGCGCTGATATAATTGACCTAATAACTTTATTTCGGACTTTCCAAACTCGCACTTTTCGTAGTTGAGCACCAAGTTGGCCTGACGGAGTTTGCTGAATACTATGTCGAGATGTTTTAAGTGCTCGTCAAATGATTTGGATATAACTAAGGTGTCGTCGAAAAATACACTCACAAAATCCTCAACCTCGGGACCACGCTAACTCCAAACATTTTACCATCGCCGCGAGGCTGGTTACTAAACCAAATGGAACTAGTGCACGAGCACAAGCTGTGCTGCCGAGACGCCTGAAGAGCGGGGGGGGGGTCTACTGAATGATAACGCGTGCTTGAGTTGGTGGTGGGGTATTACCGGTTCTGTAAACATTGTTCAGAATGTTTTGCATAACGGCAATATGCAATTAGATTTACCGTGCGAGAGACAGTGTTAAACGTATTTTAAATGTGTAGTAGTACCGTGATACGTGCAGTGGAATGGCAAACGTCACCGCATTCCTTGTTGCATTGCAAAGCTTAACACATGATAGTACCTAGAATTTATAGCATTTGTTTTTATATAAGAATGCAGTAAATTTTCTGCTATCTTCAGCTAATGGTATTTGCCAAAATCCACTCTTCAGATCTAAACGAGACATATACATTAGGCCTACACCTTGGCATTTAGTAAACAAGTTCTCGGCATTAGGCGCACAGTCAAAACATTTTTTTGTGATGCTATTTAAATTTCGCATATCTAAACATATCCTTATTTGGTTATTTTTTTCTTAACAATTACCATGGGATTAAGAAAATTACTGTTGGAACGTTCAATGATATTATCATCCAAAATTTTTTTAATTTCCTCATTCACAAGTTTCTGGTAATGAAGTGGGATTGGATATGTTTTACGCACGAATTTATTTTCGTCAGTAACTTCGATTTCATGTGTGTATACATGCGTTGTGGTGTGATTATTTTGAAATGTTGCCGTGTGTTTATTTATCAGGTGGTTTAGTTTGTCCCGTTGTATTGAGGTTAACTGATCTGTATTATTATTACTATTATTGTTGTTTTTGTTGACAACTAGCTTGGCCGCCGGTTTGGTTATGTGCATGTATTTCGCCTCCGACTGATTATTATCAATGTTAACATTACCTAACACTACACTAGGCTCCTTATTAATAACAGTACATTTTAATTTATTATTTCTAAAATCAATAATTGCATTTATTTTTTATTGGTTAACAAGATCTTCATATACAACTATTTTGTCTTGCACGATCGAAAACCATTCAGGAGCTGTACCCTTTAGATGCCGCACCACCCAGTTTATTTTGTCAACATCGCTAAGATTGTCAGTAATATTTTCCATATTACGTTGGCATTGTTTAAGAAACTGTACAGGATTCTCATGTTAAAGGTCATAAAATTTCATATGTGTGTTGATGCCTATAATAACATCATAAATTTAATTCTTAACAAATTAATACGGGTGTTTCAAGTTCCATACCTTGAGATGAAATGTTTATGTATGACTGTTTATTTACCTTTTGTACCTCATCAGTGGCTGTTTTAATAGTTGTATTGCTTATAGGTAAGATTGGTATCTTTTTAAATTTCACTATGGTTTGTTTATAAAATTCTCACTAATTAACGATATTTGCGCACCACTGTCCCCATACAATTATTTATTCTCGCTCTTAGCACATTATACCTACTAGCTACCTTATCAGTATCTATAGGTATATTATTTACATCGTCATTACTGTCATTTACAAGCTCAATGCGTATATCATCTGTGTATACACCGGACACGCAGTAGGTCATAATCATGTTGTTACTTTCTATGCTATCATTGGATTTCTGATTCTGAGTGGTACTTTTTTATTATTATTTTGTTTGTTTTGCACGGCCCCCACACCGTGCAGCCTTACGCGTTTTTGGACCGTTTTCATTATCTTGGTTATCTTTGGGTATGGACGCGACTTTATGATTACCTAACTTGGAATAATTGTGTTCGCGATCAGGCTTTTTCCATTGTTTACTTTTGTATTAATTTAGTTTTTGTGTATGTGCACTGTAAATTTCAACATGGCCATCGACATTTTCCAATTTTGTGAGCAGCAACAGGAGCTCTTCTAAAGTTTTAATTCCCTATGTAATTACTGCTACTTGTACTCCTCTGTTAAAATGATGGGCTAGTTTGTTGACAATTTCAGCTTCAGACATCTCAGGCCCAGGTGTTTTGCCTTAGCTACAAGTTGAATCAAGTATTTCTCCTTGGTCCCTTTACTTGGAGTATACTTATCGAACTGCAGCTGCAGTTACTTATACTTATTTTTTATTTTTTATTGTCATCACGTACAGATTTTAAGTTTTCTTGTAACATTTTATTATCGTCGCGTACAGATTTTAAATTTTCTTGTACTAGTTTGTTATCTTCGCGTAGCTGTTTATTTTCGTCGCGTACGGACTGTAAGCTTGATAAAATCGCATTTAGCTTGGACTGAAAATCAGCTGATGGTAGTGGTTCCGCCATAATTATTAACGATAACAGATCACAACAAAGTTTATCTTAAAGGCTTAACTTACGTACGGGCACACATTCTTATTCTAAACGTTTAATGTTCAACTGATCTTAAATGTTATCGAAATGTACAGTAATCAGTCCGAAATCATACAAATACAATGTCCACACAAATACTTAACCTAACAAGCACAAATTAAATAATTCACTCCAGATAATTTCCCTATATTTTGCTACAGTTCTAACATAAAACACAGTCTTTCAGAGTATATGCAATATATCTAGTAATACACACTGTAAAGACAAATTTAACAGTTCAAATAATACCAAATTTTTATAATATACTGTTTACTCGTGCCCCACGTTGGGTGCCATTTAATACTATGCGACAAAACAATTGTTAGGCATAGTATTTTTAACACAATAATAATAGAGTCTGTTATCTGGAGTAAGGTTGTATATTTAAACAAATTTAAATATGGTCTGTGGTTTAACAAATTTATTTATTTTAGATTAATAATGTCTATTACAGATTTGAGACTTTCTTGCTTTAAATGTCTATGTTCACTTGTTCGTTGAATTCTCTTTTGATACCGTTGATCCGTCACACTGCTCCTGTCGCGGTCCGTTGAATCTGCCACCCCGCTGGCAGCTGATATCTGCAACACTGACGACACGTGGACACACGGCTCACACGCACGCACGCCAACACACCGATAGCGGTTATCTCTTAACTCAGGGCTCGATACTGGGTTGTAATTTAAATTAATATTGATTCGATGTACTGAACGTACACCTTCCCGCGTATTGAGGTGTCTTCGCGTTTACACAGGTGTATCTCGGTAGATATACATTCCCTAAGCGGATATCTTGGCTTTCGCGAGACTAGCACTAGTTAAGTTAATTATTTTAGTTTCATTTTTTTGAGTTCTTGTACCAATTAGGATAATTAGCAAACGGGCAACTCGTCGCTAAGATTCCCTACTCGTAACCCTTATAGAAGAACGTATTCTGCTACGAAAACTCGCACAGGGAGAACATCTGTTTAGGTCGAGCTGGTAGATGGAACTGCCTGAAACTTCCTTGACGGAGACCCATTCTTAATGAAAATTGGGACCGCTGATTGGTCGAAACCCTTAACACGTGATTGATGGGTTAGACTGATAGATATAAGTCCTGAACAAATTGGCAAAAAGCTATAGAAGCAGGTATAGATTTTATCTAGAAATCTTATTACTTTTAGAAGATAAGGAATCTATAGAAAGATGAGTTTAGCTAAAAAATACATATTAAAATAATCAGTTTCGAGTCTTTGACAAAAGAAAAATATAGCATTAATTTAGATGCATGCGCTGTCCAAGTCTCAATTCAATACGTTAATTTTAACCAGAGTTATTCATATAAATACGAATAACACGCGCACCCGCGCACCCGCGCACTCGCACACTAAATTCGCATTTGACATGACAGAAAATAAATATATGCGTATTTTGACATTGAACAGTTAATTAACCATTTCTTAATTCAAAACTTATAGCTACTTTACAAAATTTAAACAAAATCAATTTTCAACATGTCTACAACGTCATAAATTGCTATAAAAACATGTAGTCCTGGCTACAGATACCCTTTCTGCAATGTTTCATTCCAATATATATAACACTACCGACTTGGATCACAAATTGTTATTGGTAAAATGATAAAATTACGTGATGGTCTAAACTACTTTTGACTCTGACGAAGCTCTAAAAGATATTTATTTATTAATGTGTGTGTGTGTGTGTGTGTGTGTGTTTGTGTATAGGTAACATTTATTTAATATTTATAATTTATTTACCTCAAGATGTGTTCCCTTATTTGGAAAGGGAAAAACATCGTCAGGTAATGAACTTATTAAATAAATTATATACACATAAAGTAATAGACCGAGGCAAAAGTGTTTAATATATAATAAACTATTTGCGTATAAAATATAATTAACTAATATTTATGTATAAATTTTGTGCACGTTAAAATAATTATAATTAATAATTTAAACATATTACAATATGTTTTTCCATATCAATGAACTCGACTTTCAGCGCACTCTTCTAAGTGAACAAAACAAAACCAAATGAGAAAAAAGTGTAAATGATTACAATCTAAATATAACCTACGTAAGAAAATGAATAAGAATAGCAAAAAACTAGTGTTATGTAAAATAGTCTTAGGTGCGAATATTAATAATCTCAGAGCGTCTGTATACTACTTTCTCACTGTAATCAGAGGTCTGGTGTTCTGCGATAACGCTTCACCCTTGCCGCTGTGTTAACGTATTTACATAATGCCAGAAGCTTTTCTTATTTTGCACATTGTTATTTATGATTATAGTAACGTTCAGAGTCTGTCGGGTTATAGAAATCCTAGGAAAACCGTATTCAAACTGCAAATTGTAAGAGAACGTTGACGTTATACTGCTTTTATTTTACGTAAGTAGAAAACAAATTGTACAAACTATCACCTCTTGATCAGCAAAATATCACTGCACAAAAACTAATAATACAGACTAAAAAAAATGCAAACTGTTGTAATACCCGTAACTTAATAATAATTTTTTGGGGGGTATTTAGCGGTAAAGTATCCCTAATTAGATTACTGTACGTTAAATGTGTTCAGCAGACACCAATTTAAATTCGCTGTTATTATTTGCTAATCAATAACAGTGATGAAAAACACTTATTTTTAGAGATGAATAACTTCTTCAGACATACTAAGCCCTAAAATAAACTAAAACAACTCTAGATTTAAATTTACATGTTACTAAATATTCTAAATTGTATTTCATAAATTACATTTAAAATATACGTTTTTAACACATTATGCTCAACCCCGGCAGTAACGTTGTACCGTAAAACGCTGTAGTACTATAACCTACCTAACGAATTAGGAACCAAGTTATGCATCCAAAACTCAAAAAATACAAGCTTCGAAAGATTTAATTCAGGAACCTCTAATTCTGTCAGACAACAAAAACATTGTAGCACTTATACCATACATAACCTTCCTGTAGAAAGAAATTAGAAATTTAAAGGGAATAATTACAACAAGAAAAATGTATACTAAATAACAAAATATTACCTGTTCGCAGGCATATCGCAAAAAATACTATCCAAATAAGTAAACAAGGCAACATACCATAAACCATGTCACTTAAAACAACTGAAAGAATATAAAGTGACTTTAAATTAATTATTAAAATTCGAGAAATTGTTACATGCAAATCCCAATTTTTAAAGTCACTAAGAACTTTTTGGCTATAAGAAAAGGTACAAAAAAACAAAATGGTTGGTAAATGACCTGAAGATGGCTTGACTGCCGAAAGCGCTCGTCAATACCAAATACAACATAGTGGTATGTATAAAATTACTAGTAGAAAAAAAACAAAAGGCAGGAAAAAATACGATTTTAATGTATACAATCAGGGATACCAAGACATGACTTAGATTAATGTGTACGAAATTAAAACCGACTTTTGTAAGAAAATAAAAACATCATCATACAGACCCATATGACAGCAACGGCATATACAAAATTCAAAGAGAAAAGCAAAATAAAGGAAAAAAACGACATAGAGTTTCCAAAAAAAAGTGGGCTTATTAAAGCAAATTGAATAGTAGTCAGTGTAGCCCTCAATGAAAGGTGTTATAATACTGTAAACTCACTCCTTTACGTTTCATTCATTGCGGAAATACTACGATTTGTTCTATAAATAAACAAATTTCCAAATTCCGTCACACGGTCGAGTTAATCATAAGGCGTTTACTTATCATGCATCGAGCTTAGTGGATCGGATGTGTGAGGCGAATGTGAGAAAAAATTATTTATTTAGTTTAACATATTGAATTGACACCTTGTTATTCTTTCTAAAAACACAAGACATTTTCCCCAGATTCAGAAAAATCTACCCTATTTAACAAAATTACAATGGGATTTTATAGACATTTAATAAGATTCTAATATATATGTATGTGTGCATGGGTGTGCGCATGTGTTTTCACGCATGCGTACCAAACACTAGCCTGATTTTTGCACAATCACAAATAAACATAATTTTGTATTCAACGGAAAGATGAAAAACATATTCCGAAATGACCCCACACTACAACTGGCTTGACTATAAATCAGTAAGTTTTCAATTACTTCACATACACACAAAGTACACACATCACACACACAAGTGCGCGTACAGTGAAAATAGAACGAAAAACTAAAGGGATAACTACACAGGTACCACTACTTCGTTACAAAAAAAAAAATTCATTCGCTGTCGCAGTAAAGAAAGGGACACGATAAGCCCATGAAATCCCATTATTGTTAAAAATTAGTAAAATGAAGTCTAACTAAATTTCGTGTAAAACAATGTGTTTTAAATTAGTGCAATAAACAAAAATTTACAAACCAAATATTCTAGACAGACTCAATGTTTAATGACTTGAAACCACTTCAAATATAAGTGGACTCAAAATGGGCACGTCTATGTACAGTAAAGTTTGATTCTACCTAATAAATTTTGACTTGTAACGTGACACACGAAGACTGTGTATATAGAAATACTGATTATGAGAGGACAATTGTACATACAAATATCCCCTTTAATTTTAACAGTTACGTGATAAATTTAACATTTAGATAACATGGCTACAGAAGAATATAGCTAGAAAAATATCAACGTATATTTTAAATCACACTCTGAACACATAAAAGCTCTATCCAGCAACAACATACATTCCAAAATGTATGTTGCCAAAATGTGGTCGTTCGCCACACACATACACACAAAAAACCACAGCTACACCAACATATGTACTAATCTTCAGATATTACACTGCTTACCTAAAAGTCGAAAACTTAACACAGCAGAACAATATGAAATATACAAACACTACACAACACAAACAAACAGCATACTTAACGACCAATTACACTATAAATCGCACACACTCTTTGACACAATTATACATAAAACAAACAATAATTCGGATCCCCGCGCCAATTCCCTTCCACCACACAACCTCCCCACTCAACCTACCAACTAAAACCGTTACAAGTTACGGGCAGTCTGTCTCACACCGCTGATGAAGGCACACATCACGCCGAAACGCGTACGGAAGGAAACAAAGTAAGTTTCACAAGTGAAAATTTAATAATCTATATTAATTAGTGCTGTGAAAAAAGAAGATGAACTATCAAAACAACTTAAATTACACGTTTAGTTTTACCTGACAGCAAGAGCATATCCTGTGTCTATCACTAGTTCATAGTTAATAGTGTTGAAAATGTTAAAACAAAATGGCAGATAAGTCGTTGATTCGAAAATATGAAACGAATGGTTAATACTGGCGACAACATAAGAGACAGGTTACGTAAAGAAAAAGTTAGATATTGAACCAAATACAATAGTGTAGTTATCGTGATAACTTAGGAGGATTAAATTTGGGTCGAACTTCTAAGGTAAAAATATGAAGGATAAACAAGCTTCTTAATATATTGTTACTACGGTCTACTTATCGTCGTATGGTACAGTGGAAAACAAAATACAAGAAACCAATTAAGTAATTAATCGCTAGCTTTAATTATCACAATTAAACAGTTTGTAATTAACAAGACAGTCTCTTACAACAAATCAAATAAAAATTGTTCACACGCAATAGAAAAATGTCAACTGATATAAAACACAATTGTATTACAATCGTAACGCACAATTATAAAACACGTAACACTCCGCCATTATACGTCGAACCGCACTGTAATAATTCGCAACTCAAACTCACGGTGTAATCGCCCGATAATAACTGACTGAGGGTAGCTGAGTAGTTGTATTTATACACCGCTGAGGTTCTAGAATATTCGCTAATAGGCGTCTATTAGAAAACACTAGAACGTAATTCATTGCGGCCTTGAACCTAATTCATTACGCGAGGACAGTTATGGTCTGGTATTGAGCTGATAGTTAACGCGTAATTGTCATTCACCACAAAGTAGCAGCATTATGTACGCATACACAAATTACAGCCGGATTCCACTGGAACATTCGATAACCTTGTAGAACGTTCCGTATTACGTAACACCTTTTCCGCATTACATAATAATATGAACACAAGACAGGACAGGTATATAAATTGGGACATATATTCAGAGGCAATAAAAATAACTGTATAATGTTAGGTTCAGTCCTTACAAGACCGGTGTTCCTAGTCATAATTAAGAGAGACTTATGTTTAGCAAAAATACATATTAAAAAAAATATATATAAAACACTCATAAGTTTATCAAAAGTGTCCCCATTCTTTCAAACTATAAAAGTTTAAATTTACCATGTTCTTAGGCATGTCGAATTTAGTAAATATCTTATGAATTTAAAGGAAATATATTAAAATAAGAACACTACATATATTTTAACGGCCTCAATACTGTCCCTCAAATACCTCAATAGTTAAAACTAGTCGTTCTACCTATCGCCTTAGGCCTATGTGTCGAAATAAGCAGGCACACTTTGTCTGCGTCAAATTTACTGTAAACCACTAATCTAAATTTGCTTCATCAAATTTTCACGCTAAATTAACCTCTCTTTAGTGCAATAAAGGTGGTGCTGCTGTGAAAGTGCTTTCACCCTCTGCGGTCTCAAAATGTAGTGAGGCTTAATTAACAGTTATTTAACATACTTAAGCTCTGCGCTAGTACAAAATGTCTCGAGATTTTGCTTGCAGTATCAAAAGCATACTACCAGAAACTGTACCTCTTGTTAGCGTTATTCATACTGCAATTTTAGGTGTTTGTTGATTATTATGGAATAGCTAAGGTTGAACACATATGAAACGGTATAAGTATCGTCCTTCTAATCTGGTGTTCACCGTTTATTTTATCAACACAGAAGACTTAAGTACAGGTGTCATTGTGTATGTTTAAGTATAGAATACTGTTTTGTGTAACGCCTCTGTACGCTCACTGCATTCTTTTGCTAACCGCTTACCGTCTATCTTTCTTATGACTTGCCATCTCCATAAAAGGTAAAACATCGCAATGAAAGCATCTTTAAAAATAAATATTAAGCAAAATTTAAATCCATTTGACCAAATGTTTATTTTCCATGTCACAGTGTAGAAATACGATTCATTTTTAAGTTTTACAGATGTCTGAGTTCAAGAACTTAATAAACAAAATTAACATTTATTCAGTTGGATTACTAAAGATCGAACCAATGAAAGAGGGATAATAATATTTCATTTTGATAAAAATATTAAATCATATATTAGCCACGATGTTAGTCACGTAGTCACGTATTTACATAGTTTTTTGATTATAGACATAGTTTTTTGATTATAGAAAATACCTTTAAAACAAATTCGTTTAATTTTTATTTTTTAATATTTAATTTGACTAAAATAAAATGACTTAAATATATTTAAAAAAATAATTTAGTTTCACTTATTAATTTATAAGTATGTAACGCAATATATTAAATGAGCCTTAACACTTACACATTTGAGAATTTCAGCCATTTCTTATTTGCTTATTGAAGAATGAACCTTTTCAGCAATATTCAACATGTAATAATTTTAAATATTATTACTGTAACAAACATTTAACCTTATTTGTTTTAAAAAATTTAGGAAGTACCGGTAGTTATCTGCTTTTCTGTTAGTATTATTATATTGCTGCGACAAGAAGCGTGTGGAAAGCGAGACTCGAAATATTTATAATGTTACGTAATTCAATTTCATCTTGTCATTGTAGCACTGATATAATGGCAAAGAAATTATAGAATCCCCAACTGTACGTACAAAAAAAGACTAAATTCTGTATTATTTTAAATAAAAAAAAATATTTGTACACATAATTTAGAAAGTAATTCTTCTGCTATTTAGGAAATAAACAGACACGATAATTACGGACGTAGATAAACACACATACACACACACACACACACACACCACACATTAATTGTTAGGTGCCTTTTCAACCCATAAGATCACTTTACCTAAATTAGAAGTTTGGTGATAATTTAACAAAATTCAATTTAACGAAAGACTTGAAAAAATTTCTTTCTTTCATAAAGTGTTTACATCGCAGTCATCGTGCTTATACCTTCCTGTCGTTGCTAGAGGTGTATAAGATGATAGAGAAACTTTTACTGTTCACTCGTAAAGCGAACTGTGCCTCCTTTTGGTCCTCCTGCTACCAACATGTGGACGCAAGTTTTTTGTTTGTCTGATTTCCTGTTCTTGAATACCGGTACGAAAATCTTCCTCGTTAACCATACACTTGTGCAAGGGTAGTCGTTTAAAACACGTAAGCAGAAAACTTGTTACTGACCATGAAATAGTACATGAAACTAGTTCAAGTTTTACAGACTCCTTTAATTATTATTCGTTGAATTCAGAATCAGAAATGGATGGCATACTACCCGTGACATGTGGTCACCACGTACGTTTTGCGGAATAGTACAGAAGCTCGTGACTGGTCCACGTCAAAATAAATCTTTAACTCATACTTGAAAATACACAAAGACGCACGCGTGTGCAGCGAAATCCAATAATTTGCAAGACTAGGACGAGTATAAGTAGGTTGAACAGAAGAAACATAATTTCCTGTGTAATGCAATCTTCCTGATTGAAATGTATTGGTCGGACATCTAAAGAGCACAATTAAACTGAATCTTTAAAATGTGGTTTATTAAATTACCACAATATGTCAAATCAACAATAGTGGAAACAGTGCATCGATAGTTTATAAAACAACTTACACTCAAAGACGCACAAGCGCCCGCATATGCTTCATATTGTTAAGCTGTGGCAACGCGCGAAGATGTTCCAGGAGTCTACAGTTCATTCTGCCCGGTAGATCTGCGTAACGTCCTGGATTCTTATAGATTGTCTGTGCGCCCACTCTACAAGTTTACTCGACTACTTCCCAGCATCCAAATCCGCTAGTTTGCTACAGTGCAAGGTGGTGGAGGTATAAATACTGGATTTCGGAGGGGCCAAGTTCAATGAGAGTCCAGCAATTACAGTGCTGTTTGCGTAGTTATTCTGGCGGATTAATGTGAAATGATTATTGTATGTTGGCCATATTAACTTGAGTTATTGCATAACAGCGCCTTGTTGATTTTTAATTGTTGTTTCTGACTAATTACTGTCAATAATTAGTTATTTCATTGGTGAAATTCTGTTTCCACTGAAAAACACAACGATCCGTTTGACCATCGTAACAATAGATCAGAAATGGGGAAAAACCTTTAACAGTAGAAACAGAGGACATCTCGTAGAAACGCAGTGTGCCTGGTAGTATATTTACAGTAATGAATACCAGTGAGTTACCAGTAAATTTCCAGGCGCTGCTATCCCAGAAATTGGAACAACGACGACAGGAGGCAAAACAAGCAAAAAAGCGTTAGGATGAGACACGCTGCCGGGAGCCGAAAAAGCGGAAAAACGACAGAAAACGCTAATTTTGGAATTAGTAAAATGACACGGATATAGAAAAACTACAATTAAATGAATTGAAAGAGTTATTGAAAAATTGTACAAATAAATTGTATGAATTAAAAAAAAAATATTTTTGAAAAATGTCTGAATAGAGAAGAGGTGCCATCAGATTGGAAGATGGAATACATTTCTACAATACACAAGAAAGGAATTAAAGACGACGTGAAAAATTATAGAGACACAGCAGTTAATATCGCCCTAAACAGGCTTTATGGAAGAGTGCTTACACATTTTTATAAGCTGAATACAATAAAATGGAGGCCGACGAACTAGTGGTTTCAGGGTTGGCAGCTCAACTATAGATCATATATTCTCCTTATAGCAAATTATTGAAAAAGCATAACCAACCTCTTTATTTAGTTTTTGCTGACAATTAAGAAGCTTTTGACAATGTACCGTTAGCCAATCTGTGGCAGCTTTAAGTTCAACTAGTATTAACACCATTATCATAAAAACAATACAACGTTTCTACAACAATTCCATATTGTGAATAAAAATGGGAAAGCAGTTGTCATCAGAGTTTGAAGTGAACAAAGGTCTACGCCAGGGATGTTGTCTGTCACCTACGCTTTTTAAAATGTATACGGAGAAAGCTATAGAGACTTGGAAAAATGCAGGAACATGGGAATTACGATACAATGAGATAGTGATACAATTTATTCATTACTGTTTCCTGATGACCAATTTGGCTCACGATTTTGAAGACATAGAGTACATGAATAGAAAATTGATACAGGAATAGCCTATCAGAAATGGAGATTAAAGGTAAATATAAATTAAATTAAATATATGGCAATATGTGACCTTTACCAAAATTTGATGTCATAGAAGACATAAGGAAGATTTCATGTACGGAGGATTACTACTATTTAGGGGTAACAATTACGGACAATAGAAAACAAGACAAAGAAATAAAATCCAGAATTATTGTAGCTATCTCTACAGTAAGTGGAATTCTGTTGGATAAGCAAGTTACAACACAAACTAAAACCAAAATAATTAAAACCATTGATAGGAGTATCGTGACGTATGGGTTAGAAGTTTAGACTACCAATAAACACACAAGTACAGTATTAATGACAGCACTTATAACTTTTGGAGACGTTTGGCAAGACTATCCAAACGGGGAAAAATTAAATGTAAATTTATTAAGGACATAAGTAATGTAAAAAATTTAATTTTGGACCTTATTCAAACAAAAAACCTGCAATAATATAGACATACAAAAGAATGGCACAGGAAAGGATGCAAAGAGAGTTATGGAGTGGACTACACCTGGGAAAACGAAAAGACAAAGACCACTTATCACCTAGATAAAAGAAATTCAGACTATATTGAGGGAAAGTGAAGAAGATCTTTGGATGAACAAGCAACAGTGGAAGACGAGAATTCAATCAATTCTAAAACCTTTGGTTCCAGAAAATGTGTAAATATTGCACAGGTATGTAAATAAATAAAAACGACAATAGGAGGAACGTAAGCGTGAAACGATTGATATCAAAGCGATGAAAGAAGAGCAAAAGAAGATCCGAGAGAATACGTCTGCAGAGCTGGTTCTACTGCTTGGTGAGCTGAATAAATATGTTACTACATTATCGTAGGTACAAGAATCAGTGAGATTAAAAGTAACTGACGTAGAAGCTACAATGTCAAATAGAATAGTTGAAGTGGAAAATATCTATCAAATATAGAAGAAGTAATATCAAACAAAGTATCCTTTATGGTTGAAGAGACAGTTCAATATATAAGAGAGCAAATTAAAAGTGAAGTCGAAAAATTATTGAAAATACAGACATGCGTTTCAAAAAAATAGCTTAAGAGACAGTGCCAGTCATAAAGACATAAAAATTACATAGAAAATAAGTTATCAGAAAAATTACTTTCTCTGCAGTTGGGGCGAGTGCCCCATCATTTGATGGTTGCACTCACTGGGCGACGCATCTTTGGCTGTGTTACAAGAGAGACAATACAAAGGGTCAACAGCGCCACGACGATTTGAACGATGGGAAAGACACAGAAGACCGATGTGTTACAAATGTGGGAAAATCGGTCACCGATAGGCAGATTGTTAGGAGAATAAAATACAGAGAAAGGTGACATCGCACGAATTGTAAAATTAAAGTTCCAGAATAACACACACTTTCCACACTCCACAAAACCAGTACAAACATAACTTTTCAATTGATTTACAAAAGGTAAACAACATAATTTGCAGCTGACCCAGGCGCAACAGTGTTCAATGTGTCAGCAACCGCCAGCCTCAATTTAGCTATTCTGTTTCCACAAAACAACACGACGATAGGTGTGACCGTCGTAAGAGTATAGTAATAATTGTTGTTCCCGGGACACAGCAATTGCTTCATTTAAGAAGTGTTCTATCCCTACTTGTTAATTTAAACGGATTTCAGCTTCTGAAATAGACCGTGAAGATTTTTCTTTCACGGTCTAAACAAGAAAAGGACAGCACAGACTGCTGATGTATGTGTGTAAATCATGATGTATTGTAAATCGTGACTTCACATTGTACGTTTATTAAAAATGTTCATTTATTATCATCAGTTTTCAATTCAATTTGTAAACTCGGCCATTTGTAAACGAACAACCTTTTTACCTGTTCTTACCCGGCCATTTGCGACCCGCACTTTATTCCCCTGAATCTGACAAAATCCGTGGCAACTAGTCAAAAATTTCCTGTTCCAAACTTTGGTGAGGTTTCAATTCTGTAATTTTTTTATTTGTGCGAGTAACCTGTTTTTTCCAACATTTTTTTAGGTTACGTTAGGTTAGGACCCACATGTGATATCATCTGAGCTGCGAACTGAGCGAGCAGATGTGGAACGTAGAGGGCCAAGCGTTGCGATCTAATTCATCGATGACTGTGACACAAGAGTGATGATTCTAGGAACGCGCAAATCGAAAGGTGGTCGATCGAATGCCTCTTTTTCGATGCCTACGAAAGGCGAGGGAAGCGTGCTCATTGATCTGTCTCACATAGATTCAGTGCAAATATGCAAACATATGCAGAGAGAAACATGATCGGTCACAATCATGTATGAATATTGGAAACAGCCGTACGTATTATCATTCCATTCGAGGGTCTTCATCTCTTCACACGCTTTTGATAGATGCAGACCCCTTTAATTTATATTGTATTTGGCTGGGTCGTAATTGACCGGGTTCAAATTTTCACGTCGGTCAAAATTGACTGGGTTTTTGTACGACGTAGTCGCAACTGATCTATTCTAGTATGCAGTAGCTATATGAAGACAGTTCTTTAAGTTGTTGCAAACTCTACTAGTGGACCTAATTTGAAAAATAACTGGATTTTTATGTCCGGAAGGTAAGGTTTCCACTTAAACAACAGTGCAAATATCAAAAGAATTGTGTAAATGGTTCATGGTAATCTACAAATTTGAAGTTCTGACGTTGGAAACGTGATGACTGTAAGCGACGTCTCTGCTTTTATCAGTCATAAAATATACATAATTTTAATAGAGACAGCTTAGATTCAGAGAACGAAAGACTTTATATGACTCTGGCTTTTACATCTTTGTTTGAGCAAACACATAATCTTGCTGTGGGTCTTAATGAGTTTCGTGTTTTTAGGGAATTGAAAAAGAACATCCATGGAAATTGTTTGTTCACTCAAAAAGATCAAAGTAGCACAGAGGAGTTGGCTGAAAATGATACACAAAATTTCCTCACAGAAGGGGGGGGGGATCAAAAGCTTGCTAGGAATTGGACTAGATGTATAAAAATAGAAATAGTTTACAGTAAAATGTAAAAGACGTTACATACGCGGATATTTATGAATGTGTAAACAAAATGATAATTTTTATTAAGTACATTTTATTCTGTATATTATACAAGATTAACTTTTCCTTATAATGTCTAAAATTACGTAGTTATCCATTAGTTTCCACAAAACGTACGTATTACTAATATCTTAAAAACTAAATATTTTATTCGAATACTTTGAAACGGAAACAAAGTTTTACAGCATGAACAACCTAATAAGATAATATCATTATGCCTTTTAGACAACCTCTTATCATTGCACGTTCTACATGATACGTGTCAAGAATTTAATTAGATAAAGTGTCAATAGGCATCGTAACAGGATTGTACAATGGTCTAGGGAATAATCGTATTTAGGAAGGATAACGAAGTTAAATTTAGGGGACACAAAACGTAGGTTGGTGAAAGCGCGGCTAGTCAGACAGGGGATAATTAGGTTATTGGGTACTGGCCCGTGGACCTTAACGTGATAATCTACTTTCATACACCTGCATTGTTGGGTAAGTCGCCATTAATTTAATAAATTCTGACGAGACATCTATAAAACATTTTTATGAACACAAAATGTGAACGAATACGTACACTGTATAATAATATCTCCATGAGTCTGTGTGTGTATGTGTGTGTGTTGCAAAATTTTAATCTTCTAAGTCACGCAATTTTATACTGCTCGGTTTTATAATTTGGTAATGGTTCTTTTCTAAATGTATCTAGAGACGACAGTGAGGTTAAGTTGGAACCGACTTTAGAAGAGGAAAGAGGATAGCTTTATAATAAAATTTGTAGTAAAGTTCTGTACAACAAAATGTATTTTACGTAAATTTAAAAGATTTAGAAAAACTTGTAGTCAGCAAAGTTCGAGAATTTTAATTTTAGTGCTTTATACATCTTTTTTTAATATTTAATTTCGTTTATTTTTACCTAAAAATTTATTTTAAAATAATTGTATTCCATTTTTTCAATTAAGGTACACACCATATTGTGAATTATGATAAAAGAGCTTCAGTTTTTGTTCCGAATGTAGGCATCTTTTTCTCTATTAGTTGCTTCGGATTTAAATCAGTCAACAATTTTTATGTTCAATTTATGTTGTCTGTAATCAGAATGTCAATTCATGTTCATTCAACATATGAACAGACATGTAATAAAGTATTTCTTTCCCAGTAGAATTAGCTGTCTAAGTTTTCAGCTCAGGATGACAGGAAAAGGACACCACTGCTTACTGAAATTATACTCACTGTGAAAACGTGTTAATCAAGTTTGGAAAGTATTGACTCAAATTATGTTAGCTAAACCATTTAGACTTTGATAAAATTATTCACCATTTGTTGATTTCCACTCATTACTACAGATAATATTTTCAATTTCGAATAGAGTTCTTTTCTTACAATTTACAAGTAGCAGATATTAATTTTATGTTTGCCTTGTTTCCTCTAATTTAAACCGGGAGAGTAATAAGATGTTTTGCAAAAGTATAGCCGTGCTTATCATTATTTTAATATTAAAATATTAAAAGTCTATAGACCAGAAACGTCATTGTTTGTTGCTAGGCACACATTTTCTTCTATCTGAACACATTTTATGAACGTTTACTTCAATGAAATTTACCTTCCCATATTTCTAAAAAAAATAAAGTTTTCGTTTCCGGTAAATAGTCAGTTTAAGAAGCAACATAAGCAGTCTGTTTTTTCCTAGCTACATACGCCGTTTAATGTTTTAATATTTACTAGTTTGTTATCCGGAAAAAGAGTTTTATAAAGCTTCATATGTGGAGGAGACACAAGTGCTCCCTAGGACACCCTATGATATCCTGTCTAGGAAATTCTGTTACTTGGCATAATATAACAATGAATTAATGTATATGTTATAACAAAAAGAAAATATAGGGTGTGTATAGTGTTTGTTCGTGTTGTATGATGTCGGGCGTTACCTCCGCGCACTTTTTGTACTTACCGGTGACTGGATCCTTTGTGGTGATGTAGTCCTGTAACACAACTTAATACTAGGTTTTTTGTGGGCGCCACTTGGAATCGTTTGTTCCAAGAAAGAAATGTGATTATTAAAGAAATTAAAATTTTGAATCTTACTTCTATGAAAAAATGTAAACAAGTCAGTTTAGTTTGAAAAAATAAGGTAAGTTTAATGATTCTTAAAAAAAAAAAACAAATCGTTTGAAGGACTAACATTCATGAAAAAATTATAAAAATTGCAGAGTTACAAAAAAAAATCATAAGTTATTATTATTATTATTATTGACAATTTTATTTCTCCAATCAAGTATCTGCTAGTATTTTCAATTTTTTACTCAGTTGGAAAGCATGAGTTTAATACGTGAAAAAATCTTTACTCTCAGGACGTGACTCCTTTGAACTACCAAGACATATTAATAAAATGCTTTACAAGAAAAATTAAGTGATTTGAAGGTGTGTGTGGCATGTGTAGTACAACTGTATGACAAAATGTAACCAGGTAAAAAATGACTTTAATTTTGGTAACTCACGTTCCAATGGTTTCGCACTGGACACCCCTCTCGGGTAGTTTTTCAATCTCGCCTCTTCATGTGTGCACTGAATCTATTTTAAGTCAAAATTGCGATCATTTACGTTTTCCGCACTTTTTGTGAAACGGTTTGGCAGTAGAATTTCGCTCGGATCCCGCCGCTTACAGGTCAGCTGTTTCGCGTTGGTTACCAAATTGGCCGTCACAGCGCTGATACCCTTGCAGTAGCGAGAAAGGCTTTGTGTATGTAATACGTTATGGGAGTTTTTTTGTCAAGTTCGTTTGTCTTTGCGAACACAGCAGAATTGTTTCTCTATTTAAAATTTCGGTCCCTCCTGGGCCGTTGACTTTCTGGCTGCGTGATTTCTATTAAAATGTGCTGTGTTACTGCTCTATTTCAGCAACACATTGGCGTAGATTCTTGTAGAGGTTAAGTCCGTCTGTTTGTCAATGTACGGGAAAAGCCTTTCTTCGGGTCTTGTGTCGATTTCTCGCCTTCGGTTTCGCCTTGACTGCGTTGACCAGTGTCGTGGGTGATGCGTCTGTTCCGGATTTCAAGCTTCAAGTGTTTTTGGGTCGAATTTGGTCTCTCTTTTATACTAATTCAGGCTGATTGTTTTCATTGACTTCCGGTATATTTGTGTAAAAATTCCTTCTAGATTGTTCGAGAATTAAGAAATGGAACATCATGGAACAAATTTAATTTCCGTCGAAGCTGTTAGAACAAATTTCTTATTCCTCATACTAAGGATATTTCAAAAATTACTCTGGTATTTGTCAAACAGTTTTACATTAGTACTCACAATTTGCATGCCATTGTTACATTTAGATTCCCTGTTTTCAACTGAATCTAGCGATACTAATTATGATTGGTTTTTAGATAAATTAACTCTAATAAGTAACACAATATACAACTCTCACCTTGGGTTGTTGTCATTAAAATTCAATTTTTTTAGAACAAAAAATTGTTGTGAAACTATTATGTTTCTTCCATAACATGAACACATAATATTACTATCTTCCTATAACAAAACAAACAAATTTTAACATATATAATACACAGATAATTTCAATTTTACATGGCCCATGCCCATGGCCTATGTTGTTGTCAATGTTATAACACAATAATTAGTCTCTTTCTTTAACATATATAATATTTCCCTAGTGTACACTCAGAGTTTATTACATTGTCTGTCTTTTGTGATACCTGGTTACTCTTTACACATATTATCTTTATTACAGGATAACATAGCATCATATTGGTTGGTCTGAGATGTCCTTTTTTCATAGTGTGACAAATCTCACTCTTATAAGTTAAATTCTTTCATAATTGATCTTATTTTCAACTGAGTCTCTTCGTTTTTAAGGTATACTGAAGTACTGTACCATTCTCTTTTATTTTTGTCAACATTTTGTAAATATTTAGCCAGATACGACTATTTTTTGTACTGGTTGATTGGTCCCAGCCATAGATGGTATAGGTAAATATTTTGCTAACTCCACTATTACAATGTTAAAGTTAGTAAAATATATTAGTATAGTCACTTTATATTATATTTCAACTTTCTAATGCAATTTGGTTGCATTTTGGCAACATTAAAACCATTAATCATACAATATTATATGCCTACCACATGTTTTTTGTTAATACTGTTTTTGGCTATTTTGACTGACTTTTATTCATTTGACAGCTTTCTTTATTTAAGATAAATTGTTTATTTTTGTCTGCTTGACAATTCCGTATAGTTTTTATTTCAATTTGATAATAATTAATTCTTACATGAAATCTGAGTGTTTGGTCTCAAATCCAACACATTAATATTGTTTGTCATAACAATTATATAATTTTTATTTTAACTTAGATTCTTTCTAATAATGTATTTAAGTCATTTAATACATTTATTTTATTTACATTACATAATATAATAATGGATCGTGTCCATTCATTCACAATAAATAGTTCTTTATACTCAATTCAGAGTTACTAAACTTAATAATTAATGACTCCATTTTGGTTGATCCTGATATTATTTGTCTCTCTCATAGTATCTTATGGTTTTTTCACTGTTATTCACTTTAATAATATATATGGGGTTTGTGTCTTAGTCACAGTCTGGTCGTTTTTCATGTTAGTAGTAATAATTATTAGACAATATTACATAATTTTTAGGGCTACTTGGGTTCGATACTGTCCACCTCACTCTCCTCTTATGATAAATTGCTATGTAAATGGTTTCCTTTATGGAACGTTCTGTGACGTTACAATGTATAAACACAATGTAGGGTCGATCTTATTTAAAACTATAGGCATCAACATCTTTACTTATGTAGATATCTGAGGCATACCCAATATTTTATTTTCCTTTATAATGAATTTATTGTAAGCTAAATTTTATTATAGAGTTGCCTTCCCTGGTGCTGGTATAACGTCTTTTCTTCACTGTCCAACGTCTCACCCACCGCTCACATTTGTCTCAGTCCCTCGGGCAAGCAGCCCTTCGTTACCGCCACTCTATGCAGATTAAACAAAGAATTATACTTGAATGTTAATTATGTACGTTCAAAAGTATATAACACTTATAACAACTTAGCAACTTACACGTAATATGTTTCATTGCTCGATAATTTAAACGTAGTTTTTCCCGAGATTTAAACGCTGCGGCATTATGGACGCCAATAATGACATCCTCAGAAATGCCAAAATAAATGTAAAAGAAACATCCTCAATAATGTAAAAGAAATGTATCGTGTATCCAGTATTATTAATGTGTGTATGCCCATTAAAAAGCCTGTATAAACGGTTATTCGACACTATAAACTAATGGTATAAACTATTCATGTACGTTCCTACGTTTACGAACATTCGATGATCACACTTCTTTATTCAGAACAATAAATGACATTTTATTTAAGTATTTGTATTGCTGAAAATCACACACACAGACGTATGGATTTGCGTACGTACATTTTGATAATATTAAACCATATGTTCCTGTGAGTGCAGTTGGTGCGTTGCAGACACTTTAGCAACCGTCTGAGTTGTCGTATAGCGCCGAGGAGTACCATTTTCTGCACCGATTCCGCACTTTCTCAAGCAGTATCTTCCAGTACCCTGAGTTGTGTGATTAACCAACAATGGTGTTCGTGTAATAATATATTTCAAAGATAATGTTTTAATGTTTAATTTTAACAAGCAGAAATTGTAGTTGTAAGTCAGCAACATGAAAAGCTGAAGATAAATTAATTGTAGCTTGTGCTGGCAATTTTGTTTAATTAATTATGGCAGGCAGAGAATAGCACCTCACTAAGGCGTGATTAAATTATTAGCAAAACTGTGGTATTTCATGCCTAGCGGGAATTAATGTACATGCAACAAAACGTCAACTTCAGTCTGTGAATACTTGTTAGACTGACAATACAGAACGTGTGAATACAGATAGGTATGAGATTAATCTCTTCATAACATGGGATTACAAAAATCAAAAATGAAATATCATACTTAATTAAACTTTTGGTAGATTTACAACTTTTTTGATAATTAATATATTATATTTCATTTTTCTAACACACAAATATAAGATACTGTTATAAGAAATAATTATTGCTACGACAGCACAGAACAATCTACGCGTTTATCGAATGTGCCAGAAGGATCTCGATGTAACGCGTACGTGCTACTATACGCATTTTGCGAGAATCTTCTCGACTGTGCCGTGCTTCGCTCGGGCGCTCGGCCTGTGTCAAGGCCGTAGTAATTACATAGTTCACGAGAGATAAGACGCAGTTTGGAAGCTTCTGGTGTGTGAGCGTGACTATAAATACATGGGGTAGTGGCCTTAGTTTTCAGTTTCATGCGAGGTATTT
This sequence comes from Magicicada septendecula, assembly GCA_034769895.1. Lineage (NCBI taxonomy): Eukaryota > Metazoa > Arthropoda > Insecta > Hemiptera > Cicadidae > Magicicada > Magicicada septendecula. The sequence continues at coordinate 356,946,103 of CM068371.1, read as the reverse complement.
GATAGTGCGGTTCGGGAGTATTAGTGCGATATATTTCCAGAGCGGTTCGAGTTATTACTGTGTACGTTCAAGTAGTTATTATTGAAGTGTTGTGTTTTATATTCGGACGGTATAATTGTAATACAATTGAGTTTGTATATTAGTGGACATTTTATTGCGTGTGAACAATTTTCATTTGATTTGTTGTAGAGACTGTGTTGTTAATTACGAACTGTTTTACTGTAACAATTAAAGGTGTGATTAGTGACTTAATTGTTGTCTTGTACTTACTTTGTTTCCACTGTACCTACGACGATCGAGTAGACCGTCGTAACAGTGGTGTCAGAAGTGGTATAGAACGTTTAACAGTGGAAACAGAGGACAGTTGGTACAAGAAGAGGTAATTCGTGATTAATCGATAAACAATGGATGCCAGTCAGATGATGGAAAATTTGTAGGCGCTGCTGTTGCAGACGGAAAAACGACAAGATAAAAAACGTAAGCAGGAAGCAGAAGACATCAAAGCATGAATACAGGATCAAAAATAGGTACAAGAACAATTGTACTGCAAAATTCGTCCTGTTACAAGGTGAGCTGAACAAACAAGTTGACAGAATATCTGAAATAGAAAAATCTGTGTCAACTATGAAAACAAGTATGTCAAGCTTAGAAGATTCAAAATATCAGAAAAATCAAATAACGCTATTAACTGAAGTAAGGTCAGTTTTTGCAAAGCCACCATCGTTTAATGGAAGCACCCACTGGGCAACTTATCATCGCCAATTTGAAGCTGCCGCTCGGTTAAATAACTGGACGAAAGAAGAGAAAGGCCCCTCACTCATTCTTGCGTTAAAAGGACCTGCCGCAGAGGTAATACACAAAGTGCCATCTGACAGTCAGAACGTCTATGCCGAATTAACTAAAGATCTGGAATTACAGTACGGTGACCAGCATTTGTGCTAAGTGTACCGTGAACAACTTAAAGCGAGGCGACAGCGTTCAGGGGAGAGCCTTCAAGAGTTTGTAGCGAATATCGACCGACTGACGAGATTGGCTTATCCCGAAAAATCGGAGGACTTCCGGAAGTGAATTACTCTCATTATATTTATTGACGTTATAAGAGATCGTCAGTTACAACAAGTGTTAAGAACGGCTCGGCATGATAATAAATCAGACGCTCTTGTTCATGCTTTCCGTTTTGAAGCTGCCAAGTCGGCGACCTACATTAATCAAAGTATGCCATCACGTTGTAGCCAAACGGATCCAATACCACAGTATCGTCATAGCAGACGGCATAAAGAGACGATTCAGAAACAACAGTTTAAGAAGTCAGCAGCACCACAACGATCTTTCGAACCAAAGGACAAAAACAGAAGACCGAAGTGTTACAACTGTGGGAAACGTGGTCATCTACAGGTAGACTGTTGGGAGAAGAAAATACCGAGAGAAGGGAGTGATCGCACCAATTGGAGAAGTAAAGCCTCAGAACAGCACACAGTTTCCACGCTACATAAGATTAGTGGGAACCTGATCGTTAATGGATTTGCGGAAGGTAAACGAAGATCATTTACAGTTGACACGGGCGCCACAGTGTCCATTGTGCGCCCTGACTTAGTTAGCAACCGCCAGCCTCCAATTAACTCTTGTACAATACAGACTGTGACTGGAAGCCCCGTCAAGGTGCTAGGAAAGGTAGACGTACGTGTACGCCAGGGTCTCCTCGAGTTTATCCACCAAATGCTCGTTGCAGACATTGTCGATGAAGTGATTCTTGGCACGGACATTATGAATGCCTACGGATTCGTTGTGGCCTTAAGATAGAATGTCCTGAAAGTTGGTTAAGAGAAGATAAAGCTTTGCATGGCTAAAATGACAGGGTCTACTGTCATTTTACTGTCAACCATTCGATTAAGCGAGTGGGATTAGTCGAAGAAAAAATCAACAGGTCTGGTCAAGAGGAACCCTCCCTATTGCAAGCGGAAATGGAGGAAGAACTAGCAGAGGAAATACAAATAAGTGTAACGACAAAAGAAGAGATTGGAAAGCCAACTATGGGTGTCGAGACAAAACTCTTGCTTCTTCCTGAGCTGATAGAAGCGCCCGGGGGCAAAGTGGCTGAAGATGATGTTACGAAAGAGGTTGTTGACGAGAACCAAGCAAACTTGGATCAGCCAGTGGTGTTTAGATCATCAGTACACGACACAGCCGACATGACTTCAGCAAATTTGGTGTTTGGGCGGGAGATTCGTCTTCCTGGGGACTTAATTTTCGGATCACCTGAGACTCAGTCCCAAGAGCCGCAGAACTATTCCTTCCAATTAGAAAACCAACTGCGAGAAATGAATCGCTTGGTATGAGGACGGCTGAAGATTGCCAGTGATAAAATAAAAACTCGGTATGACATTCGCAGGAATAGTGTGGGTTTCCTAGAAGGAGATCAGGTCTGGTTGTTCAATCCAAAGCCGCATCGTGGTCGCTTACCTAAGCTTCAGTCTAACTGCGAAGGACACTACACTGTAAAAAAAAAAAGAATTAACGATGTTGTTTATCGGATTCAACAGGAAGAACAGCGAAATTTCAAGGTCATCCACCTAGATCGCCTGGCTAAGTACAAATTTAGAGACGCGTTGCCAGTTCGGGAAGAACAGGCTTAAGGAGGGGGTTGTGCTACGACAGCACAGAATAATCTACGCTTTTATCGAATGTGCCAGAAGGATCTCGATGTAATGCGTGTGGCGTACGTGCTACTATACGCATTTTGCGAGAATCTTCTCGACTGTGCCGGGCTTCGCTCGGGCGCTCGGCCTTTGTCAAGGCGGTAGTAATTACGTAGTTCACGAGAGATAAGACGCAGTTTGGAAGCTTCTAGTGTGTGAGCGTGACTATAAATACATGGGGTAGCGGTCTTAGTTTTCAGTTTCATGCGAGATATTGGATAGTGCGGTTCGAGAGTTTTAGTGCGATATTTCCAGAGCGGTTCGAGTTATTACTGTGTACGTTCAAGTAGTTATTACTGAAGTGTTGCGTTTTATATTCGGACGGTATAATTTTAATACAATTGAGTTTTAATATTAGTGGACATTTTATTGCGTGTGAACAATTTTCATTTGATTTGTTGTAGAGACTGTGTTGTTAATTACTAACTGTTTTACTGTAACAATTAAAGGTGTGATTAGTGACTTAATTGTTGTCTTGTACTTACTTTGTTTCCACTGTACCTACGACGATCGAGTAGACCGTCGTAACGATATTTTAAAATGTCATACATAGTACATTAAATTTATGAGTATTTTACAGCATGAGTCAATTTATTACTGATGCGTTTCGTTATTTTTATTAAGGTGCATGTTGTCCGAGGCAGGGTGGCTAAATAATTGCCTCAAAGCAGTTTTGAGACGGATGGCTAAAAGTGAGAAGAACCAGTCGGTCAAAGTAAGGTACAATCGCAAACTCTTGCCCCGTAGTCCTGTTGAAAACGAAGTTCTTTGGTAACTAGGAAACTAGGTCTACATCAACCTAGAACGTGTTGTAAATTACTTTATATAAAAATAACTAAAAATTGTTGATCTTAATGATTTTTAAGCGTCGCTTTGACGCATTATGTACAATCAAGCAAAAAGGAAATATTGTCTTTGTCCTTTACAGCATATATGCAAACTGTATGTGTAAAACTGCGATGCACACAATGCCATGCTGCTGCTCGGCCAACGCAAGTGAGAGAAGGGTTTAGCAGTTACCATCTCGCGACCGCACTAGGTAGAATACACTGTATGTGTTTCCAAATGAAATCAACTTAGATGATAAGTGCCAGCTACTCTTAATGAAAAATTGATCCAAATTTCTAGTAGTAGCCTGTCTGAAAATTGTTGGATGTGGTAGCGCCTGAGGGATGACGCTTGCTTGGTAGCTTGGAGAGCAGATATTGAAGCTGTGCACATAGGTATTTAACTTTCTTGAACGAGAGCAAATATGCGAGTCCCTTCCATATAGACCCTCGCATTTCTGACCCTCGGTAACTGTCACCGTTCTGTGCTGCAAATGAACGTATCGACATAATATTTTAGTGATTATCCTTGGCGAAGGATTATATGTATTCATATTGTATTTTTAATCGTATAACTATTATATTGTAAAACGTATTGTCAGAATTATAACAAATATTTTTCCCTTTTGCTACAGGGTTTATATATTTGTGTTTTCAGCATTAAGTTCGGACGTTCATCTGTGCCTGTGAGGTTAGATGAATTGCTGTTCCTCGAAAGCTTCGAAGCGCCGCAAATATTTAATTTACAGGCTCTGTTTTATATGTCTATAAAGCAAAGTTTACGTTGTTCTAGAGAATGACGACCGATTCGTGAGTCAACGTACTGTGTTCTGTGTGTGAGAGGCAAACTTTCATCATTGCTGTGAAGACATCGAAAAAGTAATTTAGCTTGTACCTTCATCATTTACTCTTTGTCATTACGTTAGCCGTTTATAAGTTTGAAAAACTTCTAGTTCCCCACAAATGGCGAAATAACTCATCAATATGTCTAAACCACATGGAAGTTTGGAGAGACATAGTATGTAAGTTAACTTCTCCTAGGTCCTCCATGATAAAATGTGAAGTTATAGGTGAGCAAAGTAAACTCATAAACCATGCCATAAAGGAAATCGGTAAATCACAGTGATACTTACTTAATCAGCGAAAATTGAACAAAAACCTTATTTATATATAAGTACAAAAGGTTTCAGCAAAAAAAGCTATCACCATCAGTACTGTACAGTGTTTCCAGGTTGTCAGAATGAAAAAATAAAGGAATAAGATAGTGAAAAGTACAATCGATATCACAAATTTGCAAGTAAAACGGCGTTGTTTAGTAAAAATGCACTCATAATTGAAAAACAGGTTGACGAAAAGAAAAGAAAATAGTTAAAAATGAATGATTAATGAATCATTAATAATTTATCCTTACTTATTTACTTAAGGAAATGCGTATTTGTTCTGAGAAAACATTGTACATGCTCCTTTTTTGATTTTATGTTTTAACTTTATGTTTATTTTTTTTAGGACGACAGTACACACTTTCCTCCAGACGTAACTCAAGGAAGCAAAGAGGAGGTGACATTTTACCCTAGACACCCTGCATCAACGGCTTCAACGTCTACGACTTCCGGTAAGAAATTCACTGATGGGTACATTTCTGTCGTAACAGAAACAGTGGTCGTACAACTATATCTAGTGCAAACGCTGTGACTGCCGGAGTCAAGATGATTAAAATTAATTACCAGGCTGCTAGACCGTGACACACCTAGGAAAATGTACTAAGCTGTAAGCAATCGACCACGGCCCAACAGCCTGGTATTTAATTTTAATTATGTTACAGCTAAAATTACGAACAGTTTTACATTCGTTTTGTTTTCCTAATCTGTAGTTATATGAATCAGTTTTATTTATTAAGATAATTTTTGTTTGTGTTGCGTCAGAAAAGCTATTAAATAAAGAAACAATATAAATTTTAGTAATTTCTGAACACCTTTCTAAATTAAAAAGATTAATTTGCAAGTTAGGAATTTGTACCTTAAATTTTGAGTAAACTATTTTTCAAAAATTGCTATTTTAGCCTAGACTTCTAATATACTAATCTGTATTAATCTTTGCACTCTACAAAATATTGACAGTATCATTTCCTTTTTACGCTGTACTTGTACTACATATTTAAAGTGCGTTACCGTTACAAGAAAGTGGATTTTCATTTGAGGCGATAAAAGGGTATTATTGTTTTTATTTCTGTACTATTGTCATCAGTTACTTACTTATTAGTGATATTATTGAACACATTAAACGTTACTCTTTTAAGCACACGTTTATTGCACACGTATTGCATATTAAAATAACATTTGTTTCCTAACGAAAACCTTGTAATAGTGGTGTGCAGTCGTATGGAGGAACTATCAGATAATCGAGAATAACGCTAATTTACTACTAGTTAATAAATTTGTTTAAGCAATCAAAGTTATACATAAATATTCTTAACTTTTGTCACCAAGAACTAATAAATTATATGGATCTTCCTCATATCTGACTTGGTGACTTGGAGTAAATTGTAGGTCTCATCAAAAATCGTTCTAAGCAATTTTTTTGATGAAGTATCATACAATATTATTACACAGTATACCAGCGAGCTATGAGTAAATGTGTTTCGAATATTTTGTGCTTATTTGTTTCTTTTAGCTAGATAAGAAATGAATTCTATCGCTGGAGATACTATTTACATTTTTCTGTTGAATAGTAAATGTGTTCATGGACAAAGTGATTTGACTGCCGTTACCCGAGATAGCGTTGCTGCCAAGTTTATGTTTGCCATTCCATTAGCAACCGTATATAAATCTAAGCTTTCTCGAGAGGGTTGTAAAATTCAATGCAACCCCGTCTCTCATTATGACTTTACACCTCCTCCTTCTTAAAGTTGCCACGTTGTCGACGTCACACTCCTTTCACAGTGTATCCAAGCATGAAAAACAGACTTCTTTACTGAACATCAGCCGTAAGACTTACATAAAAACCAAATCGTCTATTCCTACACTAATATCACTGTTACAAAGCGGAGAAGAATTCCAAGGTTATATATAGTAAGCAAAGGCACATGAAACTTTCTCAAAAATATAAGTCTGTTAATTACTAGTACCATATATCTGTGACATCTATACTTAAAATATGCTTCCAGAGCTTTGTGAAACGATATCGTATTTAAAAACTCATAATATCTCTGTTTATAAATTAAGATTGTAGATATGTAAACCTTCCCATATTAAAGAAAAATATCTGTATATCACTGTGCACTTCCCTTCATTTTCCTGGAGTTACAATCCAGCGTGGGTTTTAGCCTGCTCAATGACTTTCTTCCATTCCGCCCACTTATTACACATCCGTACGCATCCATTCACGTTCATACATACCAAATCATTCTCCACGTCATTTAGCCATCCCTTTCTGGGTCTGTCTCTAATTTCTATTCCTACCGGTCTCCAAACTGCAATTATCTAAGCCATTTTTCTGCCATCCATTCGCCTTACGTGCCCCAGCCACTCAAGCCTCCTACTCTTAATAAACCTATTATGTTGGCACCCAGAATCGGTTGGTTTTGTTTACGTTACATTCGAATTCTCCAATTTTTAGTTTCTAGAGATTCAAAGATTGTTTGCAGGATTTCTCGATTAAATATGATTAAATAATGCTCGTCTGTGCTCGTTAACTTTCAAGTTTTGCATCCGTGTGTTACTACCGGTCGTATAAGACTTTTGCATATAGTCAGATTAAGTTGTTTGCGTGACATCCCAGATATGTAAAGTTTTCATAGGAATCACTGTGCACTACATATTATATCAATATTTTTAAATAATGCTCGCCTGTGCTCGTTAATGTTCAAGTTTTGTATCCATGTGTTACTACCGGGCGTATAAGACTTTTCCATATAGTCAGATTAAGTTGAATGCGTGACATCCCAGATCTGTAAAGTTTTCATAGGAATCACTGTGCACTACATATTATATTAATATGTTTAAAAACCTTATTAGAAAACCTGCTGCAGTCACTTAGTTACTTTACTAATATTAGTATTGAATGCTGACACACAGTTATGTACCACTGGGTTACTGTAAATGTTTTGTCAGAAACATTTAATGTATACAAAAATAGCACACTTTATAACTAAACTCTAAAATAAAAAAGAAAACAGATCTGTGTATATCTTGTAACACCTTGTTATCATACGAACTAGGAGAACAATCATAAATTACAAGTTTGTTAAAAGCCAGTATAATCATAGTTTGTTCTATGGTATATAGACTGCAACGATACAGCCATATGCTGTATTAGGCATTAATATGAATAAATACAAAATTTTTAGAATTGTTATAATTTAAGGGTAAATTGACAGGTCTGAGATTGTAAAAATATTTCATTGTTAGATTAGGGGAGAAATTAACTTGTTCTGAGAAGCAGAGAACACCAGCTCAATTGTATGTGAGTTACGCGTGTACTTTGTGTGTGTTGGTGATGCATGTACAGACAGGAATATCAGCAACCCGCCCCAAGTAATTAATAAAATAATTATTTTAATTCACTGTGCGAAAACTAATTAGTGTATAAACAAACTAAAGGCAGCAAAGTGTGTGTAAATTTTATAGTTATCCCCAGTGAAAAGATGACGTTAATAAGACACGCTACGCGAAGTCAGTGCGAAATAAACGTGTCAAAAAATACGCAAATTACCCTATGACGCTGAAATTAATACAGTGAGTGCTTAATCGAATTAGCTATGATTTGTGCTATCTCGATTCCGTGCAAAACATTGCTATTTGCTAATAATTGCAAATAGATGAAAAGGTTCGAGAGTGTGGGTTATCAGGCGATCTACAGGTATCGACAGGGCGATTTTGGAGCCAACTGGCGCGGAATATCGAGAGGGTATAAATTGAGGATCCGACCGAAAACCCTTCTCTTCACTTCAAGACACAGTTGCAGTCGGACATGCTGTCCGTCGGCAGAACAGTTTATTTTATTACAAGTCTCATTAACGAAAGAATAAAACGTTCGTTAATTATGTGACAATATTCCGGAAAACGTAAGTACCGGGACCGTTTAAGTCTACCAAGAGTATCTACGGAGAAGCTACCAAAGCGACTAGGGATGCTGGAAGTTAGACGATGTTTAAGATCTACCTTGCAGCAGATAACAACTCTCTGAAGCGGACCATACACTGCTGGAGAACGACGCTGGACTCTAGACGTATCCAGGACCACGCCAGGCCAGGAGGAATGGAAAACTAACTCTGGACAACGCTGGACCCAGCCGATAAGTCGTAAGATCATCAGAACTCGAGGTGACATGCCTAATGCATTTATAAATGATTTTTTTAAAAGAGCTCATAAAGACTATATCAAAAGACGACAAATTATAATTAGAAATAATATTTTAGAAATGTACATAAATGTTTAGTCGTAAGAATGAGCGATCGCATATAAAGATATAAAGAAATAATAAAAAAAAAGAATTTAAAGTTGAGAGAGTAGATTTTGTTTATCAAAGTAAATAGTTAAATTAATTTGATATTTGCATTATAGAAAAGAACAATAAATGTGAATATAAAACAAAGGCCAGTCTAAAAGTAATTAGTATAAATTTAAATTTAATTTTAAACATTGGTATATACTGAGCGAGTTGAGGTCAGATCTGAGTTGAAAGAATTCAAATAAAATTACATTTTTAATTTTATATTTTATTAGTAAATCAAATTATTAACATGTCTAGATTAAGATTATCAACATGTCTAGATGTAAGAGGGTTTTTAAATATGTGTAGCACTGCATTGTGTAGCATGACAGAAAATCCATCTTAATATAAGACCAAAACAGAAGCAAAAGTAGAATATAACATAGAATATTAAAAAAACCAAACTGGCAAAAAAGAAGAAGTATTATAATAATTAATCAAGAATAAACGTAAAATGAAATCCGAAATTAAAAGAAGTTAAGTTCATTAAAACCATCTTAAGTGATAATCCAACTTATATAGTATATATACCCAGGTAGAATAGGAGCAGTTAAGAAAAAACCATATATAAAACAAAACTACCGAATAAAAATATAACTAGTAAGCACACAAAAACAAACCCCCCAACAAAGTATAACAAAGACAAGTACAATACAGTAGAAAAAAAACTATGTAAATTAAATATAAGTAAAAATATTAGATATATGATGGAAAGTGTACAAAGATAATTTAATTTGATTGTGAAAAAATGACAAACAATAATCCCATTTAAGTGATGTTCGTCATTCCCCAATGACTAGATAAAATGGCTAGAAATCAAATTTCGGAATACAGTGAATAGTGAGGGTTAATCCGTAAATTAAAACAAAAACAGCAAAAGACTGCATAATAATTGATTTTAATTAACTGTTTAAATAAAAACAGATGTATTTTGTTTATGTTAGCAGTTCATTAAACTCAAAGCATTGAATGCTTGAGATTAAGTATATTTTTTTTAAATATAATATCTTTATTATATTTTAATGACGTAAATTAATAATAAACACTGCTGTAATTAAGTAAGGGCAATTTAGTTAAGATTTTGTTAGAATTGTATGTCAGAGAGGGTATTAGCAGCTGAAATAATAGTAAACTTTGTTTTAGATCCATGTTTTTTGGTATCCAGGCCACTTATAGTATATAATTAGTAAAATAGTTTTACCTTTTTCTTGTCCGTCTGGTAGCCTTTTCTCTATATTTAATTCTACGCGTTTCGGGACATATGCCCCATCATCAGGAATATCCCTTGGTGAATTTCGTCGATCATTAAAATATTAAAAACACTTTATATACAATTTATACACATAACAATAAATATAATATAAACATAAAAATATACGTAAAATCCCCAAATTTGAGACACACGCGATATCAGTGGTGCGCTCCACGACATGCTATAGTCGACTGCAGTGTTCATGTTGTTATATGTTGTGCACTATGGACCTTGTTCTGTATTCTTATCGCTGTGTCGTATAATAGATTTGACTGGAAATTCAATTGATCGTTAAGGATGACTTCTTCTGCTTTTTTTATTTCTGTAAGCCTTATATATTTCGTATTTTTTGATAGCATTCATATAATTTCCTTTTCTGCATACATGGAGGGGTTGAAATTTCGTTGTGACATTAGTATAACTATGGTTTTTGTCCATCAGATGGCGCGCGTAATTTGACACGGTTTTAGTAAATTCTTTTTAGGTAAATGTTCTCTAAATCGTTTTTGAAAGGTCTACCAGTTTGGCCGATGTAAAAGCTATCACAGTCATTGCATATTATCTTATAAACACCCGTCTTGTCCTCACCCGATTTTGAATGTTTAGGTAAGAGTATCTTATTAATATTATTATTAGTTCGGTAAGCCATTTTCACATCTATCCCACTGAATACTTTGTTTAAAATTTTGGGTATGGTGTTACCATATTCTGAAGCTATATACCTATATTTATTTCTATTATTTTCTTATAATTCTATGTTGTTTTTCTTTTTTCTGCGTTTCTTGACTGAATTATCCACAATTGAGCCTTTATAACCATTGGCTATGGCTATGTATTTGATCGTGTTCAGTTCTTCGTGAAAACCTTTGTCTTCTAATGGTATGGAAAGTAACCTATGTTTTAAACTATGATAAGCTGCCATTTTCTGAGAAAAGGGATGATGTGATTCAGCATTTATCGTGAGATCCGTGGTTGTCGGTTTTCGGTATATTTGATATTGAAATTGTTCATCTATTCTTGTAATTATCAGGTCGAAGAAGTTAAGTTTAATATTTATCTCCGTCTCAAGTGTGAACTGTATGTTTTTATTGACACTATTCACGTATAATTTTATATTTTCTATTTGTCGTATTGTGCCATTAAAAATTATAAACGTATCATCAGCATAACGTGTATATGATATTATTTTCTTGGAAAGTTTATTTACGTTATTCAGCAAATATGTATTCTCATAGTGGTTTAAGTATATGTCAGCTAGTAAACCAGATAAAGGTGACCCCATGGCTAGACCCTTTTTCTGGATGTAATAAATATTATTAAATGTAAAATAATTTTGGTCAAGTACAACTTCCAGTAAATTAACTAAATCATTGATTTCTTCAGAGTTACATATTTTGGCGTTAATAAGATTTTCTTTAAGGATAGTGAGAGTTTCTTTAGGGACATTCGTATACAGGTCAACAATGTCAAAAGATGCTATTTTATAATTAGGTCGTAATTTAATGCTTTTCAATTTATTAACAAAGTCAATGTTATTTTTTATACAATGGTTATTACTTACCTTTATACTGTTCTTCATTTTTACTGCAAGTTTTTTGCTGACATTGTAGCTCGGCGCAGTTGTGAAATTTATGAATGGCATAATCGGTATATTGGTCTTATGGAGTTTTGGTAGGCCAACAAATTGTGGTGCTTCTGCGTTAATGGGTTTTATTGCACGGCGTGTGGCGTTATCAAACAGCCGTGTACATAGGTTAATTTTATTATTCAAAACTTTGACGAACTCTGCTGTTGGGTCCGTTTGTATCATTACAATATTATTATTTGATATGAACTCATTAACCTTTGATGTGTATTCGTCTCTGTCTATTACGACTACGGTATTCCCCTTATCCACTTTTGTAATCAGTGCATTGTTGTCTATTAATTTAGTTTTTATATGTTTCAAGGTTTTATTTTCTTTCAAGTATCTTTGATTAACTTTACGGAGCTTTTCATTATTTGTTATAGTTTTTAGGCATTTATTCAAGCTATTGTTAATTACGGCACGGGTTTCATTTTGTAAAGTCTGGTTTGGTATTGTTTTTACGGCGGCCTCTGCACTAATAATTTCTCGAATTATGTGGTCTTTACCGATATAAGGAATATTATAATTTAGCCCCTTGTTAAGAATATCTCTTTCATCAGATGTAAATTGTATACACGTCAAATTTGAGACTCGCGTGTAGAACTTGTGTTTACATGGGAAGTTTTCCTCCTTTATCTGTTTATGTATAAGAGCTTGAAGTTTAATCTTTTATTTTTGATAAACACGTTGCAGTACGTCATGAAAGTATTTGTTGATAACCCTGATTGTGTTATCTAGTAGGGCCACATGAATGCTATCAAGTAGTTTTAAATGAGTCATATATAAATATCTCTTTAATTTTGCTTTCTTTTTATACAAATATTTAAGTTCCTCTCTCATCCATACTGTTTCAGCATGCCTTTTGATTTTCATTGCAGTCTCTGATTTTCTGTTTATTTTGATGAAGGCATATTTAGGTATTATATTATTTGTAATACACTCTTGATTAAACTTTATGTGTAAATTTGTTTTAAGTAGTTTTATTTTAATATTTTGAAATTTAAATACCGTATGTTCTTGACAAGCTTCTAGTTTTAGATCCATGTTTTTTGGTATCCAGGCCACTTATAGTATATAATTAGTAAAATAGTTTTACCTTTTAAATAAATAAAAATAAAAAAACAGAAGTCATTCTTAAGGATCAATTGAATTTCCATTCAAATCTATTATACGACACAGCGATAAGAATACCGAACAAGGTCCATAGAGCACAACATATAACAACATGAACACTGCAGTCGACTATAGCATGTCGTGGTGCGCACCACTGATATCGCGTGTGTCTCAAATTTGGGGATTTTACGTATATTTTTATGTTTATATTATATTTATTGTTATGTGTATAAATTGTATATAAAGTGTTTTTAATATTTTAATGATCGACGAAATTCACCAAGGGATATTCCTGATGATGGGGCATATGACCCGAAACGCGTTGAATTAAATATAGAGGAAAGGCCACCAGACGGACAAGAAAAAGATAAAACTAATTTGTAAATTTGTAATTGAACTAACATAAAAAAATAGGCCAAATGGTACCTCTCACCAACATTATAATTAGCAAATAAGATAATGAAATTAATTAAATGAATGATAATTGTTGAATGAAAATCACTAACCATGTATAATAACTGTAACAACACTTAGTGAAAGTAATTAAGGAATGTATAAGATATTATTAGTAAAAATGCCTGTGTAATAACACTGGAGTCTAAAGAAGAAGCCTAAATTGAAGATAGTATTCAAATTAGCTAACCTAATCATCAAATTACTGAGAATTAAAGAACTCAAACCATAATAATTCAATCAACGATGTTGTTCAATTATAATTAGAATCTAACATAAATTGTCAACTATTTAATGTGGAAAGAAGTAAAGCAGTTAAAGCCTACAACCAAATATACTGTAAATATGACTTTTTGAGTTAAAAAATACTATAAAATATATCATGTGTGATATTAAATGATGCAGAATTAAATAAGGAATTTGATTATGTAATTAGAATTTAATTAGAATAAATAATAAGCAAAATGTAATTTATAATATAATGTAAAATTCAATTCTTTTGTACAACTTCAAATTTGAGGCTTAAGTGTCAGCTGATTTGAAACAATGAAAAATTACTAAAAAGCAGCCAGGACCTTTTGAATGATGAAGAAAAAACAAGAGTTAATTGTTAAACGTCGCGATGAACACATCAGAACTATCTCACACAAATTAAAAAAGATAGAAAACATAATATTGACGAGAACTAAACCTTTATAAAAAAAAGAGAAATTTAAAATAGAGTTATAACACTAAAATCAAATAAAATATATCCGACCATTATATTTACGAAGATTGGAAAGTAATCAAGATATTAGAACAGTCCAGGCACTAATAAGAAATTATTTAATGTGAATGTCAGCACAACGTTATGGACGAACTATTTGAACGGGTACACTTTTAAACCACACCTATTACCGAACCCACAAAAACGGATCATTTATACGGAATAATCACTCAACGACGAAGAAAATTGATCACTACTACTATCATGAAGGACACATAAAGAATCAACATTTATTTGGAGGAAATTTGTCGTGACGATCTTGGTGGACATACGCAGCAAGAAGGCGGCCATCTTTGTTGAAACTCAGACCGGTTCCAGTCAGTGTGATGACGTCAGCCTATGCTTAGACGTTGGTTCGAAAAATTTAAATATTACTAACCTTTATATAATAAACATTATTTCTATTTTGTCATTAAGAACTTGTTAATTGTAAGTATTGTACCTTTCAGCATTACCCTTTCTCTGACTTATGATAACAGCTAAAAGAACCTATAATTGAATGTTAATAATTTATTTATTAATATATATAAACTTTCACGTATGAACTTACTATTCGTTGTCACTTCCCCAAACGTTTCGAGGTGATGTTCCTCTTCCTCAGTGGGAGTAATACTGAATGTCGATTACAGAATACCCGTTATGGATTATAGGTGTCTGTGGTGGGGGTTGATGGTGGGAAGGGTGTGTTATTTAGGTGTGTTATTTATTTTTATTAATTGTTCTAATGTAGTTATGGTTTAAATATTGTTCTAGAACAATTACTAAAAATAAATAACACACCTGAAACACACATAAAAGAGATCATCCATCTAACTAAAATTATCACAGATCAAAATCTTTTCACACACAACAAAATGTTTTACACACAAACAGATGGACTACCCATGGGCTCCCCTGTATCAGGTATACTAGCCGAAATATTTGTACACACCATAGAACAGAAACACATACTGAACAACAACAAATACACCGATAAAATAATATATTGGGACAGGTATGTTGATAACATTTTACTCCTCTACAACGGCAACAAAAGACAAATAGAAAATTTCCACAAATACATTAACACTATACATCATAAATTAAAATTCACACTTGAAATAGAACTAAATAATAGCATAAACTTCTTAGACCTCACAATCACCAAAACAAACAACACACACACGTACAACATATACAGGAACCCACCACATCAAACATGGTCATACATAACTCATCCAACCACCCAACTCAACACAAACATGCAGCTTTCAACTACATGCTCCATAGGCTCACTTCAATACCCCTAAACACACATGACCACCAAGATGAATTAAACACAATCAAATATATAGCAGTCAAAAATGGATACAATCCCGAATTAATAAATAAACTACACAAACGAATCCTAAACACAAAAAATAAAACACATCAGACCAACAGCACACAACCCAGCAAATACATAACACTTACATACTACAATTCCAATACACACAAAATTGCAAACACATTTAGGAAACACAATTATAAAGTAGCCTACAGAACCAACAACACCATTAGAAAACACATAAATAATACTAACAAAGACAGAGACATACAGCAAAACAGGGGTTTATAAATTAAATTGTAATGATTTTCACCAATTCTACATCGGCCAGACGGGAAGATGTTTTTCTTCCAGATTTTCAGAACATCTGAAAGCCCTAACCACAAACTACATACATTCCACATTTGCCACACATTTGCATAACGAAAACCACAGTTACACAAACATAGAACACAACATGGAAATATTACACTACTTACCTAAAAGTAGAAAACTAAACACAGCTGAACAATTTGAAATATACAGATATCACAAACTACAACCAAACAACATATTAAATGAACAATTACATTATAAATCACATACACTATTCGATACACTGATCCAAACACACAATTTGAAGCTCAGCGCCAATCCCTTCCCTCCATCAACCCCCCCACACACACACCTATAATCCATAACGGTTATTCTGTAATCGACATTCAGTATTACTCCCACTCAGGAAGAGGAACATCACCTCGAAACGTTTGGGGAAGTGACAACGAATAGTAAGTTCATACGTGAAAGTTTATATATATTAATAAATTTAATAAATTGAACGAAAAGGATGAATCAACAAGATAATTATAATAATTTCTATAAAGAAAACAATCTGCCCTGAGATATGAGATTTCGAGCTGTAGATTAGTAGTTCGATTCAAAGTTGATTAATCGCAATTAGATTAATAAATTCATTTAGCATTCTAATTTTCAGTTTTATTTCTTGGTGAACATATATTTAGAAGAATTTCAGGTAGCACTTAAACCTGGACTTCAAGGAAGAAGAGAATAACATCGCAAAGGAGTACAATCACTGAATAGCTGAATACCACTAATCGATTATTACATTTCATAATCTATTTAACGCTGGAACAAATAAATTATTGTTATTATAACACAATAAATCAACTAAAATTGTAATTAAAAGAATTAAGAACTAATATAATAAATAAATCCACGAGTAAGGAGTGCAGTGCGACTGCCACATCAGTACCTCCAGCTTTAAGCAGTTCTGCAGGAATTAAGTCTGTACCTGGTGCCTTGTTGTTCCTGAGGGCACTAACAGTTTCTTCTATTTCCTGAATTGATGGTGGGTCAGATTCCATCTCCCTAATGTTTGCATTCCGCGGAGTGTGAGCAACAATTTCTCCTCCCTGTAGCATACCACCAAGGAAGCCATCGAAGTACTCTCGCCCGATAGTTTTAATTTTTTCTGGATCACTGACAATTCTATTCTCTCTGTCTCCACATAGTGTTGTAGATGGTTTATAACCTTCCCTGAGATGCTTAAGATATTTATAAGCATTCCTTATTCTTTCATCTGCAAAGTCCTGCTCCATTTAGAGAAGCAGCCCGTTTTCAAAAGTTCTTTTCTTTTTTCTACATACTTTATTTGCCAGTCTTCTATTCTCTTCATATTCTTGCTTCCTTTCTCTAGTCCTACACTGAGAATACTTCCTGTGAGCCTCATTTCTCCGTGCAATACTCTCCCTGCATTCCTCATCAAACCAGTCCTCCTGCCTCCGTCTCTCCTCTATTCCTAGCACCTCTCTGGCGGTTTCCAGGAGTGCGCACTTAAGGCTCTGCCATTTCTTTTCCACTGTTCCTGCGACTGACCCGTTCAATTTATTCCTCACTTTCCCAGCATATTGCTGTACCTTTTCTGGGTCCTTTAAACTCGCTGTGTTAACCTTTTCCTGTCTTCTGAGTCTGCCCTTCCTATATACGGCCACCCTGCATCTAAACTTTATCTGCACCATATAGTGATCAGAACCAAATGACGCTCCTCTCCGGGTTTTGACATCAATGATACTTGTAGCTGCTCTTTTATCTATGATCACATGATTTATCTGGTTGACTGTTTTCCCATCTGGGGCTACCCAAGTTCCCTTATGGATATCACGGTGTGGGAATTGAGTTGAGCTGATTACCATATTCCTGCTTGTAGCGAAGTCGATAAGCAGTTCCCCATTTCTGTTGGATACATTGTGTAAACTGTGCCTACCAATGTAATTTTTGCATTCAAGTCCCCCATGATTAATTTAATGTCATTCTTAGGGGCGGTGTCATATATTTTTTCCAGCAATTGGTAAAATTCTGCTTTTATGTCTTCATCCTTCTCATCAGTCGGGCAGTGTACGTTTATGATTGACAGATTGAAGAATTTAGTAGCCAATCTTATTCTACATATTCTCTCGTTGACTGGGTGTTTTAAGTTATAGCCTACTATGAGGTGTTTTAAGTTTCTGTCAACTCCAAATGCCACTCCCAGTTCTCTTTTCCCCTTCTCTCTTCCGCTGTATAATACCGTATGAGTTTTAGTATATCTTACTCCATTTCCCAGCCATCTAGTTTCCTGCACTGCTGCTACACCAATTTTATATATTTTTAGCTCTTCAAATAGTTCCCTTTTTGCCCCTGGCCTGTACAAAGTCCTAACATTCCACGTTCCAAAAGACAAATCCATATTCCGTTGCCTGAGTCGTTTCCGATAATACCGTCCTTTCCGAGGCTTATTTGGTAGTTTCGTAACATCCATTTTTCCGGGAATGGGTTGTTAGCTCATAGCCCAACATCCAACCTGGAGGGCCAGGATTGTGATCGAGGTTTTCTCCTCTAGATGGGTTGCTTTCACTACAGCTACGGAGTCCCACCCCCTCAGTCGCAGTACTACAGCCGGATGGGTCAACATTTGACTACCGCCTGCAATAATCCATGACATAGGCCGGTCCAGGATCATTTCCTATACACCCTACATCGGTACTGATGGTGTTGTGGTTTGGAAGCTCTTGAAGAATCGTGAGTTATTCCAAAGACGCTAATGAGGAAGGCTGGATTGTATGTTAGAAAGAAATGGACTGTATTGAAGATATTGAACATGCGTTTATTGAAAAATTTGTATTGTTAGTTACGATCGGCACGTGCGGATGCATTTGTGGCAATAACGCCCGAAATTCATTTTGAATAAAATCGTGGTCCATTGTAGATGGACGCAGGTAATTGAATTAAACGAAATCTTATGAATGCATGACAAACAATATCCAGAAGCCGCGGCTGGAAGAGAAGTGTTTTACGAGAGTTGCGCTCGGAGCCTTGTGAGAAACTAAACTAACTTGCCTGTAGCCGGCTGCAGCGTTTGATAAGCGCGTGACGTCATCCGCGCGTGCCGTGTAGCGGTAGTAGACCGCTTACAGCTGATAAACCAGTACAAAGTTTAAACAGATGGATACTGCTGCCCTCCACCAGGAATGTTTATCGACCTTCCGGTCTAGATCCGTACTGTTCTGCGTCAACGGGGTCACCTCCAGTAGGATGTGGATCTTCACCACGCAGTACGGTCTTGGCTGGAGAGAGGCTCATGTCTCCATTGGGAGCTACCATCACATCATCCAACCCTGGGAACTTGTGAGGGCCAGTGCCCAGTCAACCCGAAGCAAAGGTGCTACCTCTACAAGTTCCCTCGACTCCCTACAACATACGACTATCTACAGGAGACTGAGATACAACAACGAACTGTATCAAATATATAAAGAGATACCAGTCTCAAAATTTATAAGAATTCAAAGATTGCGTTGGGCCGGACATGTTATGAGAATGGAGGATGGCAGGAACCCTAAGAGGGCTTTGCTGGGTACATGGAAGGGAATGAGACCTAGAGGTAGATTGAGGAAGAGGTGGGAAGATGCCGTTGCAGAGGACGCGAGAGACATGGGGATAAGAAACTGGAGGAGGGTTGCAGTGGATAGAGTGGATTGGAGGCGGAGATTGGTGGAGGCCCGGGCCCGATTTGGGCTGTAGCGTCATAGGAGAGAGATAATAAATAAATAAACTAATAAATAATTAATAAATAAATAAAAATAAAGAAACTTTTTTTTTCTTTAATTAAATTTAAACAAAATTTTTTACAAATTTATATATTTATTTTTGTAACCCATAAAAGAGGAAACGTTACAATAGTATAAGAGAAAAACATTTAATAACGAGCAATATCGTGACCGAAGAATATTAATAGTGTTTATTATTTATAGGATTAAGTAAACAATAAATATGAATTTAAATACTCATAAATACAATACTCTTATTATAATTACACCTGATATAGTTATACAACGTCCATAAATTACAGTATCTTAAACAGTCATCTGTAAAGTTGCATAAGTTTGGCGTCCCAAAGAACGTGGGGCTCCTCAAACACAAATAAATTATATTTGCAATTCGAATTGTTGTATAATTTTGTCACTTACAACGTGTGGCTCGAGATATGTATTGTTATAATTTTGTCGCCCGTCAACGTGTGGCACGAAACGCCTAATTTAATAAGTAATGTATGCTCTATGATTACCAGTGTTTGACGAGTTATATGATATAACTAATATTATATTTTAATTAATTTTGTATGTAAGTATTTTAAAATTGTTGTATTTATTATATTGTAATAAAGCAACTGGCGCCCACCCAAATAAACAGGTGTAATTGTAACAGGAGTAAAGAAAAATAAATAAATAATAATTCAACAATAAATAAATAAAAGCTTGCATACGGTTCACTAATAATAAATTATAAATAAAAATTTTAATAATACTTCACTATAACAGCACCCGAAGGCTTAAATATGGAGGCATTTCAAACGATGATGCGTGCCATTATGGATGAATTTATTTAGAAATCAAAAAGAGGAAAATAGGAAGCAAATAGAAGAGTTTAAAAAATGTAATTCAAAGGAAATGTAAAAGAATAGTGAAGAAATTAGGGCCGACTTTAAAGCCGAATTTAAAGAGTTTAAAGAGCAACTGACTACAAAACTCGAAGAAATAAATACGCGCATAGCGGCTGTAGAACAAATAATGATAATTGGAAGTAAGAGAGAACAGACGTTCATAATTACTGATGATAATTCTAAAACAATAATAATTAACTCTAGGGAAGATTGTAAAATACATTAATTAAACACTCGTACCGTGTTGGCGAAAATATCCAAAGTGTTGGTTGCACACAGAGTAGGAGAATCAAAAAGGTAACACGATTGAAACAAATCACACGCGACAAGGGTACGCAAAGCAATTATCGATTGAACGTTAATCATAATGGTAATCACAATAATTATAAAAACTACAAAGATTATCATAAACAACGAATGAAAAAACCGTCGCGCACAGCTGTTCAGGTAAGTTCACTCAAACGAACTAATGAGAGAGAGAGGAACGTTGGTAAAGAGAGGAAGAGGGGAGATTTTGTGTGGTCAACAGGTAAGATGAAATCGTAACCCTATGAACAGGTGACTTCCACGGTCAAACCAGACGTCGCAGCAACACAATGGAATATTGGCTACAGAGGCACAATATATTTCCTGTTGACATACCCAATGCATTGTTATAATGAGGGATGTAAAATCAAACGACACATCGAACTCAATGCTCTATTGAATGTGAATAAATAATTATTTAAACGAAAAATATTACGGTTAATTATTAATAAGATAAAAGGTTAATTAAGAAATGTATTATTAATGGTAAGGAATGATAGTGTAAAGAAATGTTAAGAATTGAGTGTAAGGAGTGTTATTATTAGTGTTGTTATTAGAATGAAGAAACGATTAGAGACGAGAAATAAATGTTATAATTATCAGAACGGCTGATCAAACGAAATCTTCATACCTTAGCGGAAAGGCAAGGACACAGAAGATAGCGATAGTGAAAGTCAAGGGCAGAGATTAATTAGAGCTCAAATACTACGATTAAAACGTCGAGTAGAGTTAACCACATAAAAGTCTGGATATAGACCTGTTTGTAAGGTAGTCATCTGTAGCCGATAATGACTCACTACGAAGCTAACGAAAAAGGTGTATTTCAGAAAGTTATGATAAGGATGAAGAAAATTATTAGCGATCAGAAAGGTAATCTTGAAGAAATGTAATAGAAGGTAATGAGAGTTTAGGTATTGTATAAATAATGTTAATGTTAAGGAAAGGGTTAAGAAACGAAGGTAAGAATGTATGAGTAAGAAAATGTAAAATTACAGAGTGAAAGATGGCATACATATGTGGAAATGCAGAGTATCCAAAAGGACCAGAAAGGAGAGCTAATTGCAGTGTATTTTCTTGGACCACTTCCAAGATCAAGTCGGGTAGTGAAACACATACTTGTTTGTATTGATGTATTTTCCAAAGCCGTCCATCTGTATCCAATTATGCGACCCACAACTGAAGTTGTTTTTAAAATGAAGAAGGTACTTAGCGACCAAGGAGTACAGTTCCAGAGCGAGGTATGGGAGAGGACCCTTCGTGAAAATGGAATCCAACCTGTACTCACATCGGTACGACACCCACAGGGAAATCTTGCGGAAAGAGTAAATAAAGAGTTTGGTAAATATCTACGAATCTACTGTCACGATCAACACAACAAATGGGGAGAGTACTTACCTTTCTTTGAGAAAGCAATCAATGAAAATTATAGCGAAGCAACAAGTTATACGCCTATCGAGCTAGATGGAGACAAAAAACCTGTTAGATTCTGAACCAAATATGTAAGCAAGCCAGAGATTCAAAACGTACCTATTCCATTAAGTGTAAAGGTGGAGTATGCTAAACAACGCATCATAGAACAAGGTAACAAGATAATAGAAAAGTACAAGGGAACGCATAAATTACAACGGTTTGACGTAGGAGAACAAATTCTGTTGAAAGCTAATCCTGTAGGAAAACGCAGTGACAACACAGCGAAGAAATTCTTCCCGCTGTACAATGGACCTTATACGTTGAAACAACGCGTGGGAAAACACACGTTCATCGTATACGATGAGAGGAAGGAAAAAGACATCAGCAAATATCATGGGACGTCATTCAAGAAATTCTACGTATGAATAATGTAAGAGGAAGTGAGAAGTGAACAACGACACTGAGACGTCCAAGGTCAACGCACCGATCAGCTGTTATGATGGAGGGGTGAACCTTGCAATCCACCAACAGCGAGAGTTACTGACCTACTCATTATTATGTGTTGTTTAACTGATGTAAAATTAAGTTAAGCGAAAATAATATGATTGTAAGTAGGGGGATAATGAGAGTTCTGACCAAAGTACCGTTATTCCCCCACCACCACCGCTGGACCAGCAGCATCGACCAATCAAATTGCATGGCGCCTTTCGCGCGTCAATTCAAATATATGCCGTCTTTCGCGAGCCTAAATCACTTTCACTTTCTACTGGACCGCGAATTTCCGCGAATAAATTTTTTTATTTTTTTTTAATTTGATATTTTTATTTTTTTAATTAAATTGATTTGCATATCCGCGAATATATGCCGCCTTTCGCGAGCCTAAATCACTTTCACTTTCTAATTTCCGCGAATATAATTTTTTATATGCAGCCTTTCGCGAGCCTAGATCACTTTCACTTTCTACTGGACCACAGCATCCGCGACTTTTTCGCTGATCTGTGTCAAGATCCACGACTTTTTCACGTATCTGGACCACAGCATCCGCGAATATAATTTTTTTTTTTATATGCCGCCTTTCGCGAGCTTAGATCACTTTCACTTTCTATCACTTGATGTATTATAGTGTATATATTAAATATATGATCAGGGTCACCAACCTTGCATGAGTTCAAATTTGTTATAATGTATATTAAATCTATATGATCAGGTTTACCAACCTATGTATGGGTTCAAACTAAATATGTGTGTGTATTATAGTGTATATTAAAATATATGATCAGGGTTACCAACCTTGCATGAGTTCAAATTTGTTATAATGTATATTAAATCTATATGATCAGGTTTACCAAGTATCCCTCCTCAGACGGTGGTGTTACTTTGCATTTTTGCATTAAATATATATATCGTAAACAATGAAATAATAATATTTCGTCATTGTAAGATTTTAATAAAACAATTATCAGTTTAAATTCTCTCTCTCTCTCTCACACACTTGTTGTGTATGTTTCTCTCTCTGTGGTCAGTACCGCGCGCATGTATATGAAATTAGAAAGTTTATATTTATTCGACAAATATTAACGCCCTCTCTCTCTTTCTCTCGCTCGCAGACGTCGGAAGCAATTCGAGGTCATTGACACGACTTTACACTGACACATTGCAGTCTCTCACTCTCTCTCTCTCGCTCTCTCTCTCTCTGGGTTAAGCTGGTGTTGTACGTTACTAAAATCATAGCAAATATTTTCATTCTAAGCATGTATTACTGTTTAGTAATAATTACAGCCCCAACAAAGGATATATAAGTTTGTGTACATGGATTGTATATTGCAAGTACGGAATTATTATTTAAATCCGATATCTGTTTTTATTAAAATCATACAATGTCAAAAGAGGATAGTTGTCTGTTACGAACCAGTACTAACTCTCCTATATGGCCGTCGCTCGCATCATCCGTATTTAAAGTTCGCTACTTCCAGTACACATGGCCTCTGTAACAGATTTGGTCTCCAACAGGTTTGATTCGAACGGTAAGAGCAAGAACAATATGAACAAGGCCAAGGACATTATATGTCTAGTATCCCTCCTCAGACGCTGGTGTTACTTTGTGTCATAAAATCTCGTGGCACTCAAGATAAGAGACAATACGTTTGCAAAAAACGACAAAATTGAACTTCTGAAAACAAAATTGTACGGTTTGTAAGCAATATCGACAACACAGGTCAGCATTTTTCGGTCATTGACAGATAAAGGGATCGTCACATTAGGACTACTGACTGCTAAATCCAGTAGTACAAGAACTTAGATATTTGTTGAATCAGTAGCAAAAAAATGTTAGATCTACTGTTTTCAGCGTACATAGACATTTGATAATATTCCATTTTGGTTGTATTCGTGAAGCCATAGTGTAATGGCTGTCCTTGGAAGTCATGTAACCCTTAGTGTTTGTGTGGGAATCGTAGTCGGATTTTAGTTTCTGTCATGTCTTTCGTCCGTTTGTGTGCAGGTTGTCTTTACAGTCATGAAAATCATTTCAAGAGGTAAGCCGCATTGTATTGTTCGCGTACCGCGAGCATATGCGGTGGTGATTGCTGTACAAGAATTCTACGGACTGATGTGTTACGAAATTAGCGTGGTAACCAAGTTCTATGACATAGAGCGCGGGTTTCTCCGTACAATTGTGTAACGTCGCGTAGCATTTTTGTGCGATGTTAAGCGACCTATAAAACGTAATGAACCTGTTGTGCCATGATGACGGAGTTGCACAGATGCGTGTGATAATAAAAACAATAATAATATAAAGAGGTCGCGTGCTCAAACATTATTAATATTTTTTCGCCTTTGACATGCTCCTTGTCAGTCTGTAATTTAGAGGTAGCGAATCTTTTTGCCATTCTTCTGCCGATGATAAAATGTTCTCTGTAGAGTTATTCGTCAAGTTGTTGGTGTAACAATAACATGGTGTAAGCTACCTCTCGTTTATCCATGAGAATGAGTGTTCGGTGTCATCTGCCGTGAGGGTAAATAGCGCCTTATTTTCGCTATTATTTACAACGGTACGGCTAAAATACTAGTAAGCGTAATCAAAAATTACTTCCTACCCTGCTAACAACATCAATGGATGCATTTTGAGTACGTGGCTATGAAAATGATCCGGACACAGGTTATGTTAGGTTGTAATAAGTTAGGCCTCTCCAGTTCTATAATTTTCTACAAAAAATTAGCTTTTGTTTCCGATTAAGTATCTCCATTTTAATTACTTTTAACACTACACTGAAAAGTTTGTAGTTGGTAGAGGAAAAAATATCAGGAAAGGTATCCGTAGTATGTCATACGATAGTGAAGGAAAGATTTCATCGATATTTTGACATGTTCTCTCGCATATGTTATAGGTTACAGTGGATATGAGATTCGGTTAGAACATGTGCACACTAAATAGGTAATTGTAAGGAAAATAAGAAATTACTGTAATAGGTAAGTTGTTCAGTACTACAGGAGTAGAAAAATATTTTCATATTCATCATTGTCGTAAGGAACTCACACCCTGATGGAAGGACACACAAGGTGCAGTACAAAAATCCTCCCAGAAGGTCCTTCCAGAGGGCGACTGACTGTACGCTATCATTAAAATTATACAAAACCACTGATGTCCCGATTCAGATGTACGACAGTGAGGAATGTAAGCGAGACATGTCTACAATTTGAAGCAGCTGAAGTGCTTTCTCTGAGAAGAGTCAAGGGTTCCACACAGTTGGACAGAACGACTGCATTCGGAACGAGCTAAACGTCTATAATCCGAACCAGCGAATAGACGATTACAGATTAAAATGGTGGGAACACGTCGACGGAATGGACGAAAACAGGCAAGCAGTCCAGCGGGCAAGTGTGACATTAGAAGTCGTGGAACGTGAGAACAAATTTATGTGACTTTACCGAGACGGAACAACCATTTATGTCTAAACCATGAAATGAAGAAGCAGAAGAAGAAACGACGTAGTTCGTTTTGTCGTTATTTGGTAGTTGTTGCCTAGCTATGCAATAAATTATTACCTTCAACTAAAGGAAATTCTGATTTTTATGTAGTCCTTCGACAACGCAGGCTTTACATTGTACCGAGCAACACTCCGCGTGCTTTTACGGAAAATGTAACATGCGCATGCAATAACGTCACTTAAGTTGCTAGTTGGACATGTTTATGACAGCAGTTTCATGGGATGATTTGAACGGTTTGTTTCATCGAAAACAGTCTGCAGGCGAACATATATTTCTGATGTACACGGTTATGTAAACAGAATAGAGAACATGAACTATCAGCCCAAGTAACCTACAATAAATATTATATTTAATCGCTTTTCGTTATAACCGATATGAAATGCCACAAAATGACTACAATTATTGCGTATAACGGAGGATTTATGCCAGCTTTAAATAACAGAAGATTTATCTGAATGGTCAGGCGGCACTAAACGTAATTTCGATTCGTTCCAACGTGCCGTTATTTACCGGTTTAAATACTATGTATTCCACAGCGTTGTGATTTATACAGTAAAAGTGATAACGAAAACGAAACGTCGGTCGGAACGGTTAATTAGGCAGCATAATGGTAGGCGATTTGACACGTACGGACAAGTTCATGACAGCGGCGGCGATGATTATTGTACGTAAGAAGAAATGTAAATGAGCTGTGGAGTCATGACGGCTGTGCACATCAATTGCTTCACAACAATGCGGACTACACCGTTATCGTACAACAATGGCTTTATACAGTGATTATTGTTGTATTGATTTTTATTCAGCGATTGTCGAAGCCTTTCAGTTTTCTTTGTCTGTTTAATTTCAGTTGAAGCTAATTCGAAGCGATTGCCTGTTACATTTCGTCTTGTCGTCTTTACATTTCCTTAGTGTAACACATAGTTTTGTTTTGTGGCACGCGTATTATCTTCAGAAGAAGGTCCGTTAAATTTATTTTTTAAGACAAACCTTAATCCCACGTCACCGGATTACATATGACCTATGATGTTGGAATCGTTGTTAATTAACACATAGACCGATTTGTATTGGTTAATTTGTAGGCGTGTTGAATATGTTTAATAAAGGACTTGTCGGAAAATTTCTTTTCCGACCACAACATTAATCCTTTGCGTCAATTATTTGGTCATTAAGTAGTTTTATCAGTAAGTAAAATTTCGTCATTTCTTGAAGTGTTGTTTATAAAAATTCCATATGCGGCAATTACAGTAATTTACAATGCAAAAGCGATGTTGTAAGTAATCTTACAGTTATAATTTTAAATTCTTTTTTATACAAAATTATTAAGAAATTTTAAATAAAATATTTAGTATCTAAATTTAAACAATACATGTGTATGTATTTAAATAAAATATTTAGTATCTAAATTTAAACAATACATGTGTATCTAGTAACGTAGTAAAGTTATTGAAATAATAATATTGTGGTTTGGAAAATTGTTCACTGCTAGTCGGCAAAAATGAATTATTCAGTCGGTGAAGTAGTAGGCCTATGATTGCAGGGTAGCGCGTGTTTAAAGTATACCATTATTTTAATATTTC
Organism: Magicicada septendecula; assembly: GCA_034769895.1. Taxonomy (NCBI): domain Eukaryota; kingdom Metazoa; phylum Arthropoda; class Insecta; order Hemiptera; family Cicadidae; genus Magicicada; species Magicicada septendecula. The sequence continues at coordinate 356,918,318 of CM068371.1, read as the reverse complement.
TGTATTTTCTTACTTCTGTTTTTCATTTTGACGTTTATTTGTTTTATTTACTTTATGTTATTACAATTTAGTTTATACGAGAATGTAAAAGCAACAAGCAAACCAGCACTCTTTTATGAAGCCATAGTTTAATTTATTTTATCATTTTATTGATACGTGTATCAAGATTGTACGTGTTTTGTTTTTAATAAATTTATTTTCTGCTTTTCTGCATCCTCCAATTTGCAACACGAGTTTATAGTAAGTGCTGACAGAAATGGAAATCGACAAGAAATATCTCGCAACATAAATTGAGCTTGGTGTTTGAGGCTGACGGTAGTTATCTGATTTATATGCATTTACATCCAGTGGTTGTAGTAACTTGAAAATAAATATGAGATTGTTGTGTAGCGTGCGTAAAGTAGGCCTACCACTGGAGACCTGTCATTAAGCGGACCAGTGTGGCACGTGATTCTATCTTTAATCAGATTTGGAAAGAAATATTTTTATTGGCTATGTTGAGAGAATGCACACTGCTAGTCGGCAAAAATGAATTATTCAGTCGGTGAAGTAGTAGGCCTATGATTGCAGGGTAGCGCGTGTTTAAAGTATACCATTATTTTAATATTTCTGTATTTTCTTACTTCTGTTTTTCATTTTGACGTTTATTTGTTTTATTTACTTTATGTTATTACAATTTAGTTTATACGAGAATGTAAAAGCAACAAGCAAACCAGCACTCTTTTATGAAGCCATAGTTTAATTTATTTTATCATTTTTATTGATACGTGTATCAAGATTGTACGTGTTTTGTTTTTAATAAATTTATTTTCTGCTTTTCTGCATCCTCCAATTTGCAACACGAGTTTATAGTAAGTGCTGACAGAAATGGAAATCGACAAGAAATATCTCGCAACATAAATTGAGCTCGGCGTTTGAGGCTGACGGTAGTTATCTGATTTATATGCATTTACATCCAGTGGTTGTAGTAACTTGAAAATAAATATGAGATTGTTGTGTAGCGTGCGTAAAGTAGGCCTACCACTGGAGACCTGTCATTAAGCGGACCAGTGTGGCACGTGATTCTATCTTTAATCAGATTTGGAAAGAAATATTTTTATTGGCTATGTTGAGAGAATGCACTGTTTTGTTTGGGAAATTCTAATCAGGCAAACCGGAAGATAGTCCGAGGTGGATGTGACAGCTTCATCAGTGTCTGCTACTAGCGATGCAGTTAACAAAAAATATAGCAGGTTGTGAAAGCAATAAATAATTCAATAGACATTTTATAAAAAATTCATAGTAAACGGTTGAATTTTGATGATGCTGAAATTGAGTAATTTATATACATCAGTCATTACTTAATATGCAAACCATTTTACCGGATCTTGTGCGATTATGATAGTAGAATTTGTGGTTTCATAGTCCTGCTGGTGGTCGCGGACCTAACCATTGCGCGCTGGGAGGGGGATACAAAGAATTACATATTGTTATTCTCCTTCTCTATTTATGTTTCCAATTGTAATGGAGTGTTATACTCAGCATAAAAAAAGTAATGCGCGCACTGAAGCCTATACTAACTGCTAACCGAATGAAATATTTACAGACGGACAACAGGAAGGCATAAAATTTACCCACGAGGTTGAAATATAAAATAAACTTAATTTTCTCGATCTAACAAGGTTGGGACAATAGTTTCAATACCACATAAGAAAGATCTTTTATAAAAAGGTGACAGCACGTGCTGAAAACCGTATGCTTTCAGTATTCGCGAAGATGAAGATTGTACAGTAAGCAAACAAATTGTCAATAAAAGATATGGACTTTTTGGTAGGTGACGAAGCAGCACTGATCCGCTATTACCGAACAGTATTCGTTGTATACATCACACACACACACACACACACACACACACACACACACACACATGTTAGGTTAAATGCAACCTCTATACAAAAACAGATATCGGATTTAAATAATAATTTTGTGCTTGCAATATATACTACCTATGTACACAAATTTAAAATATAGTTTACTGACCATTGACACGACTTTACACTGGTTTAGCATAGTTACTCATGTTAGGTTGTTCGCAACACACACACACACACACACAAATACTATACATCAGACTGCATGTATCTGTCATTAGCAATCTAACGTTACGACGGCAGCATAACGATAATGAAAGCCATACATTATCGTTTGCTAACGTTTGTATTTTGTCTAAGCTATGTTAACTTCACACACACACACACACATCATTAGCAATCTAACGTTACGACGACGACATGTTAAATATCAAATTCAGTCTACTTACGTTTCACGTTAGGTTAAAAAATGCAAACACACTCACACACACACACACACACCTGTATGTTATTTAAATTATTATTTAAATAACATACACACGTGTAGTGTTTAGGTCATCAGTACATGACGCAACGGGAGTGATAAGTCCAATTAGGTTTGTTACACGTTGTGTGTTAGGTTAAAATGCAGTCCATTCACGTTCATGTTTGGTTAAATAACATACACACGTGTAGTGTTTAGGTCATCAGTACATGACGCAACGGGATTGATAGGTCCAATTAGGTTTGTTACATGTTATGTGTTAGGTTAAAATGCAGTCCATTCACGTTCATGTTAGGTTAAAATGAAAACAAACACACACACACACACACACACGTGTTAGGCTGTAGCCTAACACGTGTGTATGTTATTTAAATAATAATTTAAATAACATACACGTGTGTGTGTGTGTGTGTTTGTTTTCATTTTAACCTAACATGAACGTGAATGGACTGCATTTTAACCTAACTCATAACATGTAACAAACCTAATTGGACCTATCAATCCCGTTGCGTCATGTACTGATGACCTAAACACTACACGTGTGTATGTTATTTAACCTAACATGAACGTGAATGGACTGCATTTTAACCTAACACACAACGTGTAACAAACCTAATTGGACTTATCACTCCCGTTGCGTCATGTACTGATGACCTAAACACTACACGTGTGTATGTTATTTAAATAATAATTTAAATAACATACAGGTGTGTGTGTGTGTGTGTGTGTGTGTGTGTGTGTGTGTGTTTGCATTTTTTAACCTAACGTGAAACGTAAGTAGACTGAATTTGATATTTAACATGTCGTCGTCGTAACGTTAGATTGCTAATGATGTGTGTGTGTGTGTGTGTGTGTGTGTGTGAAGTTAACATAGCTTAGACAAAATACAAACGTTAGCAAACGATAATGTATGGCTTTCATTATCGTTATGCTGCCGTCGTAACGTTAGATTGCTAATGACAGATACATGCAGTCTGATGTATAGTATTTGTGTGTGTGTGTGTGTGTGTGTGTGTGTGTGTTGCGAACAACCTAACATGAGTAACTATGCTAAACCAGTGTAAAGTCGTGTCAATGGTCAGTAAACTATATTTTAAATTTGTGTACATAGGTAGTATATATTGCAAGCACAAAATTATTATTTAAATCCGATATCTGTTTTTGTATAGAGGTTGCATTTAACCTAACATGTGTGTGTGTGTGTGTGTGTGTGTGTGTGTGTGTGTGTGTGTGTGTGTGATGTATACAACGAATACTGTTCGGTAATAGCGGATCAGTGCTGCTTCGTCACCTACCAAAAAGTCCATATCTTTTATTGACAATTTGTTTGCTTACTGTACAATCTTCATCTTCGCGAATACTGAAAGCATACGGTTTTCAGCACGTGCTGTCACCTTTTTATAAAAGATCTTTCTTATGTGGTATTGAAACTATTGTCCCAACCTTGTTAGATCGAGAAAATTAAGTTTATTTTATATTTCAACCTCGTGGGTAAATTTTATGCCTTCCTGTTGTCCGTCTGTAAATATTTCATTCGGTTAGCAGTTAGTATAGGCTTCAGTGCGCGCATTACTTTTTTTATGCTGAGTATAACACTCCATTACAATTGGAAACATAAATAGAGAAGGAGAATAACAATATGTAATTCTTTGTATCCCCCTCCCAGCGCGCAATGGTTAGGTCCGCGACCACCAGCAGGACTATGAAACCACAAATTCTACTATCATAATCGCACAAGATCCGGTAAAATGGTTTGCATATTAAGTAATGACTGATGTATATAAATTACTCAATTTCAGCATCATCAAAATTCAACCGTTTACTATGAATTTTTTATAAAATGTCTATTGAATTATTTATTGCTTTCACAACCTGCTATATTTTTTGTTAACTGCATCGCTAGTAGCAGACACTGATGAAGCTGTCACATCCACCTCGGACTATCTTCCGGTTTGCCTGATTAGAATTTCCCAAACAAAACAGTGCATTCTCTCAACATAGCCAATAAAAATATTTCTTTCCAAATCTGATTAAAGATAGAATCACGTGCCACACTGGTCCGCTTAATGACAGGTCTCCAGTGGTAGGCCTACTTTACGCACGCTACACAACAATCTCATATTTATTTTCAAGTTACTACAACCACTGGATGTAAATGCATATAAATCAGATAACTACCGTCAGCCTCAAACGCCGAGCTCAATTTATGTTGCGAGATATTTCTTGTCGATTTCCATTTCTGTCAGCACTTACTATAAACTCGTGTTGCAAATTGGAGGATGCAGAAAAGCAGAAAATAAATTTATTAAAAACAAAACACGTACAATCTTGATACACGTATCAATAAAAATGATAAAATAAATTAAACTATGGCTTCATAAAAGAGTGCTGGTTTGCTTGTTGCTTTTACATTCTCGTATAAACTAAATTGTAATAACATAAAGTAAATAAAACAAATAAACGTCAAAATGAAAAACAGAAGTAAGAAAATACAGAAATATTAAAATAATGGTATACTTTAAACACGCGCTACCCTGCAATCATAGGCCTACTACTTCACCGACTGAATAATTCATTTTTGCCGACTAGCAGTGTGCATTCTCTCAACATAGCCAATAAAAATATTTCTTTCCAAATCTGATTAAAGATAGAATCACGTGCCACACTGGTCCGCTTAATGACAGGTCTCCAGTGGTAGGCCTACTTTACGCACGCTACACAACAATCTCATATTTATTTTCAAGTTACTACAACCACTGGATGTAAATGCATATAAATCAGATAACTACCGTCAGCCTCAAACGCCAAGCTCAATTTATGTTGCGAGATATTTCTTGTCGATTTCCATTTCTGTCAGCACTTACTATAAACTCGTGTTGCAAATTGGAGGATGCAGAAAAGCAGAAAATAAATTTATTAAAAACAAAACACGTACAATCTTGATACACGTATCAATAAAATGATAAAATAAATTAAACTATGGCTTCATAAAAGAGTGCTGGTTTGCTTGTTGCTTTTACATTCTCGTATAAACTAAATTGTAATAACATAAAGTAAATAAAACAAATAAACGTCAAAATGAAAAACAGAAGTAAGAAAATACAGAAATATTAAAATAATGGTATACTTTAAACACGCGCTACCCTGCAATCATAGGCCTACTACTTCACCGACTGAATAATTCATTTTTGCCGACTAGCAGTGAACAATTTTCCAAACCACAATATTATTATTTCAATAACTTTACTACGTTACTAGATACACATGTATTGTTTAAATTTAGATACTAAATATTTTATTTAAATACATACACATGTATTGTTTAAATTTAGATACTAAATATTTTATTTAAAATTTCTTAATAATTTTGTATAAAAAAGAATTTAAAATTATAACTGTAAGATTACTTACAACATCGCTTTTGCATTGTAAATTACTGTAATTGCCGCATATGGAATTTTTATAAACAACACTTCAAGAAATGACGAAATTTTACTTACTGATAAAACTACTTAATGACCAAATAATTGACGCAAAGGATTAATGTTGTGGTCGGAAAAGAAATTTTCCGACAAGTCCTTTATTAAACATATTCAACACGCCTACAAATTAACCAATACAGTTGTCTTGATTATTCATCTCTATTTTCACAGCACTACACTTAACTAAAAATGAACTTTTTTCATGTGAAAAACTTACTATTTTATCGGACGCGTTTCGGCTTAGTATCCGCCTTCTTCAGCTTTGGTAACAGACTGCCAGCATTTTGTAACGGTTGTGTGGAAGGTGAAGTGGGGGTGGTGTGTGGCGGAAGGGGATTGGCGCGGGGATTCAATTTATTGTTTGTTTTCTGTATAATTGTGTCAAAAAGTGTATGTGATTTATATTGTAATTGATCGTTGAGTATGTTGTTTGGTTGTGTTGTGTGGTGTTTATATATTTCATATTGTTCAGTTGTGTTGAGTTTTTGGCCTTTGGGTATGTAATGTAGAATTTCAAGATTAGTGTCTATGTTGGTGTAACTGTGGTTTTCTGTGTGTATGTGTGTGGCAAATGCAGAGTGTATATTGTTGTTGGTTAAAGCTTTTAAGTGTTCAGAATAACGGGATGAGAAAGATCTTCCCGTCTGGCCTATGTAGAAACTATTGCAGTCATTACAATTTAATTTGTAAACACCTGTTTTGTTATATTTGTCTATGCCTGTGTTTGTATTACTGATGTGTTTTTTGATGGTATTGGTTGTTCTGAATGCTATTTTGTATTTGTGTTTTCTGAATGTATTGGCGATTTTGTGTGTGTATGAGTTGTGGTATGTGAGTGTGATGTACTTATTGTGTTGTGTGTTGATGGTATTTAGTGTTTTGTTGTTTTTGTTTTTGATGCGTTTGTGTAGTATGTTTATTAAATTGGGGTTATAACCGTTTTTTATTGCTATGTATTTTATTGTGTTGAGTTCGTCGGTGTAATCTTGTTTATTTAAGGGTATTTTAGTTAGTCTATGGAGCATATGGTTGAAGGCCGCATATTTATGTTGTGTTGGGTGGTTTGATGTGTTGTGTATAACCATGTCGGTTGTGGTTGGTTTCCTGTATATTTTGTACGTGTGTGTATTGTTAGTTTTGTTAATTGTTAGGTCTAGAAAATTTATACTGTTGTTTTGTTCAGTTTCCAGTGTAAATTTTAATTTGTGGTGTATAGTGTTTATGTATTTGTGGAAGTTTTCAACTTGTCTTGTGTTGCCTTTGAATAAAAGTAATATATCATCTACATACCTGTGCCAGTATATAATTTTGTTAGTGTATTTGTTGTTGTTTATTATGTGGTTCTGTTCGATGTTGTGTATATATATTTCTGCTAGTATTCCTGATATGGGGGATCCCATCGGGAGTCCTTCTGTTTGTGTGTATATTTTGTTATTGTATGTAAAGTAATTTTGTTCAGTTATTATTTTGGTAAGTGTGATGATTTCTTGTATGTGTGTTTCAGGTGTGTTGTTTTGTCTGAGTAGTTGTTCTAGTGTTTGTATGGTTTCTTTGATGGGGACATTAGTGTATAAATTGGTTATATCAAAAGATGCCAGAGTTGAGTTATGTGGGATGTGTATGTGTTCAGTTTTCCTGACTAGGTCAATGTTGTTTTTGATAGAGGTGCTGTTGCTGAGTTTTATGTTTTCTCTGATTATTTTGTCTAGTTGTTTTGCTATTTTGTGGGAGGGGGCCTGTGTGTTGTTTATTAATGGTCTGATTGGAATGTTAGGTTTATGTATTTTTGGTAATGCATTTAGTTTAGGGGGGTTAGGTTTTATTTGTTTAAGGTATTTGGCGTTTTCTGGTTTGATTATATGTTTGGTGTTGTTTATAAATTTATTAATCTGTTTATGAAATTTTAGTGTGGGGTCTTTATTTATTTCCGTTATATTATTTTCGTTGAAGAAACTTTCGATTTTAGTGTTTAATTGGTGTTTGTCCATTATGACGCTAATGTTACCTTTGTCGGCTTTTAGGATTGTTGTGTTGTGTTCGAGTAACTTGTGTTTTACACTATTGAGTGTTTTTATTTCGTTGTTGTGTATTTTTGGTTTTGTATGTGTGTTTTGAAGTTTCCTTCTTATGTCGTGACGTATCGGGTCATGGTTGTTGAGTTGCGTGTTTTGTACAGCCGTTTCTGCGTCTATGATGATGTCGCGTATGTGTTCATTGTGATTTTTGATGTTAGTTGTATTGGTATTCAAATTATGTTTCAGTCCTTTGTTTAATAAATTCATTTCATCTTTTGTGAAATTAATGTGTGTTGTATTAACTACGCGTGCGTGGAATATGTGTGCCGGTTCAGGGATTAATTCAATTGTGTGTGTTGTAAGGTTAGTTATTTTTTTGTTGTGTCGATGTTGTATTGTCAATTTGAGTTTTTCTATGTTGTCTTGTGTGTGTTGTATTACATTTTCAAGTTCTGTGTGGTGTAATATTCGTGTGAGTTTCATGTGTAAGTTATATGCCTGTCTGTTGAGTGTGTCTTTTTTATGGTATAAATAATTGATTATGTTGTTTAGGTTTATTTGTTCTAATTTCCGTTTGGTTTGTAGTGCTGTATGTGTGTTTTGTTTTATTGTAACTTGTGCGTGTGTTGGTATGATGTTGTGTTTTCGACAAGTTTTATTGAATGCTATGTGTAAAGAAGTTTTTGTTACTTGTTGCTTGGCGTTTCTGTACTTATTGATGAAATACGCTTTTTCTGCGGTATTATAGTTGTCTTGATTATTCATCTCTTCTTTCACAGCACTACACTTAACTAAAAATGAACTTTTTTCATGTGAAAAACTTACTATTTTATCGGACGCGTTTCGGCTTAGTATCCGCCTTCTTCAGCTTTGGTAACAGACTGCCAGCATTTTGTAACGGTTGTGTGGAAGGTGAAGTGGGGGTGGTGTGTGGCGGAAGGGGATTGGCGCGGGGATTCAATTTATTGTTTGTTTTCTGTATAATTGTGTCAAAAAGTGTGTGTGATTTATATTGTAATTGATCGTTGAGTATGTTGTTTGGTTGTGTTGTGTGGTGTTTATATATTTCATATTGTTCAGTTGTGTTGAGTTTTTGGCCTTTGGGTATGTAATGTAGAATTTCAAGATTAGTGTCTATGTTGGTGTAACTGTGGTTTTCTGTGTGTATGTGTGTGGCAAATGCAGAGTGTATATTGTTGTTGGTTAAAATAACTAACCTTACAACACACACAATTGAATCAATCCCTGAACCGGCACACATATTCCACGCACGCGTAGTTAATACAACACACATTAATTTCACAAAAGATGAAATGAATTTATTAAACAAAGGACTGAAACATAATTTGAATACCAATACAACTAACATCAAAAATCACAATAAACACATACGCGACATCATCATAGACGCAGAAACGGCTGTACAAAACACGCAACTCAACGACCATGACCCGATACGTCACGACATAAGAAGGAAACTTCAAAACACACATACAAAACCAAAAATACACAACAACGAAATAAAAACACTCAATAGTGTAAAACACAAGTTACTCGAACACAACACAACAATCCTAAAAGCCGACAAAGGTAACATTAGCGTCATAATGGACAAACACCAATTAAACACTAAAATCGAAAGTTTCTTCAACGAAAATAATATAACGGAAATAAATAAAGACCCCACACTAAAATTTCATAAACAGATTAATAAATTTATAAACAACACCAAACATATAATCAAACCAGAAAACGCCAAATACCTTAAACAAATAAAACCTAACCCCCCTAAACTAAATGCATTACCAAAAATACATAAACCTAACATTCCAATCAGACCATTAATAAACAACACACAGGCCCCCTCCCACAAAATAGCAAAACAACTAGACAAAATAATCAGAGAAAACATAAAACTCAGCAACAGCACCTCTATCAAAAACAACATTGACCTAGTCAGGAAAACTGAACACATACACATCCCACATAACTCAACTCTGGCATCTTTTGATATAACCAATTTATACACTAATGTCCCCATCAAAGAAACCATACAAACACTAGAACAACTACTCAGACAAAACAACACACCTGAAACACACATACAAGAAATCATCACACTTACCAAAATAATAACTGAACAAAATTACTTTACATACAATAACAAAATATACACACAAACAGAAGGACTCCCGATGGGATCCCCCATATCAGGAATACTAGCAGAAATATATATACACAACATCGAACAGAACCACATAATAAACAACAACAAATACACTAACAAAATTATATACTGGCACAGGTATGTAGATGATATATTACTTTTATTCAAAGGCAACACAAGACAAGTTGAAAACTTCCACAAATACATAAACACTATACACCACAAATTAAAATTTACACTGGAAACTGAACAAAACAACAGTATAAATTTTCTAGACCTAACAATTAACAAAACTAACAATACACACACGTACAAAATATACAGGAAACCAACCACAACCGACATGGTTATACACAACACATCAAACCACCCAACACAACATAAATATGCGGCCTTCAACCATATGCTCCATAGACTAACTAAAATACCCTTAAATAAACAAGATTACACCGACGAACTCAACACAATAAAATACATAGAAATAAAAAACGGTTATAACCCCAATTTAATAAACATACTACACAAACGCATCAAAAACAAAAACAACAAAACACTAAATACCATCAACACACAACACAATAAGTACATCACACTCACATACCACAACTCATACACACACAAAATCGCCAATACATTCAGAAAACACAAATACAAAATAGCATTCAGAACAACCAATACCATCAAAAAACACATCAGTAATACAAACACAGACATAGACAAATATAACAAAACAGGTGTTTACAAATTAAATTGTAATGACTGCAATAGTTTCTACATAGGCCAGACGGGAAGATCTTTCTCATCCCGTTATTCTGAACACTTAAAAGCTTTAACCAACAACAATATACACTCTGCATTTGCCACACACATACACACAGAAAACCACAGTTACACCAACATAGACACTAATCTTGAAATTCTACATTACATACCCAAAGGCCAAAAACTCAACACAACTGAACAATATGAAATATATAAACACCACACAACACAACCAAACAACATACTCAACGATCAATTACAATATAAATCACATACACTTTTTGACACAATTATACAGAAAACAAACAATAAATTGAATCCCCGCGCCAATCCCCTTCCGCCACACACCACCCCCACTTCACCTTCCACACAACCGTTACAAAATGCTGGCAGTCTGTTACCAAAGCTGAAGAAGGCGGATACTAAGCCGAAACGCGTCCGATAAAATAGTAAGTTTTTCACATGAAAAAAGTTCATTTTTAGTTAAGTGTAGTGCTGTGAAAGAAGAGATGAATAATCAAGACAACTATAATACCGCAGATAAAGCGTATTTCATCAATAAGTACAGAAACGCCAAGCAACAAGTAACAAAAACTTCCTTACACATAGCATTCAATAAAACTTGTCGAAAACACAACATCATACCAACACACGCACAAGTTACAATAAAACAAAACACACATACAGCACTACAAACCAAACGGAAATTAGAACAAATAAACCTAAACAACATAATCAATTATTTATACCATAAAAAAGACACACTCAACAGACAGGCATATAACTTACACATGAAACTCACACGAATATTACACCACACAGAACTTGAAAATGTAATACAACACACACAAGACAACATAGAAAATCTCAAATTGACAATACAACATCGACACAACAAAAAAATAACTAACCTTACAACACACACAATTGAATCAATCCCTGAACCGGCACACATATTCCACGCACGCGTAGTTAATACAACACACATTAATTTCACAAAAGATGAAATGAATTTATTAAACAAAGGACTGAAACATAATTTGAATACCAATACAACTAACATCAAAAATCACAATAAACACATACGCGACATCATCATAGACGCAGAAACGGCTGTACAAAACACGCAACTCAACGACCATGACCCGATACATCACGACATAAGAAGGAAACTTCAAAACACACATACAAAACCAAAAATACACAACAACGAAATAAAAACACTCAATAGTGTAAAACACAAGTTACTCGAACACAACACAACAATCCTAAAAGCCGACAAAGGTAACATTAGCGTCATAATGGACAAACACCAATTAAACACTAAAATCGAAAGTTTCTTCAACGAAAATAATATAACGGAAATAAATAAAGACCCCACACTAAAATTTCATAAACAGATTAATAAATTTATAAACAACACCAAACATATAATCAAACCAGAAAACGCCAAATACCTTAAACAAATAAAACCTAACCCCCCTAAACTAAATGCATTACCAAAAATACATAAACCTAACATTCCAATCAGACCATTAATAAACAACACACAGGCCCCCTCCCACAAAATAGCAAAACAACTAGACAAAATAATCAGAGAAAACATAAAACTCAGCAACAGCACCTCTATCAAAAACAACATTGACCTAGTCAGGAAAACTGAACACATACACATCCCACATAACTCAACTCTGGCATCTTTTGATATAACCAATTTATACACTAATGTCCCCATCAAAGAAACCATACAAACACTAGAACAACTACTCAGACAAAACAACACACCTGAAACACACATACAAGAAATCATCACACTTACCAAAATAATAACTGAACAAAATTACTTTACATACAATAACAAAATATACACACAAACAGAAGGACTCCCGATGGGATCCCCCATATCAGGAATACTAGCAGAAATATATATACACAACATCGAACAGAACCACATAATAAACAACAACAAATACACTAACAAAATTATATACTGGCACAGGTATGTAGATGATATATTACTTTTATTCAAAGGCAACACAAGACAAGTTGAAAACTTCCACAAATACATAAACACTATACACCACAAATTAAAATTTACACTGGAAACTGAACAAAACAACAGTATAAATTTTCTAGACCTAACAATTAACAAAACTAACAATACACACACGTACAAAATATACAGGAAACCAACCACAACCGACATGGTTATACACAACACATCAAACCACCCAACACAACATAAATATGCGGCCTTCAACCATATGCTCCATAGACTAACTAAAATACCCTTAAATAAACAAGATTACACCGACGAACTCAACACAATAAAATACATAGCAATAAAAAACGGTTATAACCCCAATTTAATAAATATACTACACAAACGCATCAAAAACAAAAACAACAAAACACTAAATACCATCAACACACAACACAATAAGTACATCACACTCACATACCACAACTCATACACACACAAAATCGCCAATACATTCAGAAAACACAAATACAAAATAGCATTCAGAACAACCAATACCATCAAAAAACACATCAGTAATACAAACACAGACATAGACAAATATAACAAAACAGGTGTTTACAAATTAAATTGTAATGACTGCAATAGTTTCTACATAGGCCAGACGGGAAGATCTTTCTCATCCCGTTATTCTGAACACTTAAAAGCTTTAACCAACAACAATATACACTCTGCATTTGCCACACACATACACACAGAAAACCACAGTTACACCAACATAGACACTAATCTTGAAATTCTACATTACATACCCAAAGGCCAAAAACTCAACACAACTGAACAATATGAAATATATAAACACCACACAACACAACCAAACAACATACTCAACGATCAATTACAATATAAATCACATACACTTTTTGACACAATTATACAGAAAACAAACAATAAATTGAATCCCCGCGCCAATCCCCTTCCGCCACACACCACCCCCACTTCACCTTCCACACAACCGTTACAAAATGCTGGCAGTCTGTTACCAAAGCTGAAGAAGGCGGATACTAAGCCGAAACGCGTCCGATAAAATAGTAAGTTTTTCACATGAAAAAAGTTCATTTTTAGTTAAGTGTAGTGCTGTGAAAGAAGAGATGAATAATCAAGACAACTATAATACCGCAGATAAAGCGTATTTCATCAATAAGTACAGAAACGCCAAGCAACAAGTAACAAAAACTTCCTTACACATAGCATTCAATAAAACTTGTCGAAAACACAACATCATACCAACACACGCACAAGTTACAATAAAACAAAACACACATACAGCACTACAAACCAAACGGAAATTAGAACAAATAAACCTAAACAACATAATCAATTATTTATACCATAAAAAAGACACACTCAACAGACAGGCATATAACTTACACATGAAACTCACACGAATATTACACCACACAGAACTTGAAAATGTAATACAACACACACAAGACAACATAGAAAAACTCAAATTGACAATACAACATCGACACAACAAAAAAATAACTAACCTTACAACACACACAATTGAATCAATCCCTGAACCGGCACACATATTCCACGCACGCGTAGTTAATACAACACACATTAATTTCACAAAAGATGAAATGAATTTATTAAACAAAGGACTGAAACATAATTTGAATACCAATACAACTAACATCAAAAATCACAATAAACACATACGCGACATCATCATAGACGCAGAAACGGCTGTACAAAACACGCAACTCAACGACCATGACCCGATACGTCACGACATAAGAAGGAAACTTCAAAACACACATACAAAACCAAAAATACACAACAACGAAATAAAAACACTCAATAGTGTAAAACACAAGTTACTCGAACACAACACAACAATCCTAAAAGCCGACAAAGGTAACATTAGCGTCATAATGGACAAACACCAATTAAACACTAAAATCGAAAGTTTCTTCAACGAAAATAATATAACGGAAATAAATAAAGACCCCACACTAAAATTTCATAAACAGATTAATAAATTTATAAACAACACCAAACATATAATCAAACCAAATACCTTAAACAAATAAAACCTAACCCCCCTAAACTAAATGCATTACCAAAAATACATAAACCTAACATTCCAATCAGACCATTAATAAACAACACACAGGCCCCCTCCCACAAAATAGCAAAACAACTAGACAAAATAATCAGAGAAAACATAAAACTCAGCAACAGCACCTCTATCAAAAACAACATTGACCTAGTCAGGAAAACTGAACACATACACATCCCACATAACTCAACTCTGGCATCTTTTGATATAACCAATTTATACACTAATGTCCCCATCAAAGAAACCATACAAACACTAGAACAACTACTCAGACAAAACAACACACCTGAAACACACATACAAGAAATCATCACACTTACCAAAATAATAACTGAACAAAATTACTTTACATACAATAACAAAATATACACACAAACAGAAGGACTCCCGATGGGATCCCCCATATCAGGAATACTAGCAGAAATATATATACACAACATCGAACAGAACCACATAATAAACAACAACAAATACACTAACAAAATTATATACTGGCACAGGTATGTAGATGATATATTACTTTTATTCAAAGGCAACACAAGACAAGTTGAAAACTTCCACAAATACATAAACACTATACACCACAAATTAAAATTTACACTGGAAACTGAACAAAACAACAGTATAAATTTTCTAGACCTAACAATTAACAAAACTAACAATACACACACATACAAAATATACAGGAAACCAACCACAACCGACATGGTTATACACAACACATCAAACCACCCAACACAACATAAATATGCGGCCTTCAACCATATGCTCCATAGACTAACTAAAATACCCTTAAATAAACAAGATTACACCGACGAACTCAACACAATAAAATACATAGCAATAAAAAACGGTTATAACCCCAATTTAATAAACATACTACACAAACGCATCAAAAACAAAAACAACAAAACACTAAATACCATCAACACACAACACAATAAGTACATCACACTCACATACCACAACTCATACACACACAAAATCGCCAATACATTCAGAAAACACAAATACAAAATAGCATTCAGAACAACCAATACCATCAAAAAACACATCAGTAATACAAACACAGACATAGACAAATATAACAAAACAGGTGTTTACAAATTAAATTGTAATGACTGCAATAGTTTCTACATAGGCCAGACGGGAAGATCTTTCTCATCCCGTTATTCTGAACACTTAAAAGCTTTAACCAACAACAATATACACTCTGCATTTGCCACACACATACACACAGAAAACCACAGTTACACCAACATAGACACTAATCTTGAAATTCTACATTACATACCCAAAGGCCAAAAACTCAACACAACTGAACAATATGAAATATATAAACACCACACAACACAACCAAACAACATACTCAACGATCAATTACAATATAAATCACATACACTTTTTGACACAATTATACAGAAAACAAACAATAAATTGAATCCCCGCGCCAATCCCCTTCCGCCACACACCACCCCCACTTCACCTTCCACACAACCGTTACAAAATGCTGGCAGTCTGTTACCAAAGCTGAAGAAGGCGGATACTAAGCCGAAACGCGTCCGATAAAATAGTAAGTTTTTCACATGAAAAAAGTTCATTTTTAGTTAAGTGTAACCAATACAAATCGGTCTATGTGTTAATTAACAACGATTCCAACATCATAGGTCATATGTAATCCGGTGACGTGGGATTAAGGTTTGTCTTAAAAAATAAATTTAACGGACCTTCTTCTGAAGATAATACGCGTGCCACAAAACAAAACTATGTGTTACACTAAGGAAATGTAAAGACGACAAGACGAAATGTAACAGGCAATCGCTTCGAATTAGCTTCAACTGAAATTAAACAGACAAAGAAAACTGAAAGGCTTCGACAATCGCTGAATAAAAATCAATACAACAATAATCACTGTATAAAGCCATTGTTGTACGATAACGGTGTAGTCCGCATTGTTGTGAAGCAATTGATGTGCACAGCCGTCATGACTCCACAGCTCATTTACATTTCTTCTTACGTACAATAATCATCGCCGCCGCTGTCATGAACTTGTCCGTACGTGTCAAATCGCCTACCATTATGCTGCCTAATTAACCGTTCCGACCGACGTTTCGTTTTCGTTATCACTTTTACTGTATAAATCACAACGCTGTGGAATACATAGTATTTAAACCGGTAAATAACGGCACGTTGGAACGAATCGAAATTACGTTTAGTGCCGCCTGACCATTCAGATAAATCTTCTGTTATTTAAAGCTGGCATAAATCCTCCGTTATACGCAATAATTGTAGTCATTTTGTGGCATTTCATATCGGTTATAACGAAAAGCGATTAAATATAATATTTATTGTAGGTTACTTGGGCTGATAGTTCATGTTCTCTATTCTGTTTACATAACCGTGTACATCAGAAATATATGTTCGCCTGCAGACTGTTTTCGATGAAACAAACCGTTCAAATCATCCCATGAAACTGCTGTCATAAACATGTCCAACTAGCAGTTTAAGTGACGTTATTGCATGCGCATGTTACATTTTCCGTAAAAGCACGCGGAGTGTTGCTCGGTACAATGTAAAGCCTGCGTTGTCGAAGGACTACATAAAAATCAGAATTTCCTTTAGTTGAAGGTAATAATTTATTGCATAGCTAGGCAACAACTACCAAATAACGACAAAACGAACTACGTCGTTTCTTCTTCTGCTTCTTCATTTCATGGTTTAGACATAAATGGTTGTTCCGTCTCGGTAAAGTCACATAAATTTGTTCTCACGTTCCACGACTTCTAATGTCACACTTGCCCGCTGGACTGCTTGCCTGTTTTCGTCCATTCCGTCGACGTGTTCCCACCATTTTAATCTGTAATCGTCTATTCGCTGGTTCGGATTATAGACGTTTAGCTCGTTCCGAATGCAGTCGTTCTGTCCAACTGTGTGGAACCCTTGACTCTTCTCAGAGAAAGCACTTCAGCTGCTTCAAATTGTAGACATGTCTCGCTTACATTCCTCACTGTCGTACATCTGAATCGGGACATCAGTGGTTTTGTATAATTTTAATGATAGCGTACAGTCAGTCGCCCTCTGGAAGGACCTTCTGGGAGGATTTTTGTACTGCACCTTGTGTGTCCTTCCATCAGGGTGTGAGTTCCTTACGACAATGATGAATATGAAAATATTTTTCTACTCCTGTAGTACTGAACAACTTACCTATTACAGTAATTTCTTATTTTCCTTACAATTACCTATTTAGTGTGCACATGTTCTAACCGAATCTCATATCCACTGTAACCTATAACATATGCGAGAGAACATGTCAAAATATCGATGAAATCTTTCCTTCACTATCGTATGACATACTACGGATACCTTTCCTGATATTTTTTCCTCTACCCACAACTACAAACTTTTCAGTGTAGTGTTAAAAGTAATTAAAATGGAGATACTTAATCGGAAACAAAAGCTAATTTTTTGTAGAAAATTATAGAACTGGAGAGGCCTAACTTATTACAACCTGACATAACCTGTGTCCGGATCATTTTCATAGCCACGTACTCAAAATGCATCCATTGATGTTGTTAGCAGGGTAGGAAGTAATTTTTGATTACGCTTACTAGTATTTTAGCCGTACCGTTGTAAATAATAGCGAAAATAAGGGGCTATTTACCCTCACGGCAGATGACACCGAACACTCATTCTCATGGATAAACAAGAGGTAGCTTACACCATGTTATTGTTACACCAACAACTTGACGAATAACTCTACAGAGAACATTTTATCATCGGCAGAAGAATGGCAAAAAGATTCGCTACCTCTAAATTACATACTGACAAGGAGCATGTCAAAGGCGAAATAATAATAATAATGTTTGAGCACGCGACCTCTTTATATTATTATTGTTATTATTATCACACGCATCTGTGCAACTCCGTCATCATGGCACAACCGGTTCATTACGTTTTATAGGTCGCTTAACATCGCACAAAAATGCTACGCGACGTTACACAATTGTACGGAGAAACCCGCGCTCTATGTCATAGAACTTGGTTACCACGCTAATTTCGTAACACATCAGTCCGTAGAATTCTTGTACAGCAATCACCACCGCATATGCTCGCGGTACGCGAACAATACAATGCGGCTTACCTCTTGAAATGATTTTCACGACTGTAAAGACAACCTGCACACAAACGGACGAAAGACATGACAGAAACTAAAATCCGACTACGATTCCCACACAAACACTAAGGGTTACATGACTTCCAAGGACAGCCATTACACTATGGCTTCACGAATACAACCAAAATGGAATATTATCAAATGTCTATTGTAACATGACAGATATAAGCATAATATTGAATGGCAATTGATCATTAGAATAATGAAGTTATAATGTTTAAATTTGGAAGAAAGCATTAAGTTTAATATAAATAGATTAATTCATAGCAACTGTGGAAAGAAATCATTATTATAAAGAAAGTACAAGTTCAAATAAAAGGAGTTACTAGTGATGAGTCATCCAAGACCAGTCTCATAACCAAAGGTTTTCAAACTATAACCCAGGAAGGTAAAATGGTAAATAACAAAGCAGTACAGAATATGACCAAACCCACAACGAGGGAGAATAAATAGAATAGAAACCCTAAAATAAGCCAAGATCAACCAATTCAGGTTGTGTATTTCTGAAATAAAGAAGCAGATGGAGAAGATCCCAAGAAACCTGATGGCATCAAGAAGAAGATGGAGAAGATACCAGTCCCAGAAGGCAGGAGAAAAGAAGACCGAAGAAAGAAGAAGAGGGCAGCATCCTGAAGAAGATGTCATGCTCTTATAAAAGACACCCAAATCCCTATATCCCCAAAATAAATATCTAAAAATAAAAGTATAACGAAATAAAAACCACATGTATATAAATTTAAGAGAGAGGAGTGTATAAAGTAAAAGTTTCCTGTGAACTAAGATGAAACAATAATATAGTACCCATGGAACAAATCTCCATTGAAAAAACGCTAACCAATTTATTATGTTGATAAGACTATACGACCATTTAGCATTAACATAATATATAAGTGCAAAGTGAACCAGTGATAGTTTTGGGTATTATAAAAAATGAACCTTGTGTTTCATTCTTGGCAATCACAAACATTGGATGCAATGAAATATGCATTTTTCAATGACTTAAAATGTGTACTGTGACAATATGTTGTTCATAAGACATGAATCTGTTTAAAATAACATTTTGTTTTACATGAAAAAAGAAAAACAGATTTCATGATACTTTTTGAACAATTCATACTATTTTTGTTAATGACAGGGTACAATTCCCCAAAGACAATGTATAAAAGACGGTATAAAAACTGTAGAATCCTACTTATAATAATAGTTAGAAATAAGAATATAAATATAAGGTTTTTATGTATATACTATAAGAATGTTTAAAAATGTTTTAGATATAAGGCCATTTGTTTGGGTCTGAAACAACTAACATCAGAACTATAAAAATAGTTACCACTTGTAAATAGTAGAGAGTAATTAAGATGTTAGTTAGTACAAAATCTTTGTTGTAAACTATATTTCCATGTTGGAAATGGGAATTTTGTTGCAAAATGTCTGACTTGAAGACAACCATTTATTTAAAAAAAATATTCTTTATTTTGTTTAACTATTGTTTGTATTGTAACCAATACTAATTGTTTTTGTGTAATTTGAAAACATGTTTAATTTATAATACTATATGTAAAAGTCAGAGAGGGTATTACACATCATATATTGTTTGTAAAATATTTTATAAGAAAAATTGTAAAAAAAATCATAGGCCAAAAGAATGGAAACCAAACTTCATCAAAACAGAGAAATTGCTCATTTAAATGCAAATAAACAAAAGGGGTTTAGACAAAATAAACTTGAGATCATGCCATATAATTGCACATACCATTTAGAGAGATTTTAATAAATTATATTCAGAATTATAAATAAAAATGAGAATGACTAAACTCAGAAATTTGGACATGGGAGTCATATATTCCTGAATAATGTTTCAGAATACAACTAATTCAATTAATTACCAGAAAATAAGGGAATATGAACCTTTTAATACAATATAGGATTATTAATATTAAATATAACTGATAAAATGGCTGAATTTATATAATGACAGGAAGTAAATTTTGATGTTTTGACTCTTCAGAGTATACCAATCTGAAAGTGAAATTACTATTTTTTGGACAGAAAACACTATAAAATGGCATTATTTAATCTGAAAATAACCAGAATGAACTGAAAGATTAATTTAAATCAAATCTAGTGAATAAAATTGACAAATAACCAAAGTTTAGGCATTCATATAGTGAAAATGTAAAAATGTATACAGGATGTGAAAAATATTTGAACAATGTTAAGGATAATATTATATGGGCTAAGAGTTTAATTGAAACTGAAGGAAACAGTTAGTTAATTATTGGTTTTTGAACGGTTAACATGACATACGTTTGATAACGTGGATAACCTAACCTATACTAGTCATACAAAGCGAGTGTATAGTGCGTTATTGTGAAATCGCGAGTGACTTGTAAAATACTTCTAAAACTATCATATTATAACAGAAACAATCAAGTAACACTCCATAACACAGAACAATATAAATCTACTCCGAAAAACACCACAAAACACTAGAAAACTGTATAATACATTAATCCAAATTAGTGACGGAATCAGAGAAAGTGTTTGAACTAATAATTATACGGATACACTAAATACAACTCAGAAACAGTACACCAATCACTACACAACATTTAACAAGAGATTTGCAGAAACAAGAACAGAAATATTGCCAGAAAATACATTATTTGGAACACTGCAGGAACGAGCAACATTTTGATCAACTTGACGGCGGCCATTTGCTTTGACGATCTCAGTGCCTTCTTCTTTGTTCAGCACAGCTGTTTGGTGAAAACAATTATTATATTTACAATTTATTATTCAATGTCTGTGTTTATTAATAACTTAATTTGATTGTAACGTTATACTTTTTAAATATTAGCCCGATTTCTCTGACTTTGGTAATAACTGGCTGTTTAAAGAACCCTATTTAATTTTTATATCATATATTTGTAACTTTTTTCGATATCCTGAGAGTCGATACTAATCGATAAGAGTCAATATTGCTATTAATTAATAAAACATTAATACTTTTCAATACTTATTAGTTCTTTATTTCTTCAATAATACTAATTACCAATAATATAATTCTAATTGATAATCTACAAGGACTTTACCACCCGTAAGTGAAGATAACCTAAAAAATAAAAAGGTAAACAAGTATCGATTGGTTTACAGACAGTCTTATGAGTGGTGATAGATTATTTAAATTATACTAAAACTTTAATAAAAATTTTCAGAAGAGCATTACACTGTTTAAAACTTCACAGCCCTATATTAATTAATTGATCCTAATTAATTAATTAATAAAATTTAATTTTTTTTTTTTAATCATTTTTTTTATAAACATAATTTTTTTAAATTTCCTTCAAAACAATAAATTTTGTTTTGAAACTTTCGGCGAAGCTGAACATATATATTCCTTCATCAACGTCACGCTACTCGACCGGTCTTGCTACCATTGGGACTCAACCAGCTGGGAAACTTAAGGAAGTGTTTCAGACCAGTAAGACGTCGAGAGCCACACCAATTAAACACCTTACAACTTACAGATTCACACATCATTTAATTAATTTATTACAAGTTGGCGCACAACTTTAGGGGCTTTAATTAGCGATTGGAAGGCCAATACATTCTGCCCAATCACTAGTTGGAGCTAGGCAACAGCTACAAAGCCAGAGAATTTCAAGGGAAAATGCAACGACGTGCAACATCTAAGAAACGGGCGGCGGAGGCCGAGAAAGAAATAGAAGTTGACATGGACAACAAGGAGGCGACGCCAGTAGACGCGGAAAGTTTGTTGCCACCGGTGTTGTCCAAACAAACTGAACAACCGGAGATACCCACGGAAACAGGGGAAGTCAATGCCCAGAAGGAACCATTGGAAAAGCCGACACGAACGGAGGAGGGGAGTATACAAGATGTGATGAGAATGATAATGGAAATGAGTAAGAAAATGGACAAGAAGATAGACGAAAGTAATAAGGAAAGGAAAGAAGATAGCCAGTCTTTGAAAGAAGATATCAAATCCGGCAAGGAAGAAACAAATAAGAAGTTAGAAGATTTGAAGGAAGACAACCAGTCCCTAAATAAGAAGATGGAAGAGAGGATGGGAGAAAAGTTAGAAGAATTGAAGAAGGATAACCAATCCACAAAAGAAGAGTTGACTGGGATGAACAAGAACATGGAAGAATTGAAGGAAGACAACCAGTCCCTGGGTAAGAAGATTGATGAAACCAATAAGAAGATGGAAGAGAAGATGGAAGAAAACAGCAAGAAGATGGAAGAGAAGATGGAAGAAAACAACAGGAAGTTGGAAGAAGAGATGGGGAAGAAGTTAGAAGAATTGAAGGAAGACAACCAATTGTTCAAGGAAGAATTCAAGTCGACCAAAGAAGAATTGATTAATAAAATTGAAAATACTAATCAGAAAATCGATGAAACCAGGAAGAAGATAGAGAAGAACAACCGACAATTGAAGGAAGAGTTGAAAGAAGATAACAGGAAGTTGGAAGAGAAGATGGGGGAGAAGCTGGAAGAATTGAGAGAGGACAATCAAATTTTGAGAGAAGAATTAAGAGAAGTCAATCAGGAGAATCTGGACAAACTGGACGAAAGAATGGAATTGTTGCGAGAAGAACTGAATAAGGAAATCAATGTTAACAAGAAAGCGATGAATAAGAAGATGGAAGAAGAAAATATAATGGTCAATCGACAGATTCGAGAGATTGATGGAAAGTGCAACCAGACCGAAAAGGAGGTCCATGAGTTTAAAGAAGTGGTGAACACCAAGTTCACAAATATTGAAGAACATAGTCGTAGGAAGGTAGAAGAACAGAGGAAGGAAAATCAAGAAGAATTCGGAAAAGTACGCAACCAGGTCACAGAACGATGTAATGATATACAAGAGACCATGGCCAATATCACCGGTCAGGTGCGACAAAGCCGAGAGGAGATGGAAGCAATAAGAAACAGACCGACTCATTTCACTGGATTGCCAGTCAACGAAAGCCGAGAGTGGCTCAACTTCCGGCAATACAAACGCAAGCCGATGGAGTTCCTGGCTAGGGTAGAAGAATATTTGACCAAGCATAAAATTACTCAATGGAGCCATAGCAGGGAGATATTCGACGAGTCTTTCCGAGACATAACAGATAATTGGTGGATGGCCAACCGGAGTGAAATTTCCGACTACCAACAGTTCAGGAAAATGTTTAAGACAAAATACTGGTCTGAGACCACCCAGAACTTGATCCGTGACAATATTTGTAATGGAAGATACAGGTCACAATTAGGTAGCAGTATGACGGCATATTTCTTGGGGAAGGTGTGTATGGCAAAACACCTTGAGCCAGCCATCCCAGAAGAATGTTTAGTGAATAAGATATCTTATCACTATGATGAGGACATTATCAGGGCCCGGAGAGGTAGTCAGATCAAGACGATCCAGGGAATGACCGAGTTATTGGAGGGATACGAGAACGAAGAGTATTATCGGCAGAGCCGAAAGAGAAATGAGAGACCAGAAGCAAGGCCGACTACCTACCCCAATAACGGCAATAACCATGCAAGTAACCGGAACCAGCCCAGTAATTACGACGGCCCTAACAACCAGCCGCGTAATAACCAGTATAACAGTAATTTTAACGGAGTGAGGAATAATAACCCTTACCCAAATAATAGAAACAATTTTTACCAACATAATAATGTCCCATACAGTCAGAGAAATCCATATCCCAACAATAATGGTGACAGACCTTACCCACCTAACCGAAATTACTATAATAATAATTTTAGCAATAACAGTAATAGCAATAGTAATAACCGAGTGTCGCGTCCTAGGGTAAATTTTATAAGAGCAGAAGATCGCGGACCCAGGAGATATTATCAACCGAGGAGGAGCAGCTTCCACGGCGCCGACCGAAGATGGAGGAGTGCGGAACGAGACGGCCCAAGACACGAAGAGGGAAGACGAAGTACCAGCCTGGAAGATCTTGGCAGACAACCGAACATCAACCAGGGTACAGAACGTCAGGAGACAAACCAGAGTTTCCCGAACGATGCCTCGGTCAATAATAACATAAACACTGACCAAAATACTTTAAACGAGAGGAGGCAGTAATCAACAACGATGACCCGTTACTGCTTATACTTCCTGGGTTAGAAAAGGATGATTTGCAACAAGCAAACAATGATAAAAACATCACTATTATCAGTAACCATTATTTGAAAGACATACGAACTGAACTTTTGGAAGAGAACGAGAAGAGTCTCAGCAACAGTAATAATGAGATAATTTATATAACAGCGGAGGTGGAAGGAGTTCCCGCTAAAATAATGATAGACACAGAGCTAATATTTCAATAATAAACTCCAATGAGTTGGAGAGAATACAATGTACATGTGGAAAAACTTTGCCAATGTTACCAGTCAACAACATTGTGTTGGTAGGTGCAACTGGCCGCCAGAACAAAACCATTAGGAAGCAAGTTTCCTTAAGTGTCGTTAGCCGTGATATAGCTTTAGACATGGAATTTCTAATAGCCACCGGATTACCATTTGACATCTTAGTCGGTTGCGATATTCTTCGTAGATATTCGGCAGTAATCGATCTTAATTTAAATAAAGTATCACTTTTCCCGGACGGAGTAACATGGACCGCAGACCTGGTAGGAGGCACAACTATACTTCCCAGCCCTATACATCAACAACTTCGTAAAATAAATGTTATTAGAAACAGCCCTCTTTATAAACCCATAATATACAATCATGGAGGAGAGGATTTATGGTCAGTTAAGATCCAAGAAATACGGAATTTCCAGTGTGGAAGCGATAACGAGAAAATACCAACACATCTGGCTGATCGTCTAATCGCTATATATGAGAAATACAAGGCGGTGTTTTCTGATGAACCAGGGAAGGTAAAAAACTACCAGTGCCAACTTCGTTTTAAAGAAAACGTAGAGTTTAACCGGAGGTCATATCCAATAGCGCAATCGCTCAAAGAAGCCGTGAGAACAGAGATAAACAAGATGATAGAAAACGACATAATTGAGATTAGTCAATCACCTTACACTAGTCCAATTATTGCTGTTCCGAAGAAAGACGGACAAGTCCGGCTCTGTTTAGATGCGCGTGAGTTGAACAAGACAATTGTGAATGACAGAACATCTCCCGGTGAAATAGAAGAAATCTTAAAGCGTTTTCATGGTACTAGATTTATTAGCACCTGGGATACGGTCTGTGGTTATTGGCAGGTAGAGCTGCATCCACAAAGCCGCCAATACGTAGCGTTCATTTTCGAAGGGCGCAATTACCAGTTCAAGAGACTGCCCTTCGGACTTGTCAATTCTGTCGCCATATTTGTGGCATGCATGGACCAGATTTTGGGACCAGAAGCACTCCAATTTACCACCGTCTATGTTGACGATTTACTAATTACATCCGGAACCTGGGAGGAGCACTGTTACAGAGTGGAGTTTGTACTAAACAAACTAGCGCAGAACAACATAACATTGAAGTTGGAGAAATCCAAGTTCATAGCGCGCGAGGTACAATTCTTAGGCTTCAACCTAGACGACCGAGGTATTACCCCATCAGCAGAAAAAGTGGAGGCAATTCAGAGGTTCCCGCAACCAAGAAACAGGAAACAATTGCAATCTTTCCTCGGACTCTGTAACTATTACAGGAAGTTTCAGAGCCGATATTCCGAGTTGACCGCCAAGTTTCAACCACAGTTATCTGCCAAAAACAAATGGACTTGGGGTGAAGATCAAGATATTACTTTCCGATTAATAAAAGAGAAGTTTCTGGAGAGTGTGACACTTCGTCACCCAGATTTTAAGAAACCGTTCTTTCTAAACTGTGACGCTAGCGATCTAAGCTTAGGAGCGACATTATACCAGGAAGATGAGGAGGGACAACATCTGGTAATAAGCTTCGCTAGTCGCACATTGAACCAGTGCGAAAAGAACTACAGTGTGACAGAAAAGGAATTGTTAAGCGTGGTGTTCGCATGCAGCAAATTCCGAACGTACATTCTCGGATATCAAGTCACGGTACGAACTGATCATAAATCCATCTCGTTCCTTCGTAGGTGCAAATTGAGTCACGGCCGATTGGCTAGGTGGGTACTCGCCCTACAAGAATATGACCTGAAATGGGAATACATTCCAGGAAAGAAGAACGTGGTAGCGGATGTGTTGTCACGTATAAATCTAGAAGATCAGACTTTCGAGGGGGAGAAGGAGAGCTTGGTAAAAATTTATAACATATTCACGACCAGAGCCGATTTACAAGCTTTGTTAATAAATATCCGAATCCATCAGCAGTCTGATCCTAAGCTGAAAAACATTGTGAGTCGTTTGGAAGCCAATGATGAAACCATTTCTAAATATTACCACCTCAACAAGGGAATTTTATTCATAAAAACCGCATTGGACGATGAGACATGGAATGTGATAATCCCACACCAAATCGAAAAGGAGGTCATCATCGATTACCATGTCAGGTATGGTCACATGGGAGCGTTAAAAGTGATACAAGCTCTAGAGGAAAATTGTAAGATCAAGAATATCAACCGCAAGGTGAGGACATACATCAAGTACTGTAAGATCTGCCAATGTGCAAAAGTAAACAATGAAAAGACAGAGGGTATCATGATACCGATAACTTCCAACGCAAAACTGGAAAAAGTGTTTTTGGATATATGCGGGCCATTTCCCCGTAGCGGTGGTCGACACAGATATAAATACTTGGTAATTATAATGGATCACTACACCAAGTATATAAAGCTATATCCGGGTTAATCGGGCAACAACAGCAAAGGTTTTGGCGGTGATTATTGATTTGTATATCCCAGAGATCGGTAGACCATCTTCTATTATTACCGACCATGGTACACAGTTTAAGGGGAGGAGATGGCGAGACACGTTATTAGCACTTGGGGTCAAAACGTATAAGACATCAGTCTACCACCCAAGTAGCAATCCGGCTGAGAGAGTACTAAGAGAAGTGGGTAGGATATTGCGCACGTACTGTCACAACCAACAGAAAAAGTGGCAAGAGTATCTAGCAGCGACAGAAACATTCCTAAATTACGCCCACCATCCACCTATAGGAATTCCACCGTACTCAGCCATGTATGAGAAGCCGACTCCCCGAGACATTGAACAAATCATTGAATTTCCAACGAACAACAATAGGAAATTCAACCAGTTGAAGTTTTACAATAAGGTAGCAGAAGATCAGGAAAAACGGCAAGCCAAGTACCAGAAGGCAATAGGGCGAATTGTAACATATAAAGAGGGTGAAAAAGTCCTCCTAAAAAATAGAGAGCTGCCTAGCACCTTAGAAGGCATAACCAAAAAACTACTATTACTATACAATGGCCCATATGTTGTGGTAAATGATAAGCATAACAACACATATGAGTTGAGGGAAATCGTTTCAGGAAAAATCAAAGGAGTGTACAATCAAGCTTCTATGAAGAAATATTATGAAGAATGAGTTGTGAGTTTTAGAATTTTGAATTTTATTTTAAAAAATTCAAAAATAATGTAAGTACATCTTACAACCTAATATTTTGAGAAAAACATTCTGGAGAATTATAAGAAGAAGAATTTTTTAAATTTTATTTGAAAAAATTCTAAAATATGTAAGTACATCTTACTACAACCTAATAATATTGGAACAAACTTTATGGAAGAAAGAAAAAGAAAGACTTTTGAATTGAAATATAATTATAAAAATTTAAAATTGAGTAAGTACTTCTTACTACAACCTGATAATTTAGAACAAAACTTTATGGAAGAAAGAGAAAGAGAGAGAATTTTGAACTTAATTTAAAAAATTTAAAATTAAGCAAGCACAGCTTACTACCACTGAATTATGAGGAAAACTTTATGGTAAATAATTAAGAAGAATTTGAATTTGGAGAAATACCAAAACATTCAGAAATAATAGTAAAATCACAGTACTATAAACAATTCTGAATGAAACAATTCTGGGAATAAATGAATTAAACAGAATTTGTATGTTGATAGAACGTCAGAACTTTGAAACAAGATAAGATCAACATATTACAAGGATTTATGAGAAATATTTTTCAATTAAATAAAAAGAATAGTTTGAACTTTACATTAAAACTAACCAAGTTCCAAAAAATAATTATGTGTCAATTATGATTGAATTGAGAAGAAAATAAAGTGATTAATTCAGAAAAGAGAATTAACGTTAATCCAGAATAAATGCTAGACATTCACAATAGCATTTGAAGGGGTAGAGAAGAATAACAAAGAAGAGTGTAAGAGAAGAAAAAATTTGGAAGCAAAGAGACTAATTACCTATGAAACGATAATGAAAACAGTTAATTAAGAGCAAAGAAAAACAACTCATATCAAACATATGGAGAAGATGATTTCGAACAAATGATAATAATAAGACCTATATGAAATGCAAAGAGAATAAATACCACATGAAATATAATATAAATGAATTAATGTTAATGAATGCGAAGGCGGATTAATAACTTTCTAAGAGAAAGGAAAGAACCAAAATGTTTAAATAAAATGATCAATATAACAACCTGTATATCTAATGTAAAAATACAATGTTAAAAAATTAAATATAATATATTAAGACCATTCAAATAATGAATAAGAAAGACTATATATAAAGACCATGCTAATACTATGAATAACCAGAAGAAAGTATAAAGAGAATTCAGATGGAGAAGAAAGAGAGTTACACTGTAAACAGTAACCAGAATTATTAAAAGAAAGGTTTTCAACCATAATTAAATTAAATATATCAGACAAGTTAAGAGTTTTGAAAAAATATATATGTAATGAGTATAATAATGATTATGAAGATTTATTAAGATAGAAAATGTGAGATAATCTGAGAGACTACGAAGTGGAGAATCCAAAGATATTTTTATTAGTCGAAAATGAGACTACTTTTTATTTATTTATTCGATGACTGACTGAAGATAATTCCAGCAGCATTATGTTTTTTGAGCAGGGATGGAAATGCCTCTGTACTCAATTTATAGAAGTGGTGTATGGCCAGCAGAGAAGTAGCGTACAGTGCCCCTCTGATCTGCCCCAGCCCACGTGATAGGGAATGTTAGGGAATTAATATCCCAAGGATACAACACGAAGTTGATATAGAAAGAAAATGTATTACAATTATAATATATCTCAGAAGACACTAACTATCCGAAAAGGATCAGTAGTAAAACAAGTAACCATATATATAAAATTAATAAATCTCTAATATAAAAAAAAAAAGTCGATATAAAAATGGAGAAGAAAATGAATTATAGGAAATGATGAAATTATCATAAGAAATTATTTCATCCATAAACATGTCTGAAATAATTACTTCTGGAGGGGAGCAATCTGTAACATGACAGATATAAGCATAATATTGAATGGCAATTGATCATTAGAATAATGAAGTTATAATGTTTAAATTTGGAAGAAAGCATTAAGTTTAATATAAATAGATTAATTCATAGCAACTGTGGAAAGAAATCATTATTATAAAGAAAGTACAAGTTCAAATAAAAGGAGTTACTAGTGATGAGTCATCCAAGACCAGTCTCATAACCAAAGGTTTTCAAACTATAACCCAGGAAGGTAAAATAGTAAATAACAAAGCAGTACAGAATATGACCAAACCCACAACGAGGGAGAATAAATAGAATAGAAACCCTAAAATAAGCCAAGATCAACCAATTCAGGTTGTGTATTTCTGAAATAAAGAAGCAGATGGAGAAGATCCCAAGAAACCTGATGGCATCAAGAAGAAGATGGAGAAGATACCAGTCCCAGAAGGCAGGAGAAAAGAAGACCGAAGAAAGAAGAAGAGGGCAGCATCCTGAAGAAGATGTCATGCTCTTATAAAAGACACCCAAATCCCTATATCCCCAAAATAAATATCTAAAAATAAAAGTATAACGAAATAAAAACCACATGTATATAAATTTAAGAGAGAGGAGTGTATAAAGTAAAAGTTTCCTGTGAACTAAGATGAAACAATAATATAGTACCCATGGAACAAATCTCCATTGAAAAAACGCTAACCAATTTATTATGTTGATAAGACTATACGACCATTTAGCATTAACATAATATATAAGTGCAAAGTGAACCAGTGATAGTTTTGGGTATTATAAAAAATGAACCTTGTGTTTCATTCTTGGCAATCACAAACATTGGATGCAATGAAATATGCATTTTTCAATGACTTAAAATGTGTACTGTGACAATATGTTGTTCATAAGACATGAATCTGTTTAAAATAACATTTTGTTTTACATGAAAAAAGAAAAACAGATTTCATGATACTTTTTGAACAATTCATACTATTTTTGTTAATGACAGGGTACAATTCCCCAAAGACAATGTATAAAAGACGGTATAAAAACTGTAGAATCCTACTTATAATAATAGTTAGAAATAAGAATATAAATATAAGGTTTTTATGTATATAGTATAAGAATGTTTAAAAATGTTTTAGATATAAGGCCATTTGTTTGGGTCTGAAACAACTAACATCAGAACTATAAAAATAGTTACCACTTGTAAATAGTAGAGAGTAATTAAGATGTTAGTTAGTACAAAACCTTTGTTGTAAACTATATTTCCATGTTGGAAATGGGAATTTTGTTGCAAAATGTCTGACTTGAAGACAACCATTTATTTAAAAAAAATATTCTTTATTTTGTTTAACTATTGTTTGTATTGTAACCAATACTAATTGTTTTTGTGTAATTTGAAAACATGTTTAATTTATAATACTATATGTAAAAGTCAGAGAGGGTATTACACATCATATATTGTTTGTAAAATATTTTATAAGAAAAATTGTAAAAAAAATCATAGGCCAAAAGAATGGAAACCAAACTTCATCAAAACAGAGAAATTGCTCATTTAAATGCAAATAAACAAAAGGGGTTTAGACAAAATAAACTTGAGATCATGCCATATAATTGCACATACCATTTAGAGAGATTTTAATAAATTATATTCAGAATTATAAATAAAAATGAGAATGACTAAACTCAGAAATTTGGACATGGGAGTCATATATTCCTGAATAATGTTTCAGAATACAACTAATTCAATTAATTACCAGAAAATAAGGGAATATGAACCTTTTAATACAATATAGGATTATTAATATTAAATATAACTGATAAAATGGCTGAATTTATATAATGACAGGAAGTAAATTTTGATGTTTTGACTCTTCAGAGTATACCAATCTGAAAGTGAAATTACTATTTTTTGGACAGAAAACACTATAAAATGGCATTATTTAATCTGAAAATAACCAGAATGAACTGAAAGATTAATTTAAATCAAATCTAGTGAATAAAATTGACAAATAACCAAAGTTTAGGCATTCATATAGTGAAAATGTAAAAATGTATACAGGATGTGAAAAATATTTGAACAATGTTAAGGATAATATTATATGGGCTAAGAGTTTAATTGAAACTGAAGGAAACAGTTAGTTAATTATTGGTTTTTGAACGGTTAACATGACATACGTTTGATAACGTGGATAACCTAACCTATACTAGTCATACAAAGCGAGTGTATAGTGCGTTATTGTGAAATCGCGAGTGACTTGTAAAATACTTCTAAAACTATCATATTATAACAGAAACAATCAAGTAACACTCCATAACACAGAACAATATAAATCTACTCCGAAAAACACCACAAAACACTAGAAAACTGTATAATACATTAATCCAAATTAGTGACGGCATCAGAGAAAGTGTTTGAACTAATAATTATACGGATACACTAAATACAACTCAGAAACAGTACACCAATCACTACACAACATTTAACAAGAGATTTGCAGAAACAAGAACAGAAATATTGCCAGAAAATACATTATTTGGAACACTGCAGGAACGAGCAACATTTTGATCAACTTGACGGCGGCCATTTGCTTTGACGATCTCAGTGCCTTCTTCTTTGTTCAGCACAGCTGTTTGGTGAAAACAATTATTATATTTACAATTTATTATTCAATGTCTGTGTTTATTAATAACTATTAATTTGATTGTAACGTTATACTTTTTAAATATTAGCCCGATTTCTCTGACTTTGGTAATAACTGGCTGTTTAAAGAACCCTATTTAATTTTTATATCATATATTTGTAACTTTTTTCGATATCCTGAGAGTCGATACTAATCGATAAGAGTCAATATTGCTATTAATTAATAAAACATTAATACTTTTCAATACTTATTAGTTCTTTATTTCTTCAATAATACTAATTACCAATAATATAATTCTAATTGATAATCTACAAGGACTTTACCACCCGTAAGTGAAGATAACCTAAAAAATAAAAAGGTAAACAAGTATCGATTGGTTTACAGACAGTCTTATGAGTGGTGATAGATTATTTAAATTATACTAAAACTTTAATAAAAATTTTCAGAAGAGCATTACACTGTTTAAAACTTCACAGCCCTATATTAATTAATTGATCCTAATTAATTAATTAATAAAATTTAATTTTTTTTTCTTTAATCATTTTTTTTTATAAACATAATTTTTTTAAATTTCCTTCAAAACAATAAATTTTGTTTTGAAACTTTCGGCGAAGCTGAACATATATATTCCTTCATCAACGTCACGCTACTCGACCGGTCTTGCTACCATTGGGACTCAACCAGCTGGGAAACTTAAGGAAGTGTTTCAGACCAGTAAGACGTCGAGAGCCACACCAATTACACACCAATTAAACACCTTACAACTTACAGATTCACACATCATTTAATTAATTTATTACACTATGTACGCTGAAAACAGTAGATCTAACATTTTTTTGCTACTGATTCAACAAATATCTAAGTTCTTGTACTACTGGATTTAGCAGTCAGTAGTCCTAATGTGACGATCCCTTTATCTGTCAATGACCGAAAAATGCTGACCTGTGTTGTCGATATTGCTTACAAACCGTACAATTTTGTTTCCAGAAGTTCAATTTTGTCGTTTTTTGCAAACGTATTGTCTCTTATCTTGAGTGCCACGAGATTTTATGACACAAAGTAACACCAGCGTCTGAGGAGGGATACTAGACATATAATGTCCTTGGCCTTGTTCATATTGTTCTTGCTCTTACCGTTCGAATCACACCTGTTGGAGACCAAATCTGTTACAGAGGCCATGTGTACTGGAAGTAGCGATCTTTAAATACGGATGATGCGAGCGACGGCCATATAGGAGAGTTAGTACTGGTTCGTAACAGACAACTATCCTCTTTTGACATTGTATGATTTTAATAAAAACAGATATCGGATTTAAATAATAATTCCGTACTTGCAATATACAATCCATGTACACAAACTTATATATCCTTTGTTGGGGCTGTAATTATTACTAAACAGTAATACATGCTTAGAATGAAAATATTTGCTATGATTTTAGTAACGTACAACACCAGCTTAACCCAGAGAGAGAGAGAGCGAGAGAGAGAGAGTGAGAGACTGCAATGTGTCAGTGTAAAGTCGTGTCAATGACCTCGAATTGCTTCCGACGTCTGCGAGCGAGAGAGAGAGAGAGAGGGCGTTAATATTTGTCGAATAAATATAAACTTTCTAATTTCATATACATGCGCGCGGTACTGACCACAGAGAGAGAAACATACACAACAAGTGTGAGAGAGAGAGAGAGAGAATTTAAACTGATAATTGTTTTATTAAAATCTTACAATGACGAAATATTATTATTTCATTGTTTACGATATATATATTTAATGCAAAAATGCAAAGTAACACCACCGTCTGAGGAGGGATACTTGGTAAACCTGATCATATAGATTTAATATACATTATAACAAATTTGAACTCATGCAAGGTTGGTAACCCTGATCATATATTTTAATATACACTATAATACACACACATATTTAGTTTGAACCCATACATAGGTTGGTAAACCTGATCATATAGATTTAATATACATTATAACAAATTTGAACTCATGCAAGGTTGGTGACGCTGATCATATATTTAATATATACACTATAATACATCAAGTGATAGAAAGTGAAAGTGATCTAAGCTCGCGAAAGGCGGCATATAAAAAAAAAAATTATATTCGCGGATGCTGTGGTCCAGATACGTGAAAAAGTCGCGGATCTTGACACAGATCAGCGAAAAAGTCGCGGATGCTGTGGTCCAGTAGAAAGTGAAAGTGATCTAGGCTCGCGAAAGGCTGCATATAAAAAATTATATTCGCGGAAATTAGAAAGTGAAAGTGATTTAGGCTCGCGAAAGGCGGCATATATTCGCGGATATGCAAATCAATTTAATTAAAAAAATAAAAATATCAAATTAAAAAAAAAATAAAAAAATTTATTCGCGGAAATTCGCGGTCCAGTAGAAAGTGAAAGTGATTTAGGCTCGCGAAAGACGGCATATATTTGAATTGACGCGCGAAAGGCGCCATGCAATTTGATTGGTCGATGCTGCTGGTCCAGCGGTGGTGGTGGGGGAATAACGGTACTTTGGTCAGAACTCTCATTATCCCCCTACTATTGTATTTGTCTAGAACAAATAGACAAAAATTTTATAAATAAATATTTGTTATTTAGGATTAATATTAGGCAATTACCTGTATTAACTTCCGTCTTGTGACTTACTTGGTTTTTTCTTAAAACGACGCGTTTCGAGAATAAATTCTCATCATCAGGTTCCAATACTATAAAAACATCAAATTCACCCAAAAGGGTTGTCAACTATTTAAAATACACAAACACAAAAACACCACTCATAATTTAACACCGAGACAGTCACGGCACAGTCCGATGCGCATCGTCTCGTTGCCAACGACCAACTGTTGCACTTTCTCTTATATGACCGTTATCATTGCCCGCTGACCCATCGATATCGATGGCCGTGTTGTACAGCAGATTCGATCGGAACGAAACTTTGTTATTAAGTAGCTGGTCCGTTTGTAACTTAGAAGCCCTGTATATCTCATATTCCTCCACAGCGTTCATGTATGCACCCTTTTTACAATTATGAAGCAGTTTAAAATTTGTGTGGAAGTCTGAGTACTTATGATTACATAGCATTAAATGCTGAGCGTAACTGGATCTAGTTTTCGAGATATCACTTTTGGGCAGGTGTTATTTAAATCGTTCGGCTGACGGCCTCCCCGTTTGTCCTATATAGAATTTGTCACAGTCATCGCATTCAAGCTTGTACACTCCAGTTTTCTCTTCAGCCGGGATATGAGTTCTTTGTCCCAAACGTTTTTTGATGTTATTTGTGGTTTTAAAGGCCACTGTTATTTTACGTTTTTTCAGCTCATTCTTTACAATGACTGGTAGTACATTCGTGTACTCAGTTACTATAAACTTAGTATCTTCTTTAGATAGACCGGTTAATCTGCTTATACTACTGACTTTTACCGAGTGTTTTCTTATAAGCTTGTCTACGATTCCACTGTTATACCCATTAGCGATAGCTATACTTTTGATTATATTAGTCTCTTCCACTCTGTCTTTTTGCTCAAGGGGAATAGCAAGCATTCGTTGAACGAACGCGTTGAAGGCTGCCATTTTTTGGGAATATGGATGGTACGAATCAGCATGAATAGTAATATTCGTGGTGGTGGGCTTTCTATAAATTTTGAATCTAAAACGGTCATTATATTTGCTGATAGTGAGATCAAGAAAGTTCAGGCAGCTATTATTCTCCATTTCTAGGGTAAATTGGATATTCATGTTTATGCTGTTCATATATCCTTTCAAATTTTCTATTTGTCTACTCGTTCCATTCAATATCATAAAAGTGTCGTCAACGTAGCGTACGTAAAATTTAATTTTGTCTCGCTGTTTATTAAGACTAGACATTAAAAATGTATTCTCAAAGTGGTTCAAGTATAGGTCCGCTAAAATTTCCGACAAAGGTGACCCCATTGCCAGACCATCCTCCTGCATGAAATACTCATTATCATAAGAGAAATAATTTTGTTTGAGTATTGTTTTTAGCAATTGCATAAGTTCATCAATTTCATTTCTACCTAACCTATTTGTATTAATTAAGCTATTTCTGAGAATTGTCATTGTCTCATCTACCGGCACATTGGTGTACAGATTCGTTACGTCAAATGAAGCCAACCTATAATGTGTTGCTGATTTAATAGTTTTAATTTTTTCAACGAGATCGTAGCTGTTTTTTATGCTGTAGTTATTTACTATTTCAATGTTCCCTTTTATGATTTTTACTAAGCTTTTAGCCGTCCTATAACCAGGGGCAGTCGTGTAATTTACAACCGGGTGTATTGGCATATCTTCTTTATGTATTTTGGGTAAACCCGTAAGTTCTGGGGCCCTGGCATTTATGGGTTTTAAATAATGTCTAGTGTAATATTTATTACATTTTTTTTCTCAAGCAGAGGAATAATGCAACGGTACAGCCATATGCTGTATTAGGCATTAATTTGAATAAATATAAAATTTGTAGAATTACTATAAGTTAAGGGTAAATGGACAGGTCTGAGATTGTAAACATATTTCATTGTTAGATTAGGGGAGAAATTAATCTGTTCCGCAAACAGAGAACACCAGCTCAATTGTATGTGAGTTACGTGTGTATCTTGTGTGTGTTAGTGATGCATGTACATACAGGAATCTCAGCAACCCGCCCCAAGTAATTAATAAAATAATTATTTCAATTCACTGTACGAAAACTAATTAATGTATAAACAAACCAAAGGCAGCAAAGTGTGTGTAAATTTTATAGTTATCCCCAGTGAAAAGATGACGTTAATAGGACACGCTATGCGAAATCAGTGCGAAATAAACGTGCCAAAAAATACGCAATTACTCTATGACGCTGAAATTAATACAGTCAGTGCTTAATCGAATTAGCTATGATTTGTGCTATCTCGATTCCGTGCAAAACATTGCTATTTTCTAATAATTGCAAATAGATGAAAGGTTCGAGAGTGGGGGTTATCAGGCGATCTGCAGGTATCGACAGGACGATTTTGGAGCCAACTGGAGCGGAATCTCGAGAGGGTATAAATTGACGGTTCGACGGAAAACCCTTCTCTTCACTTCAAGACACAGTTGCAGTCGGGCATGCTGTCCGTCGGCAGAACAGTTTATTTTATTACAAGTCTTATTAACGAAAGAATAAAACGTTCGTTAATTATGTGACAATATTCCGGAAAACGTAAGTACCGGTACCGTTTAAGTCTACCAAGAGTATCTACGGAGAAGCTACCAAAGCTACTAGGGATGCTGGACGTTAGACGATGTTTAAGATCTATCTTGCAGCAGATAACAACTCTCTGAAGCGGACCAAACACTGCTGGAGAACGACGCTGGACTCTAGAGGTAGCCAGGACCACACACTGCTGGAGAACGACGCTGGACTCTAAAGGTAGCCAGGACCACACACTGCTGGAAAAGGACGCTGGATTATAGACGTATCCAGGACCACGCCAGGCCGGGAGGAATGGAAAACTAACTCTTGACAACGCTGGACCCCGCCAGTAAGTCGTAAGATCATCAGAACTCGAGGTGACATGTCTAATGCATTTATAAATGATTTTTTTTTAAAAGAGCTCATAAAGACTATATCAAAAGGCAATAAATTAAAACAAAGAAAAAATTATAATTAGTAATAATATTTTAGAAATGTAGATAAATGTTTATTCGTAAGAATGAGCGATCGCTTATAAAGATATAATAATAAAAAAAAAAGAATTTAAAGTTGAGAGGGTAGATTTTGTTTATCAAAGTAAATAGTTAAATTGATTTGATATTTGCATTATAGAAAAGAATAATAAATGTGAATATAAAACAAAGGCCAGTCTAGAAGTAATTAATATAAATTTAAATTTAATTTTAAACATTGGTATATACTGAGCGAGTTGAGGTCAGATCTGAATTAAAAGAATTCAATTCAAATTACAATTTTAATTTTACATTTTATTAGTAAATCAAATTATTAAAATGTCTAGATTAATATTATTAACATGTCTAGATGTAAGAAGGTTTTTAAATATGTGTGACACTGCATAGTATAAGAGAGAAACATTTAATAACTAGCAATATCGTGACCGAAGATTATTAATGACGTTTATTATTTATAAGATTGAGTAAACAATAAATATGAATTTTAAATACTCATAAATACAATACTCTTATTATAATTACAGCTGATATAGTTATACAACCTCCATAAATTAGAGTATCTTAAACAGTCAACTGTAAAGTTGCATAAGTTTGGCGTCCCAAATAACGTGGGGCTCCTCAAACACAAATACATTATATTTGCAATTCGAATTGTTGTATAATTTTGTCACTTACAGCATGTGGCTCGATATTTGTAATTGTGTTTTTTAATACTTTTTATAAGAAACTTGAACACTTGTTGGCTAAATAGTGAAACAAGAATAAACCTTTAAAAGGCTTTTAAACCATACGTAGGTATTTATTTGAAAAAAGAATTCTTGTAACCATCAGAATTGAATCAATATTTTATTTTCAACATTGCATTATTCACGGTAAAAAAAAATAAATTCCCGTATAAGCAGCAGTGCTTCTAAACTTGTTTCCAAACATAAAAAAGGAATTTAGGGTAAACGTTATACGATCGTGTAACACAACTTACTAGTATATAGCACAAAGTATATTAAATTTTGTAGCCTACATGAGCTTAGTTATATTGTAGAAGTTAATAAAACAAAGTTAATATTTAACCTAAATTAAACATTCAAATTAACGTGGCAAACAAGTTATTTTTCTAAGATTTTTAAAACAATGAGCTACACATAAGATACTGTCTTAATAACAATAATGTTTGTGGCGTAAAATTATTAACATTTATAAGGTAATTACACACTTAAATATTTTTAAAAGGAAACAGAAATATATTTTTATTGTTTTATGAAAGGAAAAGTACTGTCAAATTTTGTATACAAACAGGTGACATTCGCATGTTTTTTCTATGTGTTTTCGCGATAACAGAAACTGAGACTATTATTCCAATCTCGCTAACCACTAGTGATCTCTCACAGTTCGAAACGTATATTATTCAATGACAAAACACGGTCCCTGCTACAGCGGGTGACTGTTTTTTGAGTCATGATATCTGATTCTGGTTATTAGTAGTTATTTAATTTTCTGATTAATTCTTCCCTTTCTTAAAAAAGGGTTCTTCTGTTTTTCAATAATTATATTTTCTTGGAATAATAATAGGTTAAATTAAAAGAAAACGCGTCTTAGCAAGTACAATGATTATCTCACATAAATGAACGTAACTCATCATTGGGAATAATTTTTAATGCTTTATCTCACTTTCTACAGTCTAGTTTGTATCCTATGATCTGTTTTTGGGTTTACAAATTTTCTCATTACTTAGACTTTGAGAAGTACGTTAAAATATGGTTAAAAAGTAATAAGTAGGCCTTAAATCAGCAGTATTCCGTAAATCCGTAAGATAATAAATTAGAATGAACTTACACCAATAATATTAAATAACTATGTTTAAAACATAGTACAGCTGTCCAACATCAATAATGGACGCAACTAACTTTTCTACTAGAGAAATACTGGAAATAATACATACTCAATGAATACTATTATTTTATCATACTAATCCATGTTAGTTCTAACTTTAGAGTAAAATTATTTTGTTGAGGTAGATAAAAGGCTTGATACGTTCACATAATTTAAATAAAAAATATACCTTTTAAATGATCTCACTAATAGGTATAGTAATGGGATATAACTTAACACAAAGTATATTTATAGCATACATAAACTGTTAATAAATATACAATTTTTGTTAATAGGTTCATATGCTAATATAACTTAGATACTACGGTAATAAAATGTACTAGTTTGCACAAGAAAGGTTTCAAGCAGAAAAAACGTCAGTAAGTGCCCAGACAACATTATATTACAAGCAGCTGTGTTTGAAGTTAATTAAAAAAGAAATAGATCAGACGAAAAATTGTGATATGTTTAAACACAGGAGTGCGTAAGGCTGTAAGTATTTACGCTTATAGGCATTACGCTTAAGGACATTTATTTCTATGGTTTGAGGTTAGTCGAGAATTGTAATTCTTTTGCTTGAAAAAGCAAACTGAATACACAAATTAGTATTTTGTATTCATTACAGTAGTAAAATTAACAGTTTTTGACAGTAGAAGGCGTACGATTGAAGAGACAATGTTCTACAGGCATGTCATTACCCTTCAAGATCCCGTGAAGTGTTTCTTCGTTTGTTGACAACAAAGACCTCGCTTTGCATGTAAATTGAGGCAAAGTTAATTACGACGAAAGTGGTTGCTTCAGTGGTTCTGTCAGTTAGGAAACGCGACTACTCAAGTTAAATAATTATAGTATACGCATCCAGTTACATCCCATGGTTTACTGCAATATAGGCCGAATGTTTCCTTTTAATTATTTGTTTCCATTATGATGTCAATGCAATTTTGAATCTACATGCTGTTCATGTAAAATTAATTTATAGGATTTAATGACTTTTGTAGAAATTGCATGCGCAGTAGACTTTCTTCTTCTTATTTCTTGCGAATATTTATTGGAATAATTGTCTTTTTTGCGGACGGCATAATAATATTTAAAGCCTATTACGTTATCTGTTGTACAACTGATTCCTTCATCTATTCATCGGCCGTCCCAGACTGTTCTTCAAGTATATATTTTGCAACTACGTGTAGTAATCTAGATGAGGCCACGTGAGTTCTAGGTGACAAAACCATTTCTGTACACATTCCCCCCCCCCATATCATCCACTGGTCGGACAGCTAAATCAAGACGGATGCTAAGACGCAGGCGGAAAATTCGTAAAGGCGGAGTGAGCGGAAAAGAATAGGTGGTGGGTCTTGAAGGTGGTGGCCCAACTGCCGGACTTTCCTTCAATCGGCTTGGTATCCCATTTAGGGATATTGATGCACCTTGAATCATCTAAAAAAGAAAAGCGGGAACAGTCGGGAAATACAAATTTTTTAACGCATCTAAAGTTATCTATATATTAATACGTGAAGAGAAAACTTTGTACCCCTTTTTAAGCATATTGCGCGCACGGAGGAGTGTGAGATTTGGCATAGTTAAAGTTTATATGGAGAAGGAGTGCAGAAAGCTAAAATTTATATATAATATGTGTTACAAATACATAAAATAAAATAAAACATTCATTTGCACTTGAAAATTCATTTAAACTTTTTCAAACAATGGTAATTGTTAAAAATAAAATAATTTTGTTGCCAGGCAATAAAATTATAATTTTTTCATTTTAGTGTACGTTCATACTGCCAATGTCAAACACATAATAGTCTGTCGTTTGTTTACGTTCATACTGCCAATGTCAAACACATAATGTCTGTGGTCAAACAGTCGCACAGAGTAGAGATTGTCGCCAAAGAATTTTAAAATGTTGCCAACAAATAATTACTGACAGATTGACTGAATGATCTGTGAATTTTGTGTGATTTCAAATGTTCCTTTTTCAATAGTCTGTGGAGTGTATGTCAAGGCAAAAAAGCGTTTATTTTATATTTTATATATTAGATATCTGTGTTTTATATATTAATGTGCAGTTGAAAGTGAAATACAGCTTGCTTAATATACACCTGTTGCAAAAGGAAAATTTTGTAGCAGCAATTTGAATTGACATACTCTCGCCTAATTGTTATTGGTGGTTTCAAAAAAGTGAGTCCATTTTATTATTTTTAAATTAAACCCTGTCTAATCTTAGTTTAAGTAATTTCATTACATATTTTATTTTACATTCAGATATCGCACCTACTTCCATTATGCCTCGACATAGAACATTGACGGGTCGGAGTGAGAGACAAAGAAGAAGGAATATATATATTCGCGTGAAAGTCAAAATGATAATAGACAAAATGCAAATTTAAATAGTGTAAATAGTATACAAAATAATGAAATTATTTTGAGGGATACATTTAAATGCTCACTGAATGTCATTCCAAGAAATTTTAATACTTTTGATTGTGGATTAATGCATTTACAATGCAGGTTTTGCAATGCAAAACATTTCGAATCTGAGGTCACTTTAGGTGAAAGGACTGCGTTCACTTCATGTTGTCATAAGGGTAAAGCAATATTACCGGCCTTAAGTCAAAATGAATACTTTAAATCATTGTATGATGGACTTACTTCAAACGAACCTTCAATAAAAAGAAAGTCAAAAAATTATTTTGAAAACATTCGTAAATACAATTCATCATTTCCTATGGTTAGCTCAGAAGCTAAAATTTCGGATACAGTTACGCGTGGAGTGTATCATTTTAAAATACATGATGTTTTTTATCACAGATCAGGTCCAATGACTGCTGGATATGGTCGCTCACCATGTTTTGCGCAATTATATTTTTATGATGTTGACACTGCTGTCAATTATAGATTACGTGAACACTATAATCAAACATGCAATAACAATATAATGCGCGAAATCTCTCTTGAATTGGAACGCATTAATCCTTTCGTTTGGTCATTCATTGCAATGAAAGATCATTCTCAGAGAGCAGAAAATCAAAATAAAGAAATTTGTAAGCTCGTTAAAGTAAATCGTGATTTAGATCTACGACGTTATAATGATGCAGTTCAAACTGATGTAGCAGTAATATTTAGTACAGTTGATGGTGAGCCACCCTTTGAACGAAATATGGTTTCGTTTTCAAAAGTTAATGGTACCATTAAAAATATCTCTGTTTTGGATTCATCATTAGACCCTTTAGCGTATCCATTACTTTTTCCAAATGGTGATACTGGGTGGCATATCAATATTTCTCATAATGTACCAACTACATCTAATTCAAGAGCGCCCAGAAATAAATTAACCATGCTTCAGTATGCATCCTATCGACTTGCAATTAGAGAAGATTTTAGCATGTTGCACCATTCACAAAAATTATTTCTGCAGTGGATAGTTGATATGTATGTGAGAATAGAGGGCACAAGGTTACATTTCATTCGACAAAATCCAACAAGTCTTAGGTCTGAAGTTTACAACAATTTAACAGATTATTTAGAATTGGACCCCAATGCCAATAGTGTTGGCCGTAGAGTAATTTTACCATCTTCATTCAATGGATCTCCAAGAAATATGTATCAGAAATATTTAGATGCAATGTCAATTGTACAACATTTCGGAAAGCCTTCTTTGTTTGTTACAATGACTTGCAATCCAAGTTGGCCTGAAATAGTTATCAATATTGGTGTAGGTGAGTCAGCTAATTTTCGACCTGATATTGTTGTGCGTGTGTTCAAGTCCAAACTGAAAGCATTAATTGAGGGCCTCACACTAAAAAAATCTTCGGTAAAGTTGGAGCACTCATTTATACAATTGAGTTTAAAAAGAGAGGATTGCCTCATGCTCAAATTTTACTCTATTTTAATGAGCAAGATAAAATTGTTAACTCTACCGATATTGATAAAGTTGTATCTGCGGAGATTCCTAACATTCAAACATTACATTACATGAATATGTTGTAAAACACATGATGCATCGGTCCATGCGGTGTACTTAAGCCAAATTCTGTATGTATGAGAGATGGAAAATGCACAAAAGATTATCCAAAACGATTTAATGAATTTACATGTGAATCATTAAATGGATATCCATTATACAGAAGGCGTGATAATGGTATTAATGCTGAAGTTCGCGGTAGTTGCCTCGACAATCGTTATGTTGTACCATACAATCCGTATTTACTTGCCAAATTTAATTGCCATATAAATGTTGAAGTATGCACTACAGTTAAAAGTGTTAAATGCATTTATAAATACGTGCATAAAGGCTATGACAGTGCATCTGCTGAATTAGGTTCAGAGAGAAATGAACCAGGTCAAGAAATACAAATTGATGAAGTTAAACATTTTTTAAATGGCCGTTATATCG
Organism: Magicicada septendecula; assembly: GCA_034769895.1. Lineage (NCBI taxonomy): Eukaryota > Metazoa > Arthropoda > Insecta > Hemiptera > Cicadidae > Magicicada > Magicicada septendecula. The sequence goes on along the minus strand of CM068371.1, from coordinate 356,873,340 downwards.
CATCAACTGAAGCTGTATGGCGCATCAATGAATTACCAATGCATTTTCAATCACATATCATCTTTAGACATGACATTCATTTACCGCGTAGACAGAATGTTTACTTTCGAGAAGGGCAAGAACGTCAAGCAATTGAAAATGCAAGACCAACAAAATTATTAGCATATTTTGAATTGAATCGATCAGATCCATCAGCGCATGAATATAAGCATATTGAAATTCCTTTGCATTATGTGTGGGAAGATTCCCGAAAAAAATGGAAGAAGAGAAGGCGTGGAGGTGATAAAATCATTACACGCATATATGTAGTATCACCAAAAGACATCGAATTTTTCAATTTACGATTTCTTTTATTACATGTCTGTGGTCTAAAATCATTTGAAGCTGTTAGAACATACAATGGAATTATATACAATTCTTTTGTTGAAGCGTGCCATGCTCGCGGCATTGCCTCAAATGATAATGAATGGCGCGAATGTTTAAATGAAGCAAAAGAATTACATTCACCAAAACAAATGCGAAATTTATTTGGTTACATTTGTGCATTAAATGTGCCAGCCAATGGTTTGGCGTTATGGAATGAATTTAAAGTATATCTTAGTGAAGATTTGAGAGATTACAACGAAGAAGTATCCTTTAACACAGCTCTATTAGAAATTGAAGGTATTTTGAATGTTCATAATTTGTCATTTCAAGGACTTGGTTTACCAGTTCCCACGTATTCGCAGAGAACAGACGAAGCAAATGCTATTGATCCAATAGAACAAGAGTTTCTGTTTTGTGAGCATTATGAAACTGCAAATATTGAACAGCGTAATCTAATTGATCGTGTGATTCGTGAAGTTTTGCACCATGATACTGGACCTAATGTTTTTTGTTTAACCGTTCGTGTAGGTTGTGGAAAAACATTCACACAAACAGCAATCATTCACAAATTAAATTCGCTTAATCTTAGTTGCATTGCAACAGCGTTCAGTGGCATAGCTTCAACTTTATTACTTGGAGGTAGAACTTTACACAATGTGTTTAAATTGTCTATACCCATTTTGGAAAATTCTGTAGCGAATATTACCGCAAATAGTAGCTATGGACGTTACATAAATTCATCATCATTGATAATTATTGATGAAATTTCTATGTGCCCACTGCAAGTGTTGAAAATCATAGATAGATTATTGCAGGATCTATGCGATGAAAATGATAAACATAAACCATTTGAAGTGAAAACGATACTTCTGTGCGGTGATTTTCTGCAAATCTTACCAGTTGTCCCACATGGATCACGTGCAACTTTAATTGAAAATTGTGTCACGAGTTGGCATAAATTTGTTTATTTTCATAAAGTAACGTTTACTCAAAATATAAGAGCCTTATCAAGTGAAATAGAATTTGTCGAATTCTTGAAAAAAATTGGTAATGATGAAGCCCCACAATTCCCTCAGTTTGGTGAAAATGTTATTGAAATACCTCAGCAATTAATAGGAGATGAAAATAATATTATTAATGAGGTGTATGGAAATATTTCCGAAAACATACTCTCAGATAACATATTGAAGTCAGTTCTTTTAGCACCTAAAAATGATGATTGTACTTTTATTAATACTGATATACTTAATCGAATATCAGGTGAACAGAAAACATATCATAGCTACGATAAAATAATTTGTGATGATGACAGTGAAATCAACCAGTAGAGTTTTTCAATTCTTTGACTATTAGTGGTTTGCCACCACATATGTTAGTATTGAAAGTTAATTGCATCGTTTTACTGATCAGAAACTTAAATACAAAGGAAGCATTAGTCAATGGAACAAGTATGCGCATCAAGTGTATACATCGTAATGCTATTGATTGCGAAGTTTTAACTGGAACCGCACGCAATAAGAGAATTTTGATTCCACGTACAAATTTAACATATTCCGGTACTGTTTTACCATTTAACTTTCAAAGAACTCAATTTCCAATTATATCTGCATTTGCGATGACAATAAATAAGTCTCAAGGACAAACATTCGAAAAAATTGGAATTTTATTGAGGCAGCCAGTTTTTACACATGGTCAATTGTACGTCGCAGGAAGTAGAGTTCGATCTTTCGATGGTTTGAGATTTTATACTTCCGAATATAATGGCCAAGGGCATTTAGCAAATGATGAAAGAGTTTTTACAAAAAACATCGTTTACACAGAAGTTCTGAATCATTAAATTCACTTTCAAACTATTTTAAGTTCAATGGACATCATTTATTTTTTTAACCGCCCAGTTTTTTTGATTTAATGAAAAATATATGAAAAAAATACGAGGCACGTATATTTTATTTCATTTCTTATTTTGTATTAATTTTTTATTTAAATTTTATATAATTAGAAAAAGATAGGCAAAATAACTGTGTAGCCTTGGCGAAACCTGGTCAGTATGGCAATAAAAAAACCCCAAGGAAATGTCAAAAAACGCGTTATTGCTTTTTAAATATGGCTTAGCCAAGCTAAACCTTATTTTTCCTATCTTTCATATTTTTCAAATAACTCGAAAATTAATGCATAGAAAAAAAAATAAAAAATTTTATAAGCTTTGTAGCAGATAATCTTCAAACTGTTTTCAAATTTTGTACCTTACCAAAAATGAAATGTAATCCACTGGAATTGAAAACAATGTATTTTATACTTCTATGAATGTCAAGTCTCATTTTTATTAGAGTTTATTTGATCAAAAATAACATGAAAAAATTAAAACTGACAATGAATTATATTAAAAAGTAAATACGAATACAAGCTCTAATTGTGTTTTTTTTAACTGTTACTAACATTAAATTTTAAATTTCATAGGTATTGCAGGGAATTAAGGCAAACAACACACGCTAATGACGTATTTGTACACGCTCGCAGCTGACGTAATAGAACAAAATTCAAAAAAATTATATGCAATGATTATAGAGGTATACTCTTTGACAAAAGAACCTCAATAACGTTCAAACTTAAAAATTTAATGAATTACGGTCGAATTTCGACCACTGGGCGACCACTAGTATTTAATAAATATGTGTCCGTATTTGGTACACCTTCCTTCACCAAAATATGGATAGTATTAAAGCGACTAATATTAACAAGAAACATTAAGTGTTAAAAATTACTCATAATAATAAAGGTATAAGTATACTTTTATGGTCCCGTGTTTACCTATTCTATCGGGCTTCGTAATCGTCTCTTGATTCTGTGATTTCTAATGTTGGGATGGTGTTGACACTCCCACTCCTACTCACTTTTAGGCCTTTAAGGAAAAGCTCGATTTATTTTCTAAATATTTTCAACGAAACTTTTTTTTATTTCATTTAATTTAGCTATTTTAAGTAGGCAATATTTTGTTAGACAAAAATTTTAACTACCTTTTTTAGAAGATGAACTGTGCTGAAGGACTAAAATAACTGTAACTTTTGTTACTGTGCTTTCTAGCCTCTCGTTTGGTTCATTATCTGCTGAATTCTTGTCCCACTGCTCAAAGTCTGTCAGTGTCTCATGTTTAGTCGAATTCTTGTCTAAACATTTATGAATAGTTTTAGGTTTGGTTTTGTCTTCGTGTTTAATAGACAATATTTGAGCTTCTTTCCAACCACCACTGAAGACCATTGTTTTTAAATTTTAATTAGCTGTTTTCTATAATAGGATTCCTGCTCACCTGTTGCGAAATAAAAAATTGTGAGGATAAAACAGGTACAAAAAATGAAGTGTAAAGATAAAGAAGGAAGAACGAATTGCAGTAAAACAGTGTATGCCAAAGTAATGTAAAAGGTCAAGGACATGGAACATGTAGGAATACATAGAAAACGATTAACGAAAATGAATTTAATTCTGATGCATCAAAACCAAGGTCACGTATTGTACCTGCCTTATATTATCTCTTCTCTTAACTATGTTACTGAATACATCTTTCAGCAAATATTACATACAAACTTAATTTTAGACCAAATCTGCAAAACGTTGGGCATACGACAGCTTCTCGTATTCATTAGCCAGCTTTATCTGTAAATCATTTCATTTATTCCCAATTGTGTGAAATTCTTCGTCTTCGCGGTATCCTATCTACCACGTTATTCATGATATCGATCTTCGCTTATTCTGTCAGAAGTATTCTAACACTATTATTGGATACCTTTTGTTTCCTGTTTACACAATACATCAACCCATATGAAATGACGCGACTTTGGTCATTTCACTGCCGCAGCTCTATTTCCATTTATTTCTAACTTCCTCCTTACGAAAATGTGGCATCCTCCCGACTACACATGATTTCCATAAATGTTTCCCCTTAAACTTTTATATTTTTTCCTTTATCCTCAGTGGTCAGTTGGGCTACACATGTGGGCTCTAAGATTACTTTACTCACTCCATTTTAGTGATATTCTAAAATGTTATAATTAATATATATTATGTGTTGTATTTTACAGCAGGCTGCATGATGGTGAGTGAGTTGCTTGGCCTAGCGAGGTGTCGTCAGAGGTGGCTGGTAATAGGTGCTGTCCTTTTGGCAGCGGCCGCAGGCGTTGGTGTTCCACTAGCTTTAAGGATACAAGCTGGCGCTTCCTACGAAGAAAGACTGGCGATGGCCAACAAGCTATTACAAGAAGTTCCTCTAATAGACGGGTGAGCATATCACGTTGAATATAAATCCCTCGCCAATAACTCCCTGTATTTTGATCATTTTAAACAATCGTTTATATAATAAGAGTTGTCCTATCTGAGGTGTGTCAAAAAAAATACTAAACTTTTAGAAATACACACCAACCACAAAAACAACATGCTGCGACTATTTAGCACGCCTATTGACAGTTCTTGAAAATAAACAGCTATTTATTCTGTTCCGGAATAAGCAGTAGTCTTTGAGTTATATTAGATTGAGTAGGAACGTGCACGCGCTGTGTTACAAAGTAACCGAGAAAGATCTCAAAGAACAACGTGTGCGGGGAAACTAGATAAAATCTTTATAGAGACAACCTTTTTGATCAACTGTGCATATGAAGAGACCTGCAAGACCAAACGGTTATTTAAAGAGGGGAAATTGGCTGTGGCAGATAAAAACCACGTGAAATATTATGGAAAGAGAGCTTGTAATGTGTTAATTGTACTTAAATCATTGTTTAACTGTCAGAGTTCCTGAGTGATTGGGCAAAAATACAAGATTAAAAAATTTTATTTTAGTAGGAAAACTTATGTTCACCCTACCAATGGCAAATTTTTGATGCCTTTGCTGACTGACGATCAGAAAACAGATACGTTTAGAAATCTGTCAGCAACTTCATAACAGTACTATACTTACTTCGATATAAATCCGACGAACCCACTAGAGTAACGGGGGGAGGTAATCTTCTAGATGCACAAAAGAAGTATTTTATTGCATGATTTCATCTTCAGCACGTCTAGAAGTTATAAAATTTAATTACTTGTAATGTAATTATATTGTCTAAAATGTTTCATTTTAATGTCTTAAATTTCATTGTTTAATTTAAAACCTTGTTTAATAGTCCAACTCAGATATTTATTTTTTATAAATTCTGCAATAATATCATGTTATTACAATTTATTTGGAAATTTTAAACATTTAAAACTTAATTTAACTTAATCGTCTTTTTGGGGAAGTTACAACGTTATCATGGTATGTGGCAACAGCAACTGAGAGTATTCACGTCACCTTATTCGAAAATAAAATTCAGTATCTGTATAAGTACTGCAATTAGTTAATTGTATACGTACATAATCATAATGTAGTTACATAATTAAAGCTTGTAACGTTTAGACGATTACATGTAATTGTTTTAAGCTTACAAGAAATCATATTTGAATAACACAGTAAACAAGTTTTGAGTGAAAAGTGGAATATTGATAAAACCTGCTTTATTATTTAAATATATTTTAATAAGTTACTTTTAAAGAGAGGTTTTTATTGTCTTGTCGAAGCAAAAATAGTTAATGGTTGCTTTTATTATTTTAAAACATTAAATAAATTAAGCGCAGTCGGCCAAACAAGAGTATGAAAACCTATTTCTAAACATGGGCGTAGGCAGTAAGAGAGTTTTACAAGTTTGAAATGTCTCCCGATATGTTTCATTTAGCTAAAAAACCGTAATATGATGTTTGCTGGGGTATAGTATTATCTACAGCCTAATAACCAATAATAAGTTTTATCTACTCAAAAATTGTTGCTAGCCGAATGGTAAACATAATGCTTACCCTCACACTGTTTTTGACCTCCGTTAGAAAATAATTTCCTTTACAAGTTTATAGCAGTTTGTAATGACAGGCTGAACTCAGTGAATTAAATTATCTCAGTATCTTAGTAATCAATTACCTGAAGAATTTTTTCTTTAAGTTTACATTACGATTATCTCTCCATTACGAAACAGTGATCTGCCGACAATGAGGTCTAGTTAATATCTTCCTATGACTTTCTGAGGTTAGTGTGTCAGATTCAGACACATACGTGGAAAAGAGTCTAATTATAGGCATATTAAATTAATACCTTCTTTCAACTTACTATTGTATAAAATTTACGCTTATCACTTTGGTTAGAAATTTCGATTTGCGTAAGTCTGATATAACGTAATATAAATTTGACAGACAGAATGATATTACGCAGTTAAGGTTTCTAGAATTTCTTTCAAAAAAGTTTATAATAATTATAAAGCAACAGACAAAGAACTTTAGATTAACGTCATTATTTCATGTATTCTTGTTTCAACTATGTACGTTTCAAATCCATGAAAAGTATAAAATCGCAGAAATGTTTTCTCTATAATGAAATTAGACGGTTAGAATTCCATTTGTAGAATGTGTGTAAGCCCTTTAGTCCATTAAATGAAAATGGCACGCTCAAGCAGGAATGTGTAAAAAAAAGATTTTTTAAATATACGGCTTAATGTACTGAGTAATCGATAATTTTTACCGGTATTTTTTCAGACACAACGATTTACCCTGGAATATCCGTAAATTTGTACACAACCGTTTATCGGAGTTTACGTTCAGTGAAGATCTGAGGCAGAAACCACCTTGGTCAAACAGCCCGTGGTCACATACGGATCTCCTTAGACTCAGAGCAGGACACGTTTCAGCACAAGTGAGTATAATTAGATATAATTGCAGATTTTGTTTAATTTTATTTCTGATAACAAATTATTTCCCGGAGCCTAAACCAGACGGCACTCATGTGTTTTCCATAAGCTAACATTTGAAATCTACTCTTCAAGTTGATTCAAACAAAATTACTTTAAAAGTTGAGAAACAAAAGTTTTGAGTTACATAAATATTACAAAACAATAGAAAATATATAGGTTAGCGTGCGCGTGTGTGTGTGTGTGTGTGTGTGTTAATCTGCTGTAACACAAAAATAAGATAAAGACGAGACTGCAATGTGAAATGGTTATCGGTGTAGAGCAAATATATAATAATAAGAAAACTGAAGAGGTATGGTAATTGATTTGTAATTTTTTTGTCACTGTAGTAAAACTCATTCAAAATTCAAAAGATGAAGCATCCTGCGTCACTGACTGCGAGCAAACATCTGACGTTTCTACTTTAGTACATCTAATAACTAAATCTACATGTATTACTTATTTCGTAATCGTATTTTATGTTTGTCATGAGGTTTTACTGTCAGAAATACATAATTAGGAGTACAAGGTGCATAGTAATAAATTATTTCTTTAATTACGTATCTTACACAACTTAACTAAACGTTACAGAATCGAACTTACTATTTTATATTTTTTTTTAGAAATAAAGGCCGGAAGAAACTGTAGAAATAGTTGCATCTGTAGTTTTTATTTATTAATTCATAAAATGTAATCATTGCTCTTCTGGGCAATCAGTGCTTCTCATCTCAAACTGGTTAACTGGGCTCTTAACTGGTTTTACTATACCTAATCTAAAGTAGAACTGGCAAATCAAAGTTTAACGTAAAGTCAATGAGTGTGATCGGTGATAATAAATTATCACATTTATAAAATCAACATATATAAAAACATACAAACAATTTTTTTTAGAGAATTTTGTGTTTTCTTATAGATAATTAATTTATAAAAACGTGGTTTTGAAAAAACATACAATTATAACAAGCCCTCAATTATTAATAGTTATGATTACAGAAATACTTATAACATACTAATATTCCGAAAAGTAACATAAATAGCTTACGTCGCCACATCGTTGGAGTACATGGTAGGCCTATTAGATGCAAAAATCATTTTAAAACATTAGTATTGTCTGAAAAACCACATTCCCTTCTCACCCAAATCCAGGGAAACCACTACTATCCGTGCAATGGCGTCGCCTGCAGCAAAGAAAGGTTTATTTCCGTTTGCTGGTGCGACATAAATGTTGAGGGCAACGAATATCGCGCTCTTCCTCAGTTAACTTCACACTATAGTATATAACCTTAAGGGACTTTTACAATAACTTCTGCCCAACTGCAAAAGCAAATATTATCAGTAAAACATTATTAAAATAATATATTATTAAATAAATATTATAAAATCTTATAAAAATATTACAAAAATTAAAAAATTTACAAATATTAAAAAATTTAAAAATATTACAAATATTTAATAATATTATAAATATTTAATAGTATTATAAATATTATTAAAAGGAAAACAAATATTAATAGTTTTATATATTATTCACGTATTAGAGAGAATTCAATTTTAATCGTGACAGACAGTACTTTTCTTATTAACTTCCACGGTCTGCATGAAAAAGCATGTTAACTTTAGCCCCTGTTCCGGTCTGTGAACATTGTCTATTCTGCTATTTAGATGCGTGACAACAGAAAGCCAAATTTCTTAGACGCCCATGAGAATGTATTACAAATGCAAGATATGCGGCCCAGTAAAACATTTTTCCCAGACACCGCTATCTTCTTACCGTTATTGGTCAGGCGTAAACGAATGTTGTTGAAGAAAAGGAGACAAGAATCTTTTTGGGGCAACCTTATTTTTTCGCATCAAATTTCCTGATTGCCCAAACTTACTGGTCTGTCTAGTAACACCTGCTATGTTTATACGTGACTACGATGAAAAATATTCACAATAATGTTTTCCAAATTAAATAAATATCACTGCATTTAAGAATATTAGAATCAAGTTTTTAAGAATATTAATAATAATAATAGTAATAATAATGCCTCCCATGTGTACCACCGAAGTAGCTTAGGAGTAATCAGTGTAGGCTACCTTATGTGAGCCGTACGGCATACAAGGAAGGCAGTGTGGTCAGCACTACGCTTCAGCCGCCCATTATTATCCCTAGGATGTTATCGCAGCTACTCATTTTCAACACGGTGAGTCGACTTTGGGGCTGAAAAACGCACCTTGATTTTATGGTGCAGGCCCGGGAATCGAACCCGTGACCTCTAGATTAGTGCCAGGTGCCATACCTGCTAGTCTACTAAGCCGCCCTTAAGAATATTAGAATCTAAAATAATCCGCCTGAAAAAGTGTGACTCTACTGCTTATAATTCTATACGCTTCTAGAAACCTTTCTAAGAACTTTTAAAAATATCTAAGAAACATTATCGCTTTCAACTTCCCTGTATATGCGAGCGAGCGGCTTGGCCGTTCTTTTTGTACGTACTGTAATTATTGCAAATTAATGTTTGGATATGGCAGCACTCACATTCGTTATATTGACATATCTAAGAAATAATAAATAATACATTTATATTAAACTTGATAACGTTGGAAGGAAGCACTTTGTAGTTTGGCAACGTTTACTATTTATGTTACTTTTCGAATGATTAATGTGTTATAAGTATTCCTGTAAGCGTACCTATTTATAATTGACGGCTTATTATCAATGTACGCGTACATGTTTTCCAAAATCATGGTTTTATAAAGTACTTGCAGGAAAACAAAATTCTGTAATAAAATATTTATTAATACCGACCACATTCATTCTTTTTGTGTTAAACTTTGATTTGAAAGTTCTACATTGTAAAGGGGGTTATTTTATGAATATGCTACTTTGGCGCAAAGGATACACTTTATTGAAAATATTTATCTATATTTTTACGTTGTTACCTTCTAGTGTTACAATGAAGTGATATAAACAAAATTTCATTATCCCTAAGTGAAACTATTTATTTTCGAATCACATTTATTTATTTATTTACACATATTTATTTACTTTGTCACATCAAACTCTCAGTCATCTAAATATAAATTTTGTTTTGTTAAGTAGATAGTTTTCTTTGTAATTATTGTAAAGAATATGAATTATTAAACGATTTAATGAAATCTGGTGGTGACTTTAAGGTAATATTTGTGTCTTTAATAAACTGTGCTGTTACGTCTGCGTTCATTACGCCTAAATTAGAAGTTTGACTATATATTAGTACATACGGCTCTCAGAGGAGCGAAGTCACTAAGTGGACCGACCACAAATTTCCGAAACGGGAAACTTGCATCTTCCAATAGGGTGAAGAGCGTTGTACAGCTGCAGTAACGAAAATTGGTAAATAAGTTTCTTAACATTAGGCATATCATTTTATATTTTTACTGTTTGCTTCTGTCACTGTTATAATTGACTCCCTAAATGTTGAATTAAAATTTCAACGTGTTCAAAAGAGGATTATTTAAGTGAATGTGGCATTCAATGTTCATATTCATTCCACGGACAAAATTAATAATTATCAGTAGTTCAGAAAAATCTAGTATTGTATTATAACGATTAGTAGTATAGACCTAATTAACGGACTTCTTGACAATTTATTGTAAACTAATAAAAACCTTTATATATCAATGGGCAACAATATATACACAACTTATTTGCCACAAACCAAACACTTTTCTATTAAACTGTAATTGCAATAGTTCTAGTCTTACAAAATTAAACTAAGAGATAAATGATCAGTTTGTGGACCGTATCTAAGCGTATTAACATGGATAATGAAGATTTCATTTGAGGTATTAATATAAATAAATCTATACTTGTCCGTATTAAAATAACAAATTTTTATATCTTTCCTAATGAAGCAAACTACTACGTGTTCATACGTCATATCAAAAATGTTACATTTAATTATGTTTGGCGAGAGCACAAAACACAGTAAAATTATATTTCTTAGTTTTTTTGTGAGTGTGAGAAGGTGTTGAAGGTGTTGTGTGAGTCTAGAAAGAGACAAAGAGAGAGACAGAGACAGAGAAAGAGAGAGAGAGAGAGAGAGAGAGAGAGAGAGAGAGAGAGAGAGAGAGAGAGAGAGAGAGAGCGAGAGAGAGAGAGAGAGAGAGAGAGAGTGAGAGAGACAGGCAGAGAGGGAGAGATAGTGAAAAAGCATGAGTGAGAGAGATTATGACTACCGACGTATACATTAACTACATGAGACTATGCTACTCTGTATAGACCAAGTTGTAGGTAAATAACATTGTACAAAATATAAGTATTAAGTAATAACCATTTTCTTATAATAGATCTGTTATCTATAATTTTCTGTTATAATAGTTTGTAACCCTTCAGTATAAGTTGTTAAATCTATACTGTTATCTTGTACATAATTCTCTAATTTATATGAGGACGATAGTGTGAATAGAAATGGTGGGTGTTTTAGAGTACCATTTGTGGACAGAGACAAGTGTGAGAGAGATACAGAGAGAGAGAGTGAGAGAGACATAATGAGAGAGAGAAGGTTGGAAGAGTGAGAGAGAGAAAGAGGGAGTGAGGAAGGAAGAGAGCGAGAGAGAGGGAGTGAGAAAGAGAGCAAGAGTGAGAGTGAGTGGGAGGGATAGACAGTGAGAGAGCGATTTCAGGTTAGAGTGAGAGGCTGTGGGAATGAGAGGTATAAGGAGAATGGTGAGAGATACGGTGTGATTGTGGACATATATATACATAAATTTACAACATTCTATAGTACTCTGGACTATAAGTTACAACAATAAGATTACAATTATTATCCAAGTTTACATGTAAGATAAATTTACCATAAACTTGTGTTTGTAACATTATGTCAACTATCTGATATAAGGTCGTAAAGTTCTACAGTTATTGTTTAATTTATATGTTTCTAAATTATGATTGTTTTAATACCAGTAGTGAGTGAAACATGTTAAAAATAACTTTTAATAATTACATAGTTGAACATCCCTCAATCTGTGTTTAGTTATAATATATTTTACTATCCTATATGTTGACTGATGTATGTATAAATGGTTTGTGTACCAATCTAATATCCATTCGTTGTTTATTGCTTTTATGATTAATTAAAAATATCATTACATACAGTAATTTAAATTGTAATAGTGTATAAATTAAGTTCTGTGATATTATAATTTTCTCGGTTTCTTAAAGAAAACATTTGAAGATGTAAACAAACTATCTCAACTCCTTCACATATACAATGATACATACGCACGCACACGCACACACACTCATATACACGAACCCGTTCACCCAAATAATTGTTCTGTTGTGTTTGACATTTCTTTTGTATTTCATACACAGGTCCTGATGATGATAATAAACATTGTCGAAACGTCGACACAAATGAGTTGAAAATTTGTGTTATATTTTTGACCGATCACTGAATAATTTATTGATTGACGGTCACTACGAATTTACGGATATATTTATTAGACTGACATTTTAAAACTTAATATTTAAAATATTTTTGGATTCTCAAGCTATGTCTCGTATTAATATATTTACTCAACTTCGGTGAGAAAGTTAAGTTTTTTGTAACTCGTAAAACAAATTAATAATATAAAATTAAAACAAAATACAAAAATTTTCTAAAATAAATCTTAGTTTTTGAAGATATTTAACAAGTGCGAGGGCTATTCAGAGAGCAAGATCCGATTAGGTATTAAAGAAAACTAAGAATATAGTTTTAAAACATGTATATTGCCCATTTTGTTATTTGAGTTAGCAGTGTCTGTAATTCTAACTTTGTAGGTCGTGTTTACTTCCTCAACTGCTATTTCTCAATTTCCGGACGAGGCCTTTCAGTTTTACCACCACTTTCAAGTCGTAAACCACGACATTGCATTTCTAAAACTACGACTAGCAGAGCAGTTCTAAAATTTCAATTACTATTTGAAGCACACCTTAAACTACGTTCCTATGTAGTATCCGTCATTTTTGAAACACTTTTCGTAGCGAGGCACCAGGCGTTATATAACATCGTCGTAGAAATTTCCCGCCTCTGATCTGAACTATGTATTAACAGTTTGTTTGCCACCGTTGGCGATCAACGAAGAATTTCCTATGCTTAAAAAGGTGATACACGCTGGCGTGAGGTCTGAGTGTAAAGCGGATGATCAAGTTGTTGCCAGATAAACTTTCTGAGGAGATATTGCATTGCAGTGACAGTGTGGGTATGTGTGTGTGTGTGTGTGTGTGTGTGTGTGTGTGTGTGTGTGTGTGCCATGAGTATAGCAATTTCCCGGGTAAGCATCCTACGTCGCTTATTCTGGATCAGACTAAGCAAGCAAAGTCCTATCCACCTTGGTACCATTTAATCGCTTACTGCTTCTTCTCCATAAATATCGAAAATCTGACGGTGAATTTCAATTTTTTTAATGCCTTCCGCATTCCAGAACTGAATCACATGCCTACTTTCACACGCGGCCGGCGTTTCAAATTTCTTCGACATTATAAACATATCCAACGAAGCTTACTAAGTGCACAGTTGTTTACAAATGCCATTGTTGCCTTGCCAACGAATCAACAAACTGGTCGCCCATGACCAGCACCATGACGGCATCGATAAAGTGGCAATTTTTAAAAACAGAACTTCATCATCATCATAATCATCTTCAAGGATTAAACCAACTATAGTTTGTTCCAGTCTCAAATAAGCTGGTCACTAATAATAAGATTAGGGCTGGTCACTCCAACGCTTCCTCGGACGTCACACACCTATCCGTCCCCTCGGCTTATAGTTCCATAGTTGTTCGGGGATATGCAGTCATCCATTTTGCAAAAGATATTACCCACCAATTCAGCCGATACTGGGCGATTCTGTTGAATATACTCATAATATTTAGTTCCTGCCGTATATCTGTATTTCTTCTATGATCAGAGAGAGTATACCCTGCCACGTGCCTGAGAATCTCATTTCAGCCGCTTTAATGCGACTGGCCCGCCCTTTCTTTAAAGCCCAATTCTCAGACCCATAAAGAAGTGTGGAAGGAGACATCACCAGTAGAATTTTCGGCGTGTTCCTTTACTTATTGCCTTAATGGTTCGCCTAATGGTCCCGCACATGAGGTTGAACTTATGCAACTTATTTGAAACTTATATTTGGAAAAGGTACTTACTTTCTGAATGACCCACGTACTAACCAACAATTAGAAAAGTTATAATCGGTTAGTAAAGTGTTAGTTATTTAGAAAACAAGACAGCTATCTTATTCAAACAGAAATATTAATTATAAATTTGAAATTTGTTGAAATATTCATAAATTGTAGATAGAAATGTATAACTTACTTTCATCTAAATGCAAGTGTTGTAAAGTCATTTACATAATAATTGTTTACATCAATCAACATTCTTTCAGACTAAAAGCATTTACTCTAATTCAACGTTATTAATAATACTTTCTAACAACAGTTTTAACAGAAAATGCAAAGACTATTACTAATGTTCTATTACTTAATGTTTCCGAACAAAGTCTACAAAATATTATTGCGTTTTGTTAATTAGTACAGTGATTGTTCTTCTGTGAGTTTCTGCCTCCGCTATACTATTTCTCAACATAAACGTTGTGATATCATCTGTACGTTTCTTCTCCCTTTTATGCTACGAAAATTCATTACTGGATCATAGCTTCCTTATGGTGAGTTGCACTTAACCTAAATTAAAAATATGAATCACTAAGAAGTTTCCATAACATACTTAAGTGTTTACAGGAAGTCGCATATACTCTAAGCACAGAAAACTGTGGCACAAATTTTACCAGAAATCTGTAATAAAAAGTTGGTTACTGGGTTGATATTAAACCGGTGGTTTATAACCAGCAAAGAAGTTTTTATGGGAAAATTTATTACAAAACTGCATAATAAAATAGGATATTCATTTCAGTAAAAGTTTACAGAAGCACGCTTTCGAAGTGTTTAAATACTTGGAATATAAAAGATTCGTTTTAATGATCCCTTCTAATTATCGTACATGCTACGTGTAAGTTTTAATCACCAGTATATTAACAGATTTATATTAAAATTCTATCTTCAATAAAAAGTTTTACGCGACACAAAACACCTGATAGACCCTTTGTCGGATACCACCAGCGAATACTGGCTTTATTGATTGCTTCTACCTGGTAAACAGTTTCCGCAAAACCCATTTACAAAGAGACATGAAAAACAAACTTTTGTTTGGCATTCAACACGCAGTATTTACGAAATTTCTCTTGCCTGAACATAAAACGTTTGACGATGATAAACCGCTTTTCCGGCGCAAAAGATATATTAAATCTTCGCTCACAAATATCAATAAACGATTGTTGACGACGTGGTTATATTAATTGTTTGTAACCGACACTAAAGAATGTACGTTAGAACCCTTTATTAAGCTTCTATACGCATAATATTAATCTTACGCAGCGGCATAAATTAGGGCCTTTCGATAAATGTTTACAGATTATAATATTGAACATAACAAGGAAAGTTATTCTATCAGTTTAATGGATCAAAGTTGTGTAAGCGATGTTTTTAGCCGATACAGAAAACTAAACACGCTTAGCAGAATCTGGTGGGAAAGTAAGTAACAAAGTGGGTCATCAAGAAATTTAACAACACTTATCCAATAACAATACGCAGAATAAGAAACTTTAGCAGCTGTATGGCTCAGATAATACTCTTTCTCTACCCAACTATCATTACTTAATTTTACAATATTGGAATGATAGAGTAGTGTTTTTTATATTCAAAATTTGGTCACCGTAAAGGGATACTTATGTACCTATATACCTAATCATCACATCTCAGTTGTTTAATTTTCAAATAGCCATTTTTTTTAATTTTCATATTCAGATATACTTTATTGTGTTTATACAATAAAACAGACAACATCTAATGTAAATAAATTTGCGGGAGACCCTTATAGTAGAGCCACTAAAAAATTTGAATATTTTATTTTTTGGGTATCGTAGTAACAGTAATCTGAGAAAAATATGTAATTACATAAAAAATAACATCCTCAGTAAAAATGAATAACATTTTAGTTTTTACATATATATATATATATAATCAATATTTATGCATTTGATTAATGATCAGATTTGTCAGTGTAAACATAAAACCTTTGACTCCAACAATAAAATTCAGATTTCTAGGTGGTTTTCAGAAGTTGTTCTAAATGGAAACCTTTAAACGTAAAATTCTTTAGGTGATATCAAGTAGGTGTATAAATTCTAACATTAAAAAGGAGGGTTAAGCGCCGACAAGAAGTTATGACGGCAGGTTAGTCGTTTACGTGGAAATAAACGTCCACTTAACGGAGATTCTCAGCTATTACATTTTAAATTGTAGCACACTCAGCCAACTCATAACTTGACGCCTGAATAGAATTTTAAACGAGTTATTCCTGCAATACTTTGGAATAGTAATAAGAGCTGATACATTTGTGTATGTATTTCTACAAAATCGTAATATCTATATATGGGAGCGCATGAAATGCAATAATAAGATATTATTGCAGACATAATAAGGTATAGATGTATTATTGGTTTCTTTTAGTGTAACTGTCTTTGTATCATGCGTCTTCAAATCTGTCTGTTTGTTAGATGGATGTCTTTAATTTACAAGTCATTATTACAATTTTGTTAAGTAATCTTTGATTGTTTACACAGATGTATAACATATATATTGTCCATGATGAAAAATGTTTAATTTCTCTTCAGTTAAATTTGTATAATGTATGTCTAAAATGTAAAAGTTTTAGAACCAGTTCACATCAAAATATTTGTTACCGGTACATACTTTTGCTTTTTAAAATTTTTTAATAGCTGTATTCAGTCTTCATAAAAATTAGTTATACCAATTAACTATTTGCAGTCCCTCACCCAAAGAGTCGAAATGTTGACAAAGTTTCTTAATCTCCTCAATTTGTAGGCTATTTTATTATTCTGTTCATCTGTGCATGCTAATATAGTAGTAACTCCGTAACTTTGTTTAGAATATACAAACAAGATTATTACAAGTTTATGAAATATAGGAAAAACAATTCAGTCAATAAGTGTCATGTAAACAATGTAAAGGCATATTTATATTGTGATATTACAGTTTACTATAATGGGATTAATTTTGGAATATTATCACACGTTATTCAGCTACTTTAAATATAGTAATATTGATTAGACTTAACTTTTTTTTAGAAGCTGACTCGATCGGACCCACGAAAGAGAAAATTCTAGATACGCCACAGTTTCCTATCACTATTTTCATAGTTGTTCCCTTCCATATTAATATCAGACAATCCTTCCATCCTTCCCTCAATGATTGTATTTTAAAATTCCTCATGACTCCTGTTAGTAAATATTAAATTCATTATTCGAACAACACATTAATAAAAGATTTTCTGCTAAAGCGAGT
Organism: Magicicada septendecula; assembly: GCA_034769895.1. NCBI lineage: Eukaryota > Metazoa > Arthropoda > Insecta > Hemiptera > Cicadidae > Magicicada > Magicicada septendecula. Next base: position 356,855,773 of record CM068371.1, on the reverse strand, counting down.
CATTTATATGAATCGCTGTTTCCTAATGATTATGAATATAGTAATTAACTGCTTTGCACTCTCCCTGTTAAATCAGTCCGTGTATAATTCAGTAACGTATTTTCTAGTATCTTGAAAACTGTCATAGGGATAGACGTTTATTTTTGCATGCACTCACAATATGTAATAAGCTATAGATTTTTATGATTTGATCAGGATTGCTACACAAATTTGTTTCTTAATTTGTTTTACTCAGCTATAATCCATTCGTGTTGAATCTTCTAAATTTTTCTAATATTACTTTACTTTTTACAAGACTTTTTCAACGTTACAAAGCTAACATCAACGTATTATAGTATAAAAATTTAAATTTATTTGAATCAATTTTACTGGGATTCGTTGTGTAAATCTTAGCTGCGAAATGGATATATCCGTTATCATCGTTATTCTCGCACACCTAATTACCGATCATCCAAATGTAGGTAATATGTGACTGTCGAAGAGATTGATTCACATCAAAAGATTCAGCAACGAAACACTACTCACCGCAGTAAGAACGAGCAATATAATACCGTTAAAAAGGGCTGAACGAGTAGTTGAAAAGTAACGTTCCTAGAAGATCTGAATAGAACTTTAACGTTGGTTATAAGACAACAAATTTAAAGAATAAACGTACACACTTCTACATGTCTCCATGTTGATGGACTAATTTTAATTGTTGATATCAATACTGACTTGTCAAAAGTGTGAGGTAGAAAATATTTAGTGAACAAACAGCGAGTTTCCACTGGACTTATGTAGAAAAAGACATTACAAATAAGCTGTAAGTTGTTTCAAACAGCATCATACAGACACCTTACTATTTTAAATGTTATAGAAGTTGCCTTTTTTTGTTGTGCTTTATTTTTTACGAGGTGTTAAGTTACGTAAGTAACATCTTTTACCAAATAATTGATTAAAAACTAATGTTAAATAAACCTTACTAAGGTTAAATTAACCTTACTAATGTTAAATATATATAAATGTGAAACTTCACTTAACATTTGTACATGACTCTAAATATTTGATTGTTTATGGACTTAGTATATAAACTATTGAGTGACGAAAAAAGAATATCGCAGTCGCATGTTTATGAATTAGGTTGTCATCAACATTTCACTCCTCTTTGAAAAGTATTTTATTATTCTGCAACAACATATACTTGACGCAACGAGAATAAAAAAAATCCTGCGTCCTGGCCGGTGTTCATATTTGCGTTGAGTACATAGTATTGTATTTGCGTAATTTTTTGAAATACTTGTAAAGTTACAATATATATAGATACAGAGAGAGAGAGAGAGAGAGAGAGAGAGAGAGAGAGAGAGAGAGAGAGAGAGAGAGAGAGAGAGAGAGAGAGAGAGAGAATGAGAGAGAAAGCGTGAGTGAACACTGAGACAAATAGTCATACTATGTATGAATATAAGTTGACATATTTGCAATAAATATTAGTTGGTGTCCTGTGCAAAAGGTGTAAATATTGTAAGACAGTATTGGTACTGCATGTTAACGTAGTATAAGACAATTATAAACAAAATAAAAAACAGCAGTGCAGTGCAGTGCGGTGTGAAAGTGAATAAGTGTTGTGCGCGTAACGTATTATGTGCAGATCATTAACAGTAAGCCGATTAACAGACACACACATACTAGAGCGGGTTAGGCACACTGTAAGTCATTTATGTTTGTGTACAAATTTGAATAACAATTATAAACTAAATATTTTAACATTAAAAAATTTTATTAGTATTTATTATACTGGAAAATTACAAGCTTTACAAGCCTATGCATTTGAAAATTCTTGGTTTGGGAAGATCCAGGAAACGGATATTTCATATCTACAAACACGTGGTCGATTTTCTAGTACAATATAGAACGTTTATCATGTAAAAGTGACGTCATGTGCGTGTGCGTGTGTGTGTGTGTGTGTGTGTATTGTTACGATGGTCTACTGCTAGTCGTATGGTACTGTGGAAAACAAAATACAAGAACCAATTAATTCACTAATAACTAGGTTTAATTATCACAGTTAAACAGTTTCGTAATTAACAACACAGTCACTTACAACAAATCAAATAAAAATTGTTCACACGCATTAAAATGTCAACTAATATAAAACATAATTGTATTACATTTATACCGCCCGATTATAAAACACAACACTTCGCCACAATAACCACTTGAACGCACAGAGTAATCATTTGTAATCGCCCGACAATAAACTCGAACCGCACTGTAATATCGCAACTATAACTGAAACTGAACGTCGTTGAGTACTGGTATTTATACCCCCCCCCCCCACGCGAAATACTAGATTATTCCATACTGCTCGGTAGCTCTACCTACGACGTAATTAATTGGGGGATTGACAATTGACAGTCTGCGTGGCTGGCGGCTTCCAGATAAGTCTCGCGAGCGCATGTTGAAATCACGTACGCCACAACATTTAGCTGTAATCCACTGGATCGTTCAAGAAACACGTAGATTGTTCTGTGATATGGTAACACTAACTACTCCTTAAGCCTGTTCGCTCCGAACTGGCTAACCATCTCTCGAGTAATACTCGGCCAGGCGATCTACATAGCTGGTCTACTTGCAAAAGATAATTCTTCGGTTCCTCGAATTCAGTCTCGTGTGACCCGAACATCAAGTTCCCAGGAATATGAGTCTTCCTCCGCTCGACTACTTGTTTTGCGGGAATCACTCCCGTGGCGTCATGTACTGATGACCTATAGCCAACAGCTGGCCCAAGTCCGATTGGTACTCGTCAACATCCTCTTCCGTGACTTCATCTTCAGTAACGTTTTCTCCGGGTTCTTCCATTAACTCAGGAACAAGCAAAAGCCTTGTCTTGACACCCATAGTTGGCTTTCCAATCATTTCTTTGGTCGTTATACTTATTTGTACTTCCTCTGCTAGTTCTTCCTCCATTTCTTCTTGCAATAGGGAAGGTTCCTCTTGACCAGGCCTGTTGACTTTTTTTTCGACTAATGTCACTTGCTTAATCGAATGGTTGATAGACACTGTCATTTTAGCCATGCAAAGCTTTATCTTCTCTTGGCCATCCGTAAGGAAATTCTGTCTTAAGTCCACAACGAATTCGTAGGTATTCGTAATGTCCGTGCCAAGAATCACTTCATCGACAATGTCTGTAACGAGCATTTGGTGGTTAAACTCGAGGAGACCCAGGCGTAGAGGAACAGTACGTCTACATTTCCTAGCACCTTGACGAGGCTTCCAGTCACAGTCTGTATTGTACAAGAGCTCATTAGACGCTGGCGGTTGCTGACTAAGTCAGGGCGCACAATGGACACGGTTGCGCCCGTGTCAACTGTAAATGATGTTGGTTTACCTTCCGTAAATCCATTAACAATCAAGTTTCCACTGGACTTATATAGCGTGGAAACTGTGTGCTGTTCTGAGGCTTTACTTCTTCAGCTGGTGCGATCACTCTCTTCTCTCGGTATCTTCTTCTCCCAACAGTCTACCTGTAGATAACCACGTTTTCCATATTTGTACATTTCGGTCTTCTGTCTTTTTTCCATTGTTCAAATCGTTGCGACTCTCTTGAATTTCTGAATTGTTTGTAGTCAACATTTTTTTTCTGCACCCATCGTAACGACATTGTGATAATACAGGGATCTTCTGACTGCAATGTGATGGTACAAAACCATTAATGTAGCGGGACGCTGACTCGGCAGCTTCAAACTCTAGGTCGTGAACAAGAGATTCTGAGCTATTTCGGTATCTTGCCATTCGTAACACTTGCTGAAGTTCACGATCTCCGATGCCATCAATAAATGTCTGCACCGCAAACCGTATTCGGAAATCTTCTGGTGCTTCAGGATAGCCCAGTCTAATCAGTCTGTCGATAATCTTCAAACTATTGAAGACTCTCCCCGGTGCGTTATCGTCTTGTTCTCAACTGAGCGTAGGACACATCTCGCAAATGTTTATGACCGTAACGAAATTCTAGAGCTTTTATTAACTCGGCATAGATATTCTGGCTGTCAGGTGACATTTTCTGTATTAATTCTGGTGTAGTTCCTTTTAATACAAGAACGAATGAAACAGCCTTGTCTTTCTCTGTCCAATTATTTGCGCATGCAGCAGCTTCAAATTGTCGGAGGTGCGTTGCCCAGTGACTGCTTCCGTCAAAGTTTGGAGCTTTGATATGAACTGTCCCTACTGGAGGCAAAGTGACTTTCTCTACTGATTTATTTTCTGTGTCTTCTTCTGTCTTTATCATTGTTACACACTGTTCAAAATTTTGTTTTGTTTGTATCTTTAGGCAGTGTTCAACTTCGCTTTTAATTTGTTCTCTTATGTTTACCATTAAGTTTTTTTACTGCAGATATTTTCTTTGACACAGATTCTTCTATGACAGATAATTTTGTAGACATGGATTGTTCAAAAATCGAGACAGATTTTTCTACTTCAGGTATTTTTAATGTCATTGATTCTTGTACCTCCGTTATTTTAGTAACTTGTTTATTAAGCTCACCATATAGGGGACCCAACACTGCAGCGGTTTGTTCTTGTGTCTGCTTTTGCTCCTGTATTAACTCTTTGTTTTACGCTTCCGTTCTTCTTTTTGTCTTTCTTCTGTTTCTAGCATTAGTTCTTTCTGACGTTCCACAGTCTGTACTCTTTCTTGTCTGCGTTTTACATTCAGTCGTTTTTCTGCTTCTTTTCTTTCTTGACTTCGTTCATCTTTTGTCTCTTCCCGTGTCTGCCGCAGCAGCGCTTGGAAAGCTATCATCATCTGATTGGCATCGGTTGTTTATCGATTAATTATGAATTGTCTCGTCTTGTACAAAGTGTCCAATGTTTCCATTGTTAACCGTTCTATCACACTTCTGACACCACTGTTACGACGGTCTACAGCTCGTCGTATGGTACAGTGGAACACACAATACAAGACACCAATTAAGTCACTAATCGGCAGCTTTAATTATCATAGTTAAACATTTTCGTAATTAACAACACAGTCTCCTACAACAAATCAAATGAAAATTGTTCACAAGCATAAAAATTTCAACTAATATAAAACATAATTGTATTACATTTATACCGCCCGATTATAAAACACAACACTTCCCCACAAAAACCACTTGAACGCACAGAGTAATCACTGGTAATCGCCCGACAATAAACTCGAAACGCACTGTAATATATCGCAACTATGACTGAAACTGAACGTCGTTGATTACTGGTATTTATACCCCCCCCCGCGAAATACTAGATTATTCCATGCTACTCGGTAGCTCTACCTACGATGTAATTAATTGCGGGCTTGACACAGTCCGCATTGCTGGCGGCTTCCAGAAATGTCTCGCGAGCGCATGTTGAAATTACGTACGCCACAACATTTAGCCGTAATCCACTGGATCGTTCGAGAAACACGTAGATTGTTCTGTGATGTGGTAACACTGACTCCTCCTTAAGCCTGTTCGCTCCGAACTGGCTAACCATCTCTCGAGTAATACTCGGCCAGGCGATCTACATAGCTGGTCTACTTGCAAAAATAATTCTTCGGTTCCTCGAATTCAGTCTCGTGTGACCCGAACATCAAGTTCCCAGGAATATGAGTCTTCCTCCGCTCGACTACTTGTTTTGCGGGAATCACTCCCGTGGCGTCATGTACTGATGACCTATAGCCAACAGCTGGCCCAAGTCCGATTGGTCCAAGTGGATTGACTTCATCTTCAGTAACGTTTTCTCCGGGTTCTTCCATTAACTCAGGAACAAGCAAAAGCCTTGTCTCGACACCCATAGTTGGCTTTCCAATCATTTATTTGGTCGTTATACTTATTTGTACTTCCTCTGCTAGTTCTTCCTCCATTTCCGCTTGCAGTAGGGAGGGTTCCTCTTGACTAGACCTGTTGACTTTTTCTTCGACTAATGTCACTTGCTTAATCAAATGGTTGATAGACACTGTCATTTTAGCCATGCAAAGCTTTATCTTCTCTTGGCCAACCGTAAGGAATTTCTGTCTTACGTCCACAACGAATCCGTAGGCATTCGTAATGTCCGTGTCAAGAATCACTTCATCGACAATGTCTGTAACGAGCATTTGGTGGCTAAACTCGAGAAGACCCAGGCGTAGAGGAACAGTACGTCTACATTTCCTAGCACCTTGACGAGGCCTCCAGTCACAGTCTGTATTGTACAAGAGCTAATTAGAGGCTGGCGGTTGCTGATTAAGTCAGGGCGCACATTGGATACTGTTCTCAGTCTCAGTCCTCAGTCAACAGTCTAAAACACAACAGTCTACAATGACCACGTTTTCCACAGTTGTAACATTTCGGTCTTCTGCCTTTTTCAAATCTGATTGGCATCGGTTGTTTATCGATTAATTATGAATTGTCTCGTCTTGTACAAAGTGTCCATTGTTTCCATTGTTAACCGTTCTATCCCACCGCTGTTACGACGGTCTACAGCTCGTCGTATGGTACAGTGGAAAACACAATACAAGACACCAATTAAGTCACTAATCGCCAGCTTTAATTATCACAGTTAAACAGTTTCGTAATTAACAACACAGTCTCTTACAACAAATCAAATAAAAATTGTTCACAAGCATAAAAATGTCAACTAATATAAAACATAATTGTATTACAATTATACCGCCCGATTATAAAACACACTTCCCCACAATAACCACTTGAACGCACAGAGTAATCACTGGTATTCGCCCGACAATAAACTCGAAACGCACTGTAATATTTCGCAACTATAACTGAAACTGAACGTCGTTGAGTACTGGTATTTGTACCCCCCCCCAATACAAAATTATTCCATACTGCGCGTTAGCTCTGCCTACGACGTAATTAATTAAGGCCTTGACGCAGTCCGCGCAACTTCCATAAAAGTCTCACCAGGGCAATTCTAAAAAATTTCTAAAAAAAAATCTACATCTAATATATTTTTCTCACTTTACATTGGGACATTTCAGATCGCAAATTATATGAACAAGTCCAATCAAAAATATTTATTTTCAAAACAATGACGGCTTACTTTTATTTCTGTCACATTTTGTAATTGAAAGTAAAGTAGTTTGTTTTGGAAACTGTATTGTTTTATCCTAAACCCAACTTGGTCATTATGATATCGTAAATTACTTAAGCCTACCTTAATTTTATAAACTTGTATAACGTGTACTGTATGATTACAGTGTTACGCCCTAATTGGTGTGTCTTTCTATAAATTTTCAGATCTTAAAACTTTTTTAAAATCTAAAATATACATTTTTAAGATTGGAACTAATATTTCGGCATTCTATAGATTCATACTGTTGGAATGTAATGCTCGTTAAAAAGAAAAACCTCTGGAATTTGGACAGAGTCTAGTTCTGCTTTAAAGTAGAGCATTAAGACATTTTTAAGACATCCACAAACCACACAAATTGTATAATATAAAATAAATTAATAAAATTAATAACAATAAGCTACCATCTCTTATAAAGAGCTTGTCCGTTTGTTGTATCTTACTATCATTAAAAGCAGAAATTATATTACAATTTAATGAAGAGTGAGTCCACTTGGAATCGGAGTTCACTCTGCTTAATAAACAAATTAAATTTTGATGCTTACTATGCAAAACTATACACACTTTTAAATTTGTGTAGGTATAGTAAGATTTGTATTATAGTCAGCCTGTCCTTCTACAGTCAAGTAAGTAATATCGCTTTTGTGAATCTTGTAATAACAAAATTCCATCTCTCATATAAGTAATGAGACATCATTTTTGTAGTGAAAGCCAAACAAATGAATAACAAGGAAACTGATTATATTTAAAAGTTTACACATTACATAATTTTATTATATTCTAAAATAACATTCTTTACTAAATTCATTTACTGTACGAATTTAAATTTTTATATCAATTAAGTTTTAAACAAGTTGGGTGAATTTTATTTGTAGACACTTCGTAGTAAACATGAAACTCACTGCGACATTTTTTGGATAGAAATTTGTGAGTTTTGTACAGTAAATGTTTTCCATAGAAATGGTTATAATCAAATAATTCCTAACCTATATTAATTTTATTAAATTTACGTGGTTTGAAAGTCAATGAGAAAAGCAGTTAAAAGGTGAGAAAACCACCCTAAAGTACCTACAGAGTATCTATGTTTACCTACTAATGCATACATAATATGTCATTTTAATCGTTATATTAAATGAAACTAATTTAAATTTGTTGCAAAAAATAATGAAAATATATTTTTTTTAAACTACATCATGAAATGTAGTGTATTACGTTGTATATAATAGCACGTTTTTATACTTTTATATTTATACATAATACGTTGACTATATGACTCTTGTAATATTCCATCTTGTTATAGAAACTCTGAGTAGTATGCAGCATGCACTACTTCCTCCAAAACATCCGTTCGTAGAGATGAGTTTGAAAAAATGCTGGAAAGGCAGGCAGATTGACAAAAAACTTTAACTTTGTTGTTTACACTCGCTTCTTTTCATAATAGCAAATTAAGTTAAAAAGTGTTACACTGTAAAAAATATGTGGACAGATACTCTAATTTTTAAACTATGATTTAAAAATAGTTTCTCATGTGGGAATAGCATGTGAGCAACCATTATTTGTAATAGAACATAAAGTCTGAACACGGAACAAAGCACCTTTACTGAATAGGTTCATAAAAACTCGAATGTTATACAGAGTTGAGTAAAAACAATAAAACGAATTTAACAGTAGGAAACAAAAAGGTGAAGTGCAATCACATGCGCTGAGATCAGATCTTGGAACTGGAACAAGGTTAGCTAATGCACCACACCAGTACACACACACATCTGATGCAGCTTCACTGCGGACCTGTCCCTCTCCGTACCCAGCACATATAAGTGCCGCAATCTTTAAATGTTTAAGTGGATAAAGACCTAGTTTTGAAATGTCTTTCTAAAATATTGTTCCCAGAAATACATATGATGATGCTATTCCCTAGTAAGACGTAAGTACGTTACATTTATTTTATGACTTTCTGAAGCACATATTACCCTGTCCATACTAACAACGCACACACGCACACACGCACACACACACACACACACACACACACACAAACACACACACACCCAATATTTGAATATATTTTATTTGACGATTTTTATTTAATGATCGTCCAAATTTATTTATTTACATCGATTAATCGTGTGTAGTGTACAGTTTTTGTGCATCGCTTACAGTGAATCAAATTTCAAATTATATTTTTTTAAATATTATAGTGAACAGACAAGTTAATATTGTCTTATTTTACACAGCACGTGGTATTCCAAATTTTTAATTTAATATCTTGAAAGACAATTTATGTATTATATATTCTGTAATGTCAACTGCTTTAAAAATTATCTGCTGTTAAAATTCATAACACATTTATAAGTACAATAATTTCAAATACAAATAGAAATTCAAAATCTTTGTTAAGTAAAAATGTGAAAATATTTTTGCTTTTAAAGATATTTATTTTTTCCAAAAAGGGCTGTCGGATAACGTTAACTAACAGTTCATAATAAACTAATAAATAACCAGTAACCGTACCGCAGTAAACCAGTAAATAAAACCGCATGGGAATTAGATGTAGACCATAACACATAAACAAATAGAGAAGACAATGACTTTTAAGGAAACAAATTCCCAAAGACAATCATGGGAATAGTAAGAGACAAAAAGTAACGGATGGGGAATGAAGGGAAGAATGAAAGATATAAGAACAGCTGATGTTCTTATAAAGACCAGAATTACAACTACACGATTAGTCTTTAAGTCATGTCGATTATAGGGTAAACCCATACAAATTTATCTCGTTATGAATATGATTTAAAAATATCATATGAATCAGTTATTCTCAATGTTACATAACATGGTACATCAATATTTTAAGTTATAAACATTTGATGAAAAGAAAGTGTCGACTTGCTGTATGGTAAGAATGTCAGCGTTAACACAGTGAAGTGTGAAAACACAAATTTCTTAGCGCTCCGTTCGGAATTAGGAAATTTATTACAGGGGTCGTGCTGGGGAGAACATGTGTGCTCGGTAGCCGTTACAAGCTTGGCACTCTTCCAAACAGCTAGTTAGTACACTGCATAAATTCACCATCGCAGTTACTCTTCCCAGGCGATAGCCTGTGAATGTTCCATAAAATCTAGTATAATGTACATGTCTCATAATTTTTGTAGAAGGCAGATAAACGCACAATACAAATTTAAAAAAAATATTTTGTTTAATAAACGTTATTGTGTTTATATAATTTTATACGGTATAGTAAAGTATTGAGTTTGTACAATTTTTACGGGGGCCCGGAATCCCTATACATGTTAATACATGGAACATTTTCTCAACATCTATTTGACATACAGTTTTCAAACTTTCACCAGTGATATACTGGGCTATTACCTAATTTCTCTCAGTTTAGATTTATATAATACTTAATAATTTTTAAGAAAATATTTTTTTTGTGAACAGTGTCGGAACACTTCTAAAATGGCATGCTTTATGGCTTATAACTCTTAAATAACACAAGTATTTGCAAACCCCTACATGTAGCAACATGTAGTATCATTAGATAAGTCCACCATGAAAATTTCACCCTAATATTTTAAACCGTTTTTGAGAAAATGTTTCTTTTCCTTAAAAAAAAAAAATTTTCGGAAAAACACAAAAATCTAAATCCATGTTTTTAGTTACTCTTACCTCAATACATTCCAGTTTCATAATCTGAATTGTCATCAAACTGATCTTCAAGTTTCTTCTTAAGATGTCTTTTTTGTTGTCTGGCTTTTCTTTCAAAATCTGAAATTGATTTTGCATTATTTCTAATTCTTTCACCGTCTAGTGCTTCCATCGCTGCAACCCAGGCTTCATTCCTAGTTTTTCAAGAACTTCACACTTCATAATATATCCCTTATTAAACCAAGTTATTGGATCGTATACACCTAATTCTAAAGTTTTTAATGTTACAAAAACATTTTTTTGTATCCTGGTCCATATAACGCTGTTTACAGTCTCATTGCAGTTTTGAGTCTTTCCATGCGTACGCTTTTCAATAGATTTGGATTAGAAAGGTCTCTGAATATGTGCTTTATTATATGCATAATAGCTTCTGGTATGGTATTCTTGTGATTGTAAGGAAGGTCAGTAGGACATTTTAATTGTCTTTTATATTTACACCAGGTATCTGGACCGAACGAACGAAAATGCTGTCCTTTGCGTGTACTCAGCCTCCCCTGCATTGTTTATTTCAAAAATTAATTTTGGCCATAAATGATTATATAGTTTTTGAATCAAAAATTCTTTACTATTAACATCTGTAAAAAAATGTTGAAAACAAATTTTTTTACCTTTCCGGGTCCCTTTAATTTAATATTGATTGTAAAACAGCTAAAAAGCCCCATGTGTCTGCTTTATGTGAAGCAATTTATTAACAACGTGATTATGTATGGTAAAGCAAAATTTTAAATTTACATAATACGTATGATATGTGTGTAACATTTTTGTGTGTGTAAGGATAAAATAAGTTAGGTCCGTTACAAACATAAATGCCTGCCCATATATTTGTTTGAAATAGCTTGTCTCATAACAATGAACTATTTAAAAATCACTGGCAAATAGAACCTGCAACGCAATTTAAGAATTCATGAAATATGTCACAGATTATCTACATACTCTTAGTTTTATAAAAACATTTGTTATAACATAGTTTGAATGTTTCCTGAATAACATCAGTGTATTTGTCTAAAAGTAATCCGTTTATTAATTCTTTAATTGTTTACAATTAAAAGGAAAAAGGGGGAATTCAATGGCAAGATTACCCTTACTTGTAGCTTTCCCGCTGCTTAAGATGACCGAAGACTTTCTGACTTTTGCATTCATGAACTAAAGCTTACGGTGTTAAAATTATTATATGTGTACGGCAATTTTACGTATGTAGTATTTAGCAAATGCGGTTAATAACATGACTGACAAATTAGCAATTGTTTCTCTGTACCAGCCTAAAACGAAACATTTGCATATGGCCCGGTAGAGCGCCAACCCCTCCACATGACTTACCTATTTATAAGCTGGTATTCTATAACGGGAAAGTTAATTTACTTAGACCCTTCAGAATTATAGAAATGTAAACCTACAGGACACAGGTGTGTAGAGATCCTTCAGGATCGTTAAGGAGAAACAGGCAGCACCTTTCGAATGCTGTGATGTGAACATGATGATGATATTTAAGGGGCAGGGCAAACCTGCTCCATAAGAAATGAGACACAAGTTCCTTAGAACGAAAGACGAACAGTTAGATACACGGGAAAATTGATAGTGGTTTACGCTACCAAATATCATAACTATATTATATAACGACACTAGGAATGGCAAGTCATCAGTGCTTCAAAGATATCAACCATTTAACACAGAATGGTGCAGCACATTGTAACAACCCTTTACAAAATAAAAATTTGTTTGTTTACCAAAATAAAACATTTTGGTGTTTTTGAAAAATATTGTTTTAATTGTTTTTGTTGTTACAGTATTTAGTAAATAAATTTCGTAATTGTTTTATGTAAATATTTAAATCTTTTATTTCTGTTTCCGTTAACTGTATTACTTTGAGTTTTTTGAATTAATTTCTGCGTTAATTGTATTATCTCCAGCACTAATTGACCGACGGTTCTTCTTCTTAATTGTGTATTCTCCTTCCACTTTGATAAAGGCCGCCTTTCGGATAGTACGTGATCTCAAATTTATTTTATTTTAATTCTATTCATTAATTTTATAAATAAACAGAAACCAATTTGCAGAAATTCCAGATTTATTAACAAATTTTATTATATATCGAGTGTTAATCGATTATTCAACAGTAGTATCGACTCGTTTCTCAGGGCTGTCCATTATTTTTTACATCTGTATTTTATATTAATTATCAGGATCTTTGAACGGTTATATTATATAGTCAGAGAAGGGTAAGGTCAGGAAAGTATAACACTTACAAGTAAATTGCTTAAGAATTAAAAATTACAAAGTTATTATTTAATATATAATGTTTATAAAGGTAAAATTTCGAACCATTGACGTCTGGACGATTATATTGGCAAACGCTCGCTTTGAATTGTGGGAGTCAAGATGGCGGCTTCAGGACTGCATCTGTTAAAATGAAATCGGCTCGGCAAAATTTGCTTCCAATAAATGTGGCCTTTTCAATGTTTCTCCGTCTCCGCAGTTGTGATTATTCCTTCTGGTATTAGTGGAGTGGTCCTATTTCAGTGTTTTGTGATCACTTCGATTAAATGTGTTAAATAATGTTATAATTCACTTTGGTCAGTAAGGTCGAAAATTGCACTTCTCGGCTCGTTATTAAGAATTATTGGCTTTATATGTTTAATTAATTATTTCACTCATTTACTGTTCCGTATTACTTTAGTTTAATGGTAGTATTAGTTGTTCTCACTGAATTTAAAGTTAAGTTAAGTTTTTTAGAAAATTACGATTTTCACCGTAGACTAGGCTTACTGAACGAACGCCATTCTTGTCTTGCTATAACATTAGCACGTAACAGAACAATTACAGCACGTATATCTGGGATGCAACTTCATGCCAATCTTTAGTGCTGAAACAACTTACTGTAATTAACTATATCTTGTTAATTATGAGCTGATGCCACACCAATGTAAGACGGTACGTTTTATAAGCAACGGTTACAAGGACGCTCATTAATATAAAATTAAATTTATGATGTTTACTTTACAATATTCTTTAAAAATATTTTTTACTTAAAGATATTGTTACGACTACAACTGAAATGTTCCGAATATAGACTACTGGAATGGCTCTGTGTATAGGTACGGAATATTACAAAAGTCGTCAAAGGGCCAATTATGCCTCTTAGTTATTACCTGTATGTTGCCTACACTCAAAATGAAAGACTTTCTTCCTTAAAAGTAATGCATATTGTAACAGTACATATCTTCACCATAAATTTAACAACAAAAGTAAAGAATGAAACACTCATAAACTAACACCAGAACACCTATGAGAGGAATGATAAATGAATAACTGTGTACTAAATGTTATATCCCGTTTAAGAACTAAGTAAAACAAGTAATATAATTAACTCAGCAAACGAAGAATAATAAATAGTAATGAAGGAGATAATATAGAAGACAACATAATAATGTGATTAACTAAATGACCCAATAGATATGGTAAGTGAGGGAACAAAACTAACGTATAATGACAAACAGCATTAACAAGGGACTGAAGAGAATATAAATAAACACAAGTAAAGTATCAAGCAACGAAGAATTAACAAATACGTCATATGCTGTGCCTATAATATGTACTAATAGAGAATGAAACTAATAAAACAAGGAATCTACAGAAGTAAGAAACAGTAAAGAGACACAGACATAGACAAACTGTTACCAAAGACAAACCACGGCAAAAACTCTTTATTCTGAGAAAAGAATATAATTAATTAAATAAATCAAAACAATGAAAGAAAATAATGAATTATAAGAATTAATTAATTATCTTACTAAGAACAGTGTACCATCCATGCTTTTAATATAGGCAAATCTAGGTAAGATAAATAAAAGGGAACCTAGTAATCACCTGTAGAGAGGTAGAAATAATAAAGAAATAATAAATAATAGTTAACTAGAGTACAAGTGTCAAATAATAACCTGTAAATCATTGAGACCAGAAAGCCAAAACATAGACCATTGTTGTCAGACAAGGGGGTCCCAGGTAACCTCAACTCAGTTACAAATTAACTTGTAATTAGCATAAATTAAGACTAAAACCATGTAAACTAGTGTAAGTTATACAATAAGAAAAGTAGACATTATAAAGACGAACCTAGTTATACGATTCATTAATTAAAAATGGTATGTGTGGTGTTTAATGCAATTACACTGACTGAAATTGGACAGAAAGATGTACACATTAAACACACTCAGGATTTCTACAATATTTTAAACCAGTAAAGAACAATGACATAAATGTGTACAATATGTATTACCACTATTATAGTATAAAATAATTATAATGAAATATTAATTTAACCAGGATTAAGAAAAATTAGGGTAACCGTCTGACTACACTAGATGCAAGAATTATTAGTGAATTATTATCAATCTCATATGTAATTATAAAAGGCCAACCATTTTAAAACAATCTTTAAACTGTAAAGACTTTTTAGACCTAAAAGAACCACTTAAAATTGGGTATATCATTTATTTTGAATTAAATCATAATGACACATGGCATACTAAGACTACGAACAATAAATGAGACTAAAAACAAGAAAATAATTATGTTCTAAGGAAACCTGAGTTGTCCAGAAGTTGTAATGGACACCTTAGAATGTCTGTATCACTGTAAAAAAGTGAACAGAACAAATTATATCAATAAATAGAGTGAATATCGACCATGCTCTAGGCCATAGAAAGCAGGGGTCAAATATTGTAATTGTATTAATTTTAGAAAATCATTGTATTAGATATTATCATAAAGGGACTTGAAAGGAACCATATGATTGAAATGTAATCACCATTTGGTCAATTTTAGTAATTAATCATGTAAAACCATAAGAAATATGTAACAGTCGTAAGTAAGAAATTAACTTTTTTATTATCAAACTCACACATGTCTTGTGAGGACTTATTTTAAAGAACAAATCAATTGTAACAACATGGTGTGATTATATTAAGTATTACTTCTATAACAAGAACGTTAAACCAATTTTAAAGGTATGCTGTTTATTTTGGGAGAAATACGAGAAGGCAACAATAGTACTCTCAACCCCAAAATCGCTAACAATTTTCTGCAAATTATTTAATCCGCGAGAGGAGCGACCTCGCTAGATGGAATGGTAAACTTTTTAAACCAATGGGATCGATCAAAATCGACCGGTGGTTTGTGATCCTAAAATTGGAACAGCGAAGGAGCATAAAAATGACAAACATTCTACCTCAGACTAGCGACGCGAGACGACGGCAATTTCTGTGCCCGAAAATAATCGTTTTCAAGCCATATCAGCTGTGCGGTAGTAAATGTAAACACATGGGTGCAACCGAACCCCAAAAATTTTTAGTGTCAAGTGCATCGATAAAACGCTTAGATTATAGCGAATTAATTGCAGAGTGCACAATAAAGCTGAAAATAACAGTGAATTAACAGGAAGTATGGTGTTAATTAATTATTATCGAAGATTAATTAAAAAGCAGACACTTTATGATTTTTTTATTTGAAACATGGAAGCAACCATAATATATTAGCGAGTATAACAGTGAATGAATAAAATAAATAACCTACATTCACAAACATTAAGAAACCTTATATAAATATTTTATCGAAATAAATAATACATTTTTTATCGATATTACAAAAATCGAACCACTTAGAAGAAAAAACAATGAATAGCAGTAATTCGAAGAGAGGTTATCAGAACTTCTGATTTCGACTGTTATCATAATTAAACAATCAAATAAAATTGTGATGAACACTAATTAAGTAACCAATCATGATTATTTGAATAACTGGAGGGCCACATGCAATGGACATGATCATAATTAACAAATATTAAGTGAACTTATAATTTAATCACCTATGTGTTTTACGATGTATAGGTTGAGGCGTTATTTGAATTTTGAATAGTGAATGCTTGTATTAATTCAGTATAACTGAATTTAACTTAATTTTGACAAGAGTCAATTTCAGGACCATAGTTTCATAATTGTGAAACCTGTATTAACGTTGGTTTTGTTTCTGAATACTATTTCAGGAATGGCTAAAGTTAACTTAAAGTTGACAACCGTCAATTTAATAAACCTACATTAAGAATTTTAAAAACTTTTTATGTCACTCTTGTTTCAAATTATTAATGCTATATGCATAAATTAAATATAATGTTGTCAGTACTCGGAGGTATAACTCCATGTTGATGATTTTAGAAAACCTTTAACAATTGTTCTTAATGATTAATTCCGACGACTAATGTTAAACAGTAGCGCAGACATTTTCTTGGTTTTGTATCTTGCAGGATCAAAGGAACCACCGAAGATTTGTAAACATAATGAACCATGGTTCAAGAATTCTATTGTAAACCTATGTTAAAAAATCTAAATATTTTCAATTACCCTGAGATTAAGAGCTAAATAAAAAGTAAAGTCAATGACTAGCAAGGCAAACAGGCTGTGTTAAATTATAAAGTAATAATTTACAACATTTATCAAAAATTGTTAATAAATTAAAATTAATAACAGAAAAAAGAGTTAACGACTTTTATTAAACAGACAATACAGTTACGAGTTAGATTTTCAGCAACAATTCCACAGGTGGCACCGTGTAACACTGACCTATGAGAATCGAGTTACTGATTCATTTATTGACGAATTAGTTAACCGACTAGAACGTCATATACAGTAAGTAAATAACTTGTGTTTATTTTAGCAACATCAGAATCTGCGGCGATCTACGCCTATCCCCTGCGAGAGAAGCGACTGGAGTAATTCGTCGTCAGTCTTTTTCATTACAGACTTTTTAATTACACGTCAACTAAATTATAACTACTTAAATAAAATAAACGAAATACAAATAAAATTAGATAGATCCGAACAACCACCAGCGGCACTAAGAGAGTATGTTACAATATGTAAACATATGTGCATATCTTTAATGTATCCCTAGATTGTAAGTCCAAATATTTTCTTTGACCTAATTCCCTAGTGAACACAGTATTTAATCACATACAGTGTACAAGTAGAGTTGTGTAACTTGACGACTAGAAATCTTGCTCTTATTTCTTGAAAGTGCATTCAATAAAAGATGCTTATCTACCTCTCCTCGCTACATCTTACTCTCTCCACACACCCGCCTACACACACACACACAGACACACACACACACACACACACACACACACACACACACACACACACACACACAAACTCAATGGAAAAACAAACTTTTGCATCATTCAGTTTGTGTGTTTGTTTGTAAAAAATATTTCATTTGCACTATATTAATGGTATATAGCTGCACGACTATTTGTTTACAATTGACTTTCTGCTTTTTAATCAGAAGACTAAATGTCATAAATGGTAATCGGTTTAAACTCTCTTTACAGCGCCATAATTTTGAAAGAATCATGAACTATATCATCCCCATATAGCAGGGAAACCCATATAGATTGATTTATTAAGCTCTGTTCCCTAAGTCACTCTGGATTTCCATGCTCTCAACATACCTCAACACGCTTTCATGTTGTCAAAATGTTATTGTATTATCAAAATTTAATTTTTAGCACCACGTATTTTCAACGGGTAATTTGAAACAAACTAGATAAAAATATTTCTAAACTAAAGCTGTTGGAATATAGAAACAATGGTGCTGATTATCTAAAAGCAGGGCATAAATAATGCTTGTGAGTTAGAAAGATAACATAAACTTGAGGTTTCCTGAAATTTTGAGTTACCTAATTCGGACTTATATTTAAGTGAGACTTCAACTATATGGGCCAGTTTAATAGCGTAACCTATCATTAAAAATGTTTTATAACCACTTATATTGATTAGAGTCACATCGCTTTGTTTGTTGTAAGAAAATCAGACTACTTTAATAATACAGTATACATATTTGAATACTGTATACAAAACAACCTACTCAATATACTGCTGTAATTACAAATAATGATTATCCGTCAGTTTACACAATCATGTATTTTTATAAACTGACAAATTTAGCTGTTCTTTAATACAGCGTAAAAAGGAATATTTCTCGTCTACAGAAGATAAAGTTTGGATTTAATTCTACACAAGGGAAGCAAATTAAGAAAGTCATAGCTCTATTAACGACGTGTGAATGGAAATATTTTCCTCCTGTCAGCGACCTACTTTTGAAGTTCTAGTAAAGTTTTTTTGAGTCTGGAAAGTGATGTCAGTATTCATGAGAAGTCGCAAAACTTTTATATATTGAAAAGGGTAATAAGGAAAGTTGCTGGGAATATGTCAAAAGTGATTAAATCTACCGAAAGTGCACACAGCTTTCCATAAAACTACTAACTTTCTTGAATACGAAAGAAGTACTATTCAATACAGCATGTCCGGAATGTAAATTTCTATTACATAACTTTTAAAAGACTGCAGAGTTAAAAAAATCTTATCTGAAATTGTTTTTTTGTACGTGTGCAGTTGTAAAAATTATGTTAACACATTTGCTTTATGTAAATTATCCATTGATTAAGAAAATTAATATTTTCTTAAAATAAAATTTAAAATTGTGCTAGTATATATTAATAAAGCATTTTTTCTAACAATGTAACTGATTTATGCAATTTATTTTAAAATTTTATGAAGTGTAAGCTACAAACAAATAAACGATTAGTACTGTCAGCTGTGGCACGATGAATGTAAGTTAATGACTATGTTTTAGTATGTTTATTGTTTAGTTTTATTATGTTTATGTTTTAATTTTTTCATTATAACTAATTATAGTAATGTACTATGTTGTTGGATTAATCTAATATACATATCTATACTAAAAAATACTTAATTTATTTTAAGTAGTAAATTTATTTTTACTTCTTAAAAATTTAATATCAAACTACTTTTGAGTCGATTTTTTACTGTTAGGGTTAATAAACTACTACTAATATTATTATTAAAGATTGACAGTTTGGTGTGTCAGAGAGTTCGTGGTAAACTCGCGATAAAACATAAAAATGCTCCTTCAATTTTTATACAGTCAATTACGAGATTTAGAAAATTTTTGTTTGTCAATGCATTATCCTGTAAACTATCAATCATATTCGAAATTTAAATTTACATTTACCGCCGTTCCTGTAAATGATACTAAACGGCGGTAAATATTCTATTATATATTATTATTAATTAATAATACTTCAAATATATTATTATTATTTTATATTTCAAACTTCAAATTATTTGATATTATTAATACTTCAAACAATCTTACAATTATTACACTCTTTTGTATGGTGTGTGTGTGTTTGTGTACTATTTATATTATTTTAGTCACTTTTTGCTACAGTCCGTTTCTTGATATATATAATACATTTAATATTTATAATTAAATTTACCTCAAGATGTTATTTTTGTCCTTTATTGGAACATGTTTCGGGTACTATCTTGTACCCATCCTCAGCCTTCCGGTTTTTTTGTCTGGTGAAGTACATATGTTTTGTTGGTTGACTATTATTATTGTGGCTTCCTGTTGGCTTCTGGTATTTCAAATTGGTTTTATTGTGTGTGTTTGTGGTGTATGTGTTAGTTTTTTGTGTATTTTCTATGTTCAAAGCACTCAACATAGAAAATACACAAAAACCTAACACATACACCTCAAACACACACAATAAAACCAATTTGAAATACCAGAAGCCAACAGGAAGCCACAATAATAATAGTCAACCAACAAAACATATGTACTTCACCAGACAAAAAAACCGGAAGGCTGAGGATGGGTACAAGATAGTACCCGAAACATGTTCCAATAAAGGATAAAAATAACATCTTGAGGTAAATTTAATTATAAATATTAAATGTATTTATATTATTATATAATACTTATACACTCTAACTAAAATCCGTGAAGCCATGGCTTAAAATAAGAGAATTGCCTACTCTCATCTTTCCAGTTTATCAACCAAGTGTTTTATAATTTAAAGATGATATATTTGAAATCTATAAATGAGTATAACTAGTGACTTGTTAGCATTATTTTATTAGTAATGGTCAAAATATAAACTAAATTGTGTAATGACAGGAATGTTTACATTAAGATTACGATTTTAGACAACACCAGTCTAACTTATTTACGGTTGGTTCGTTTCAGAGCAAAGTAAAAGTAAAAGTTCATTAATTTTTGTAAAATAAGCGTTTAAAATATCCACGTAGCTACATTTGCTACTTATACTAGACAGTATATGTTTTAACGTTTCAGTGTCAAGAAAATATTTTGTTTAAAATTGACAGAATTTGAGTAAAATATTAATTTCAATAAAAGGTAAATTTACGAACAATATATATTCTTGGTCGTACGTGGAATTAACCCCATACACGTAGGGCGTGTATATAACATCTACAAAAACGTTCAAGCCAGAGTGAAAATAGGACGAGAAGTGTCCGAGTCGTTTAATATTAGTAAGAGGCTGAAACAAGGATGTTGTTTGTCTCCCATTTTATTTAAAGTATATATACAAGGAGCACTGGAAAAACAAATGCAGCAGAATGGGAATCGAATTAGAGGAGAAGTGTTTATACACCGTTTTATTCGCAGATGATCAAGTGGTTATAGCCAATGATGAAGAAGATATCACTTATAGGATGAGAAAACTAGTAGAGAATACGATCAATGGGGATTAAACACAAACTTCAAAAAAACAGAGTACTTAGCCACAGGAAGTGGAACATCAGATCTTCAGTAATCAGATAATACATCCATTAAGAAATGTGAAAAGTATAAATATTTAGGAAGTATAATTAGCGATGATGGAATATGTGATGAAGATATAAGACATCGATTAGTTTTAGGAAAAATTACCATACGCCAATTAAACTCATATTTATGGTCCACTAAAATCGCGCTACCGACAAAGATCAATATTTATAAAGCCATTGTTGAACCAATTACCACCTATGGTTCAGAATGTTGGACAATCAACGAAACGAACCGCAGGAAGATTGAAGTTGTAGAACTGGACTATCTTAGACGAGCTTCCAGTGTTTCTCGTCAGGAACGTGTAAGGAATGACGTAACAAGAGAAATAACAAATAGAAAAGAAACTGTAATAGAAGATATAAAACGTAAACAGCTTTCCTGGTATCGACACGTAATGATAATGAGTGAAGAAAGAATACCTGTGAGTGTGTTCAAATACAGACCTAGCAACAAAAGAAAAAGAGGCAGACAGGCAGACCTAGATTAAAATGGATAGAAGGGATCGAAAGGAGTATGGAAGAAGAGAATCTGAAGAATGAAGATACACAGAATAAGTTGATATGGAAACTGAGCTGCTGGTGCGGAAGTAGCTGTGGGATCCCCGCCAATATATAAATATATATATTCTCTGTATTCCTATATTTACACCACCTTTTGGTTAAAAACGTATTATTTCAGAAATTTCAAAACACTAATAACAAAATTAAATTACAGCTTATGTGAATTTTGTATATGCTGATGTGAAAGGAACCATGTTAAACGTAGTTTACTGGTTAAGAACGATTAACACCTATGTCCATCAGCGAAAACCGCATACACAATGTGGAACGTGCTTGTCAACTGTCTGGAGTGCTTCTGTTTATAAAAAAATACTACCAGAGGCACTCCAGACAGTCAATAAGCGCTGCCCCATTTCACCTGCAAGACGATATGGATAAAACTCCGGAAGACGGAAATTGGCCAGCTTTACGGAAATTGTAAGACATCATTGCGATACACTTCCTCTGGAGGGATTGTGTATGTTTTTATCTTGTGTTTGAGTATGTGTGTCACCATAAGTTACTTGGTGCTTGCAAGTATCATATGTTCATTGTGTCTTTGTGTATACTATATGTGTATAAAAAACAAACCTATTATCTGCACACACACATATAACATGTTGTGTGCTGTTGGTATTTGATTTTTTTTAGTGGATTATATTAAGACATTATGTTAATAGTATACGTGTTTATAACAATATGTAATATGCACGCGCGCGCGCGCACACACACACACACACACACACATATATATATATATATTGTATATATCTCGCGATCTGTGCGTTTATTAAGTCACACGTTAGGTGCGTTAATTTGTAATAGCTGTACTACGTCCTCGACCGGAGTCGCTTCCTTATCATCTATGTCGACGTCCACCGTCCTCTTCTTTGGTCTGCCTCTAGTGATCATCTTGCTCTTCTTTTTTCGTAATCGCCGCTAGATACAATTCTTCCTGTAAATCTAGCCTCACTAGTTGGTGCGCCACTTTGTAGTTATTGCTTACCTGTGCTTTTATTAAGTCACACGTTAGATGCGTTATTTTGTTATAAACGCTTGGTGTAGTATGGTTTAACTGTCGCTTATTATGATGATCGCGATCGCGCTAATAAGCCGTCCCGATTCTTGTTGTTGTCTGTTAGTCCTTACCTGTCCTTACTCACTGGTTTTTTCTTCCCGATAGGCGCCAAATTGTTTTCCCTTAAAACAACTAAAAGATTCTGTATCAGTTTATTTGTTTACGATACTGTGATGAATGATTCGAATTACTCGCAGACTGGCGGGAACTCGAATTTCGCTTGCCTGGGGAGACGTGTTGCCAACATAAAATTTGGTCAAATAATTCTATTCACTGCTACAGAACACAACATACATAATACATTTGAAATAATTACAGGACAGCTAGTAACGATTCATACTTATTTATTTAACTTGGTAGCTCATTAATTTTTAATAATTATTGTACAATTGAAATTATTATAATAACTTTTAGCCTCGGCAGTAAATTAATTTTTTACTCAGCAGAGAGCATCTTCTTATTTATACAAATTAAACTGCCCATGAATTCTTTTGAGTACGAAACAAAGTTTAGAACAAGATATTTAAATAAAGTACACCACCTTACAATTGTGGTAATTAAATATGAAAGAGGTTTACATTAAATTCAACTCTGTGGTGTTAAAAGTGTGTGTCAGTGTTATCGTTTTATACATAGGTTATCTTCTAGTTACTTCAGGTGTTCATAAATATTTTTTATTAGTCTTTGAAAGAAATAGGAGTTCCAAGTTCATAGTGAGAGTTTTCTATTGTGAGAAAAATGGAACAGTTTTAGTTTTTTAATTAATTATAATTTAATTTATACTTAACACAATCACGGTGTTAGTGTTATCGATCATCAATGGTTTCTTCGCTGTTGTTCATGCATGCATCTAATCTCACGGATAGGGTTGTCGTCTTCGTTGGCGTCTGTTTCTTTTATTAAAATTTTTAGTTACTTATTAATTTTGTAACTTCGATTATTCTTCTTCCTGGTGTTGCTGTAACTCTTGTTTACTTCGGGTATTCAATTTGGGTTCATTCCTTTTTGATATTCTTACTTATTTGCTTTTTTAAAAGATCCGCATTAGTAAAGCGTCTATACTCTGAATTGTTAATAATGGAATCCTCGTTACCTAACGGTCAAAACTATAATAACGTTCTGTTTCTATGGTAACCGGCTTGAATCTGATTGGTTAAGTACATTTGAAACTATTGTTATAAATCCTGGTTTTTTGTTCAAAATGAATAAATATTTTATAAATGTTATTTTTCCTTGGGGATATTTCCAATGCTTGAAATATTAACATAGATGTTCCTATTTTCTTTCAATGATCAATTTGACATCTCATAAGGCTGGTCTAGGCCCTGTACTAATGTTTTTGTACAAAATTGATAATTCTATTTTAATACATATTTCACTTATTTATATTATTTATCACAGTTCTGACATGTTATTCTGGTTATTTAATTGTAATTACATAATTTATTTGGTCAGATCATCCAATTATAGTATTCAATTTTTTTATTATTGGTTTTCTGAACTTATACAGCTATGTCATTGATAAGCCTAAACTGTAACATCTTAGAATTTCTTAATTTGCTCTATTTAAACATTATTTACTCAGCACATATGGTTTGCTTGTTTGCATTCGTTCTTATTGGCTTTTAAAATACATTGAACTGTTTTTACAATTTATTCATGTCATTATACCTTTACCAAATTATTTCCTATCTGATACTTTACTTTCTATTTATATTATATTTATTAATTTGTTGTTTGTTATTTTTTATGTCATTATTAGTTTTACTCCGACTCCCATTTCTCATATACCTATTTAACTTAAATCTATTAACGAAACATAACATATAAATAACTTGATGGTCTGTATATGGTTCAGTCATGTTTTTTATCATTGAACATAATTTTTATATTGCATGTCATTACTCAAAATGTTCATACTCTTCATAACATAAAAATAACTCTTCCTTATTAAAACACAATTATTATCTTGTATGTCATTAATTAAAATCTTCATACTTTTCATGACATAGAACTAACTTCTTCTTTTTTAAACACAATTGTTATCTTGTATGTCATTAACTAAAATGATCATACTCTTCATCTCCTTATACCTCCCTTACTTATATATAAATACAAACATATTATTGTAAACTTCTGCCTTCTGGGTTTACACTCCCTTAAACATCAAACAAATAAATTACTTTTCATTTACTTAATAACATAACAATTTTGTGAGTATTGTATTGATTCTCTATATTCTATATAGATAAACTTTCTATTTGTAATAGAATATGTTTTTATACTTCTTACCCTCACACCTATTCTGTTTCTTACAGTTTAACACAATTCACTTATTTTCTTAAAATTATAAGTCGTTTATTTTAATATTACCACCACTTCACTGTTTCTTGTTACCACTTCCTACCTATCTCTCACTCTTGGATCGTGTTTTAAAACACAGTTTTATAGTCATTTTTCTATATTTCATGTTCTACTTTTTCTCTCAATATAGGGTTATTAATAATACATACATTCTATTAACTAATGTTTTCCCTTAATTACTGTTGGTAGTGTACTTTTTGTTTACATACTCTATATAATACTTGTTACTATTTTTTGTTTTATTATTTGTGTTCTGGTATTGTTTGCCTACCTTTGATTATTTTATTTGTCTTTATATATCCTATCACTGGGGTTGGGGCTTGTTCTACCTACTCACATATTTTATTTGTTTTTATATATCCTATCACTGGTGTTGGGGCTTGTTCTACCTACTCACTTAATATATCTATTGGGTTATTTTGGTTAAATCGCATTGTACTATTGTTTTTCAAGTTTTGTTTCGTTGCTTGCTACATTTCTCTTATCAGAGGTTACTTTTATTATTACCTTTATTGGTTTGATCTCATAATTATGTTAACTACCCATTCCTTTATCTCTGACTCATCCCTTTTAATTCATAGTGTTAATCATTTAATATATTATTCTTATCATGTTGCTTCATAAACGTATGTTGAAGATATGTACCCTTACAATATATATATATATATATATATATATATATATATATATATATATTTGAAAGCAAAACTTGCTTCTAAATTCTTGAACCACCAGAAGATTCACTTCACGTGTGAGCGGTTGTGCGAGACGAAGGGCATGCCCGACGCCCGCTCGTGTGCTGCTACCAGAGCTTCAAATAGAGCTCCTGCCGCAGGGACCACAGCTGTGCTGGATATTGAGGGCGTGGCCTGCTACCGGCCGTGGAAGAACACTTCATAGTTTGTCAATTTGTCCTGTCTATCACCGCAAAAACATTCCTACTTTTGATTAGTAATATTGTGTTTCATGAGACATGAAACTTTAAATTTTTCCTGCATTCGTTTTCTAAGAATACGAAATATTTATAATTCGCTGACAAATTATGATATGTTTCCAAAGTTTTCTGGCTAGCATACTATAATGTATATTAGAAATTAGGGTTACCTACTTAGTGCTGGTTGTTATTTTGATTTTTCAATTCAAATCTCATATTTAAAAGTTTCTAAGCAATGTTGGTAACCACTAGAATTTTTCGTAATCGGCATAGTTTTACTATGCTGGTTCACAATATAGTAACATACACACATGCGTTCTAAATTGTCAGTTGTAAACTACGTTTTTCTCATACTAAATATTTGCTATGAAATAGTATCAAATAGATGTCTCGTTAAATGTAACGAAGATTGCCTAATATACTCGTATATTACAGTGGCGTCTCCGTATATTGCCAGTACCACTGGATTCGTCTGACGCTCGTGAGTTTAAGAAACTTATTTTGGAGTTCAGATTTATTACGGTTAGGAATTCTTTATTTATTGATAAATTCAAGTAATATTTAGAAATTGTTTTAGAATTTCAAACAAACAGCTGAACCAGGTGTATGTTAAAGCCAATTTGAAGTAGCAGTAGTTTTGTTCATTGGATCGGCTAATCGTACTTGTTCAATAACTCAAAACCCTGTTACCAGACACGACTACCTGAGCGAGACCTTACCGTTCAAAGAGATTTATTTATTTCACTGTCATAGCATCAGAAACCACTGATAGTTCTGTGTAATTTCATACATGGCTTTCAATAAAACAACCGCTTATAATCTAGTCGCAAATTTAAAGTAAAGATAAGCTAAAATAATTATTATTTACATAATTATCACATACATTCCATATTGTCAGATATCACAAGGCGATAAATAGTCACATTACTTTATGCTACTGTTCATTAGAAAATGTTCATGTTACAGTGTCAGTTTATTGACTGTTGCCTAAATTCAACAGCAAACATTTTCTATGTAAACTTATAGTTTTAAGCGGTAGTTATGTTCCTTCTTTTTCTGTTCGAGCTTGGTTAGGTTTTCTATTTAAGACATCACCTATTTTTAAATGTCTCTTTTATAATTTTTAATCAGGGGGAAGCAGCTCTCGTCTTTTTGACACCTTATTTAAGAGTTCTGGCCTGATGTTTCAGTTTTGGGCGGCATACGTACCCTGTGAATCACAGTTCAAGGACGCCGTGCAGCTGACGCTCGAGCAAATCGATGTCATTAAGCGTTTCACAGCAAAATACTCCCCACCGCTGACGTTCTGCACATCTGCTTCAGGTATTTACACACAAGATACTGGCGATAATTTTTACAACGTTTGTACCCCCCCCTTGGGAAAAATGAAACATGTTCAACGATTTTTAGAAACCGTTAATTTAATAAATACCTAATAGTTTTATTTAACCACAGAAATTTATTAGAAATAAAACAAACTACTGTATTAATAACAAATTCTTGAATATTACATAATGCATTTCAATGTTTTAAGTAGTGAATTGTATATTAAATAAGGCACTTGTCTAACCGTACTCAAACGACGTGTTTAAAGGCTGTTATCGAGTTATAATTCAATTATAAAAACATTTTATTCAGTGGTGTCTATTTTTATCAGTCTATGAGAACTAAAAAATTTTAGTTGCTAATCTAATTATAGTAGTTATAGCTGCTAGTTAGTACGTATGATGATTGAAAAGATCTTAGTTTGAACTCTCTCGAAAGAATCCAGAGCTTGAGTCTCTTGCATTAAAAATTATTTTACATGGAATATACAATTTAAGTTTCGCTCCAAAGATAATACTTTTGGGCAATCCTAAAATTTATAAATTAGTTTAACATACCGTAGGATTGGGATATTTGGGCGAAAGTGTGTGACTAGATTAAGGAAAGCTGCACCTGTCTGCTGCTATTAAAGAATAAATGATGCATATCCCGTAATACTTGTCTGCGGAATAGGACACAAAGATGTGTATCATTTATTGTATTAGAAACGTACATCTCCATTTGGTCATATATCCGGATAAATCTGCACCTTACTTTTCTCCCTATTTTTGGAATAGGAACTATAAACCAATATCGTTATATAGGCCTCTCTCTCTCTCTCTCTCCCTACACACACACACACACACACACACACACACACTAGTTATTACATACCTTATATTTTTCTATAAATTTCTAAATTAACGATTTTTGATATTACGATACGTTGAAGTATGATATATCAGAATGATAAGGGTGTCGAAAGCAAAATTAATCTCTTCCAGTCACTTTGTAGACGTACCATTATACACTTAAAGAAGAAAACAAGGAAAGAGACGCAATTGAAATATTACAATGTAATGGCCATACCTCAACTACTGTATGGTAGTGAGACTTAATTTAGAAAGGCCAAACATATATCTAGAATAGAAGGAGCGGAAATGAGTTTCTTGAGGGCTGTAAAGGGGTGTACCAGGAGAGATTTTATCAGAAATGATGACATTACAATGGAGCTAGGCATAGTTGAAAGCTTAAATGAAGAAATCTCCCGGTACAAACGGCGTGACGGTTACACGTAGCTCGTAAACGATGGTTGGATGAATTCCATTGGGACTGGAACAGGTTACTAGGATGACGACGACGACGACGATTTTTGAGATTATTAGAAGCGTATGCAATCTGAAACTTATTAAAATTTAATTTTCGCATACACAGACCTTTGCAGACAGAATAACAAGAATCGGAAATGTTGAAATTATTTAGTCTTTTAGTGCACATTTAACATTTACGTACAATCCACTAAAATCCACTATACTATATAATTTAGGCTATGCCGTACTTACTAGTAATCAGCCAATTTTTACCGATGCGTTTACTCATTGATCTATGTAGTTGTTACCGAAATATGTAAAGTGAACAGTTTTGTCCAATTGTATTTCTTTATTTTGGTCTTAAATGACGTTTTGTTTGTTTAGAAATAGACAAAGCTCACGCCGCAGGTCAGCTGTGCAGTTTAATCGGAGTAGAAGGAGGCCATTCTTTAGCAAACAGTCTGCCTGTACTGAGGATACTGTACAGCTTGGGAGTTCGATACCTAACGTTAACTTCCACTTGCAATACACAGTGGTATGTATTGTTATAGGGTGCGTCACCTAAATCCGGAAAAACAAACAGTTTATTAAAACAATAATAGATCAATAATATTTAATCATTTATTATTTATATAAAACAATAATTCGATAAAAATGTATTCGATGTAACCCCCGTTTGCTGTGATCACTGCCTCCATTCGTGTTCTGAAGCGCGAGCGCGCTGTCTTCAGCTGCTCCTTGTCTATATCCGCGAATGCTGCTTCAATACTGGCCTGAAGGGTTGCCACGTTGGGCTGCCTGGAATTGTTAGACACCCTTTCAATAACTCCCCAAACGTAATAATCAAGGGTGTTTAAATCAGGACTATTGGGAGGCCAGAAATTCTTAGACCAGAATGTGTCCACGTTATCGGAAAGCCAGTTCTGCACTAAATGGCTTGTGTGAGCAGGTGCACCGTCCTGTTGAAAGATGTACGGTCTCCCGGAGGCCACAGTTTCCATCCACGGCTTCACTACAGTTCTCAGAATCTGGAAGTAAACGTCCATCGTGATGGTTTCTCCCTTTTTAAAGAAATGTGGCGGCATGACGTCACCCTCACTTGGGACGACGCTTAAGACGTGAACGCTGACCGGAAACTTCGTCCTGGCTACTACAGGGACATCCTCGGGATCATGCGCGAGCCAAACCAACGGTCGTTTCTTCGGTTCACTTTTGCATCAACAGTGAAAATCTTTAGATCAGAAAAAAACTGAGGCGGCCCGCAGCTTCGTGCTTCAATGAACAAAGAAGCAAACTGCAGCGGGCAACTCTCCTGACCTTGGCAGCCTCAGACAGCATTTGTCGTACCTTGAGCACATAAGACGTGTATCTCAGGTCCTTTTCTGCGATTCGACGCATGGTGGCCTCACTCACCCCAAGTGTGGTGGACAATTTACCAAGCGGCACCCCTGGGTCTTATAGCGACGCCAGTATCTGAATTTGTATGACATTTTCACGCTACTTTGTGTTACCGAATCGTTGTTACAAAACTATGTTTATTACAAAATTTAATTCGCACTACTGAAATCGCAATACATAGTCTTCAAAAAGTTCCAGCGTTCAGAAAAAATGTGTTTTACATGTCTCATAAAATCTATGAATTTATTAAATTCGTAGACGTCGGGTTGCAGAAGTTACTCTATCCTTATTACTGAAAGTTAAAGTTTTCAACAAATTACTTAATTTTATTATTAGCATAAATATTTTAAACAATAGGCTTTGACAATGGAGAGTTAGGTGTATAACATATACAGGCCTACGCTACATGAATAAATTGTATAAATGTTTATGTAAAAATTTATGTAATTTAATACTATGTAATTATGTAATTTATATAATTTAATTTAATACCTTTCCTCACACAAAATTAATTTATTTGTTTTTTATTTTGTTTTATTTATTTTATTACAACAATCGTATTAACAACATAAACTAGTATATTCTAAAATATAAAACTATCTCAGTTTATTAATTTCTGTAAATTACTGAGGAATATACATTTGTAACTAAATTGCCTA
Organism: Magicicada septendecula; assembly: GCA_034769895.1. Classification (NCBI taxonomy): domain Eukaryota; kingdom Metazoa; phylum Arthropoda; class Insecta; order Hemiptera; family Cicadidae; genus Magicicada; species Magicicada septendecula. The sequence continues at coordinate 356,824,709 of CM068371.1, read as the reverse complement.
GTAGTCTATTATGCAAATAATTATACGACAATCGTAGTGTCAAAAGAGGCAATCAAATTTTTCAGAATATTAAGATATATTGAAATGTCTATGTTCATATTGAATTTTTTAAATTAATTTTGTTTTCATTTATTAACTTAAAAGTAGTAAAAATATATCTAAAGAAAAAACAATGCCATCCAATAAGACAGTAACTTACGTATCATGTTATTGACACTTACTAAGGTAAACAAGTACAGCTGGTCTCGAAACAGTATCAGTAAGGTGTCACAGTCTACACTAAATTGTAAGCTAGATAATGACCGTTGGGTGTTTCAGTCTTCGCCAAGGAACGTACAACGGAAACATTCTTTAAACAGTAACGTCTGTTGCTCGCCGAGGATTTGCATAATGTGCTTCCCTAATGATCACAGCAAATAAAGCTTTAAAAAGGACAGCAAGGAAAGAAATTAATAATGGTCCATTAATTTGCATGACTAACGTCTTAAAAATTACTTAGCCTTGCTGCTTAGATAATGTTATATTTTTTCACGTTATGCATGTCTCTTATACTGCATGCTAGTTTTTAAGTAGCAATTCTTTTTATACTTTCCTCCATTAAACTAATCCTTAAGAATTCCAACCATTAGTAAGCGAACCTGTGTCCCAAGTTTCGTATTTAGGAATTAAATTCATTGCACTCAAAAGATGCTAGTAGGCTTCGTTTCCTTGTTTTACAGACTACTTTTACGAAAACTACGTACTAATGTAGTAGCCTACTAATAAATTTTGTAGTACTAATGTATACGTATTGACAAAATAGTATACATTATCCATTTTTTTTAAGATAATTAAAAACTAAGAGAAATTTTATATATGCTAAGAAAAAGTTTTATATATTGTATACGCCTACCACAGGAATAACGGTTTAGGAAATCTGAATTCATAAAATAATTAGTTTAGTTCAATTACTTTTGTATGTGTTTTACAGTTTTTAGTATAAATATCATTTAGGCTAAAATCTTCTACGTTACACAAGTCACCAAATGTTCCTGTCAATAAGATGCAATATCTATAACTCACCTAGCTGTCAATTACCTCTTACGTGTCTATTACAGCTGGGATAACCTATAATCCCCGTCTAAGCTGTGAAAAAATGAGATTGTATGGATTCGAACGTTACCTGGAGGGGACGCAGAGCACTGCGTCTCCCATACTCCCATACGCCTAACATAAACTTATATAAAATAAACCTACATGGTTTCTATTACAGCTGGGATTACCTATAATCCCCGTCTAAGCTGTGAAAAAATGAGATTGTATGGATTCGAACGTTACCTGGAGGGGACGCAGAGCACTGCGTCTCCCATACTCCCATACGCCTAACATAAACTTATATAAAATAAATCTACATGGTTTCTTCATCCTAAACCTCATTCATGTTAATTGATGTTAACCTTCTTATCCTACAGAGTATTCTCATAATTGGAAAAAAAGGATCCTCTCATTTGGCTTTCTAGCATTCGAATTTTGTCATCGGTTTAAAACCTTTAGCATCACAACTACATTGTGTCGTGAGAACAACTAGCCACTGCACCAACACCCAATCTGGAAGACCGGTTCATTTTCTTCTTCTATCCTTGAGCAAGTCAATTCCAACTACCAAGCAGCAATATCTGTTCGTCAGCCAGAGATAGTTAACTTCCCTTTTACGATTTTTAACTGGAATGCATTTCTTGATCACACATTCGGAAAACTAAGGATGCGTCCTGTTGTGAGGTATAAGTTTCTACGTGCAGATATAATTATTCGGAGAATGTGTAGTGTATATACATATAAACTGGCTGGTTTAATGAGTTCAGGAAATTTTGGAAGCCCGTAAAAAAGTAAGCAGAAATACTACTTAGGTTGATAGGCGTAAGCTAAGGAGAAGAAAAATTAACGAGTAAAAACTAAAAATTTAAATTTAGATTACATAAACTAATTACAACCATGAACACTGTTTCAGGGCGGACTCGTCTCTTGTTGAGCTTCCCGGCAGAAAAGCACAACACGGTGGCCTTACCAATTTTGGAAAAGTATGTAAAATTTATTTGCTTACTTCATTTTAGAATTTTAAATAATCTCATATTGACCAGATAATAAATATATTTGAGAATACACGTATTTAACTGATAGGTAACACAGAGTTAAAAAGCAAATGAAGCCGTACAATGACAAGGTTTCGTTTACAGTTATTTTTCTAAAACTGGATAACTTGCAACTATAATGATTAGCTTAAAATTGTATTTACATATGCATGACTTAAGTAAACGTTAATGAGTACTGTGTATATGCCTTCGTTTACTAGTAAAGACTGTAAAGAAAGAAGATAACAGTATAAAATTTTAGACCTTTAAATTATAACGCTTCTATAAAATGAAGATTCATTTCAGTTTTCTTTAACACACTTTCTAAAACAGCCAAAAAATTGATAATCGTGTCTTGTTTTTTACCAGTTTTTTTTTTTTGACATATGATATTCATAATCATCCTTACCTATAACTTTGGCCGGAGAATGGTCTGTTGAAGGAGACGTTGCCAATTGTATATGCGGATCCAACTGTTTCCGCAGCATGCTGCACACTATGTTGTCATCCCGGCGCCGGTCTTCTACTTATCTGTTTCATTTGGGTTTTGCAATAGGAGAAAATTTCTCTTCGGTCAATCACCAGTATCGGTAGTTTTACATTTATTTCTAGTACATGGGATTGAACGCGCCCATGTGCGGTAAGAAAAAGAAGGTCATCATAATCTTCACAACACGGCATAGGCAAAGTGCTGCCTGTTCCGTCTTCAAAACTCCTTCAGCTATCTCTTCCAATGTATACCCATACACCGGTTTTTATAGGTTTGTATTTCCTGACTTGTTTTGCCAGTCTATAAGCTCACATTTCTTCTAATTGTTTTTTCTACTGTCGTTTGTAATATTTTAATTTTTCATTTAAATTATAAACTTGTAACTCTTCTCTTATGGCCTCATTTCTTATAGGATGAAGTTTAGAACACCTTCTAACTCCTTTTAAGAATGCTATTTCCAAAAACTTTTGTTGTTGACCATAATTCACACCATAGGAGAGTACAGGGACTGCGATAATGTTGTAAAACTTTGTAACTCGACGTACCTTGTTTCTAAAAATACGTTTGATTGTTCAAAAGATCGTCTAGAACTTACCTAACGTTATATAAATATCACAATTTCTATCATTGCCAATATCATTTCCTAAATAATTAAAGTGGTTGAACTGAAACAAAAGGTAATGTACGTTTACGAAAATGTATATACCTTCGTTGGGAAAGTAGGGATGTAAAGGATTTATCACGTTTATGTTATTGAATATTTCCGATCTGATGAAGGGCTGTAAAGCTCGAAAGCGCGAAACGGAAATATGTTTTTATATAATGGTCTGCAACCGCGTAATTTTTGTTTGCGATTATGATAACTAACACAAATTTATTAATTAAGTATAATTACGTACTGTTTACGATCGCTTCCTCGTAACCTCAGACTAACGACAGTCTAGTTGCTGAGTGGCAAAATTATAATCAGACAACCTTTGATAGCCTGTTCTATATTATCCACGAAATACTGTAAATTTTCCTGTAGCATTTTGTCTTCAAAGATGATACAAGTTCCTGATCTGTGAAAATAAATATTGCTTTAAAGAACGATAATTTTTGGTGCTTACTAATGTTATTAGGACTGTGGAGCAATAATTTTCAGCCGCTCATCTATAAAATTCATGTCATTTTAAAAAGATATATTTTAAAATTACCGTGAATGACGTTAAATGAATGTACAAATGTAATATTTTAACTAAATTGCGGCTTTTTTATTTTCATCTCTGATTCTGCACTTCACCACTGGTTTCTACATTATATAAACAATTATTCATACATCCTGTAACAGGACTGATCAATGATGTATTTTGTTGTAAAACAATCACTCAGCACCACCATATCCTTCACTGCTAAACTCAAGAGTGGGTGGGACACTCCTTCAACAAACGGATTGAAAATCAAGTCAAATAAGAATGATTTTGTAAACATAAATATCACTGATTAGGCATTTTACCAAAAATGAATAAATACAATTTGATTTTCTTTGGAATAAAAAACTGGTAGCGAAGCGACCATGCGGATTAAACTTATGTACGCATAATGGATGTGACGTACCGACAACAGCCCATCAATGTTATTGCACATTTCTCCAAAATACAGAACGTCTCAAATTAGGTGATAATGGCATAAGAACATAGTGGTTTACTGTCGGCCTGTTGTTGGCTTATAATATATTAATACTAAATAGATGTCCTAATATTATTCAGTTATTATAATAAAAATAATTAATTACTGAGGTCTTTATTCTAAGTCTGTTATGAGGACATCACGTCGGGATAAAAAAGTGAATCCTTACTTACGTTTTTGTGTAAGAGCTGTTGGCCTATCTGAAATGTACTCTAGCGATAACATCATTCCTAATAACAGAATCTAATATAATAGTTTATTCAGTATAATTATTAACTCTTGTTTATATATTTCAAGTTTTAAGAGGTAATAAGATATACTACTATAAGATGACATTCTGATAAGATTTAGAATGTAGAGCACTGACAATATGAACATATTCAGGTGAAGATCGTCGTTGTGTCAGTTTCATAGTTTCATTGTTAGCTTTTAACATTACAATTCACTAATGGTTTGCCACAACTTTTGTTTATGTCAGATTATAGTAAAAGAGATGAATAGGCTGGGAATGATAGTGGACTTGTCGCATGTGTCTCTGACGACAATGAAGGCGGCGTTGGAAGTCAGCAAGGCACCGGTCGTGTTTTCTCATTCCTCTGCCAGGGCTCTGTGCAACAGTTCGCGGAACGTGCCTGACAATATTCTCGCCACTCTTGTAAGCTTTAGTTGTAATGAAATTCTATGACGTATAATTCCTTTCCCATGAGTATGACCTACGTTTTCATGTTTTTACTTTAGATGTTTAATTTATTTGCTGGTTCAAAATACTGTAAATGTTTATTTAAATTTATTTAAATATTTGAAGTGTAAAAATTATTAGCAAACCTTATCAGCTTAATGTTCTAATATACATTTGTTGCTTTCATATGTAAGCTGCTAACTTAAAGCATATCTTATATTGTTCAAAAAATGTCATAGTAGTGGGAATTTTAACCCTACTATAACCTTATAGTATGAATCTACCGTTATAAAAATTGAAACAATTAACCTAGTAAGGTCTTTTCGAAGTCAATTAGTAACCTTATCCACAAGAGTATTATTGTGGGTTTGATAAGATATAATAAAATATAATATTGTGTTTATTTGTTGACAGGAAATAATTTGTAATAAAAGTTACATTTTATTTATACTAAAATTTAATTATAAACACGATTTGGAATAGACACATTTTCCAAAACTACCTTTTATTGATATATACAGACTTTTCCGTACTTAATTAAAGAAGTATACTAACATAAAACCATTAAAACGTTTTTACTACATATGATTACAAAAATAATTTTCGGAAGCTTGACTTTAAAGTCATGATGACTCATGATACTTAATTCTTTAATAATAAACATGTACAGAGAAGATATGTTGACGATTTATGAGTACAGTAGAAGAAAATATAGCACGATGTTGACTACAGAAGAGGTAAGTTACGGATACCACGGATCACTAATCACGGATACCGATCCTTTACAGCAAACAATGTTGTTAAGTGTTATTTTTCTATGAGGCAACGCACGTCTTATCTATGAGATATTACAAGTTCCCATGATTATCATCCATGTTCCTATTGATTTATTAACTTCATTTAGAGCCAATACATTTTTTCATATACATATATTGACTATACATATTACAACATACTTCTGCATTACTTGCAACATTTCCGACCGTTAAATAGGCCGTTACTTCCGAGTATTTTGTGTCTCGAGCTATATATTAGGTCTAACCCCACCACCTGGTGATTGATCAAACGTAAAGGCAGCTTGGAATGCTTTCTTATTCTGTACCAGGTTTCTTAATAGTTTTGTACCATGAAAGTTATTGATAGAAGCAATTTCAATATTACTATTATCAATTTAGACAAACTATGCACCCATCAACAGTATATTACCATTCCCCTACAGCTTAACTATTGTGTAATTGTCACGTGTCATATTCAGAACACTTGTTACAAAAATTAAATAACATTCCATACTTCCGTCTTATACTACATACTACTGTTACGCTATATGTGTAATCATTTTAATAAAACGTGATTTTTAAAGAGATTAATTATCTTATGAAAATTTTCTGTAATGCAACACGAAACAAGTTAAGCCGATATTAATAATATTAGGTAATATAAATATTAGGGTTAAAAGGAATGTTCCTTAATTTGTAAAAAATGTACTAACAGTTACAAAATACTTAAAAACCATATAATAATAATAATTTCCTTAAACGTATGGATTTGTTATTATTAGACTATATTATTCTAGTATTTTTGGTGGATGTAATGCGCATGTGATACCTGGAGCAGTTAATTACTTTCATTAACATTACATGTGCAGGGTTTGAATGGCGGTCTTGTTATGGTAAACTTCTACTCACAGTTTCTGACCTGCAGAGACACTGCCACTATAGAAGACGCCGCTGGTATGTAGAATACAACTTACGTAGAATTATGTTGCAATTATGTTAACGTCAGTGGCGAAGCTAAAGACGGGATCAGAGCTATCAATCCCACACCAGGATCATTAAAAATATCAGTGAAATTCCATAACACTTAACGCAGGCCTATTTCCCAACCAGTTGCTTGCTTTAACATAAGGCTTATAAATAACTGTAAAAATAATTATATAAGGCAAATTTTAAATAAATATCTGAATTATTCTGAGGAAAACGAGGAGTCCAACCATCGAGCTACTCCTATATCCCCTCCCAGAAACTAGTCTAATTCATCCAGGAACAGTTTCTAGCTACCTTACTGTTTAAAACCATACGATTTCTGTTGTTAGATTCAATACGTTATTAATACATCAGTTGTTTCAGGTTTCATTTCCTTAAATTAACGGTATCTTAATTTTTTCAATTTACTAAAGTTTACTCTCTACTTTCCTGTCACATTTGTTATTAAACGTCACTTTGGATTTCTGTAGTAATTATATGTATTTCTTTGTTACATTTCTTAATGGCTAGGGTAGAGCGACATTTCCTTATAACTGCCACGACAAAGTGACAGAAATCTGTTGGATTGAGCAATCCCAATATATTTTGATAGCCTGCCTAATTATAGGGTCCATGTTGGCTAGTTTTACAATTTTATAAAGCCTATATTATCAGACAAATTTTTCTAAACAAGCGACTCCTGTTTAGATATTACATGTTACATGTTATTGTTATCTGTATAGTAATAATAATAATAATAGTAGTGCGAAGTGTCAAAATAATTAACATATTCGTTTGTATAACCTAACATAAAGATACCCATTTTATTAAATAGCGCTAACTTTAATCAATACTTGCTTTTGTAAAATGAGTAACACAAATTAACAATATAATATTTCTGCTTAACCCAAAAAGAGATTTATTACGAACTAACATTTGAGCCGGCATATTGGATTTAAGATAATAAGGATAAAATGAATTTACCAATTCAGCTTATTCTTTAGAAATAGTATATCAACTTTCTGTTTCTAAAATCCAATTAGTATCTAGCGTTGAAAAATATACTTCAATTTATGAAATTATTTTTATTTACTCAGAAACTGTATAAAATAAGCATAATATATTGCTACTTACAGTAATGTGTTTCAGCTCACATAAACCATATTCGTAATATTGCTGGCGTGGACAGCGTTGGCCTCGGCGCCGGGTACGACGGCATAAACTTGTAAGTTGGAACTAATTCAAATTGCTGTTATAAATTCTTGGTACTTACGTTTTGTTAATTTTAATCATATGATTTGTTTTGACATATCCTTATACTATTAGGCGTAGATGTAAAAAAATTTATTAACTTTTTATTTAATCATCAATGTTAAATGCAGACGTCTACAATATTTGAAAATGAATCATACAATGTTATGTATAAATGAGTTATATGGGCTATGTATTAGTTACACACACACACACACACACACACACACACACACACACACACACACACACACACACACACACACACACACACACACACACACACAACTTAACGTCTTTAATAACAAGAATATAAATTATTCCTTTCCTTATGTGGCGTTTAACGTTGCAGTACACCAAAAGGTTTGGAAGATGTATCAACGTACCCTGCTTTGTTTGCCGAACTTATAAAAACAGGACAGTGGGAAGTAGAAGATTTGAAAAAATTAGCTGGATTAAATTTCCTAAGAGTGCTGAAAGCTGTTGAAAAGGTAAGTGCCGTTCCTTTTGAAATCATTTAAAAATAAAAACTTGTAAGACATGATTTCCGACGAGTGTATTCAATTACGTAAAGTTGGTTACATTTTTGTAAATGCAATATTATAGTGTAATTTTTATAATATGCCACTCAGAATAAGCATCTTGCATGGGTGCGTAAATAGCATTACCTGTAATTTAGAGTTTGATTTTACGTTGTGCCAAACAAAAGGCACAAACAATATTGACAATAAGATTAAGTTAAAATAAAATTGTGAAACAGAATTTTTGAAATAATGTAATAATTATACTCATAAGAAATAACTACGTTTTTAAGGTTAGAGATGACATGGTAAAGTCAGGTGTCGAGCCATACGAAGACACAATCTCACCACGTTATCTTAAGGGGAAGAGCAACTGTACTTCACAGGACCCATTTTAATGTGAGGTACGTTTATCATTGTGCTCTGGAATAGTAATGACTACTATGTTATTGTTACTATGTTATGTATGTTAGTGTTAAATATAAAATAATATTAAGATTATAATCATTTACTTAAAATTAAATACAATAAAATACTGTATAACACTTAGGCTATACTCTTATATAGTATTGAATTTTGTAAAGTTACAGTTTCAAATACGACCATGTAGCAATTAAAATTTATAGAAATTTACATTTAGAAACTTTGTACCAATTTAAAACTGAGATTTTTTCTAGAGCTTTTCATTAATAACATTCAGAGAGTTTTTAGGAAATCTATATTATCGCCTTCATCATTTCATAAAAAAATAGAGATATTCGCTCTGTTGTCACTTTTTCTTAGCACATGGTTTATATATCGGTTGCAGCGTCAGAAACAGCTTCTTAGTAATTATTTATATATTATAATTCTCAGAATGTAACTAGAAGTCCTTTTCCTAGACCAGCGAATTTGCGTTTAAATAGGATTACCTCGGAAACCTTCTATATTATTTTAAATATGAACTCTGACAGAAGCGTGCCATGCCTACTAAATGTCATACCGCTAAGACCCCTTTTTATTATTTGTCGATACAATTTTAGAATATGGTCATTAAAATAATTAAAATGAATAATTTTAACGTGGTGTGGAACGGCTCAGTGGTAATGTTTGAGACTCACAATGTCAACGGCTGTGCTGCGATCGTGGGACCCAATCAATTTCAAGACTCCGTCTACCATTCCATGCCAATCGCTGCAGACAATAAGACAGCTGTTTTGTCTGGCATGCCCAGACTACATACGTAACAAACAAAACCTTGGAGTACATGGAGTTAAATCAGCGCCAGGAGCCAGTGCCGCAGGCCTAATTCTAGAATAAAAAATAAGAAGAAAAACAACAACAAGAGGAACAAAAAGAAGAACAAAACAAGAAGAAGAAGAACAAGAAATCATAATATATTTTTTGTTTCAAGAGTATTGACGTAGTCATACTGATTATATTGATATACCTTCCATATAGACAGACTTGCTGGCAATATCAAAGTCAAGATACCTATTACCTACTTTTCCATTAATAGCCGTTTAAATTATCTATCATAAAACAGTTGCTGAAATAAGTAATATAATGATTTTCATTACATACTAACTCCTATACTTCTGATTCATTCTAAAATTTGATATAATATTAGATACGCAGCTTAACTTAATTTTATGTAATTTGTCTCGTCTAATCTATAGCATGATGTCTCATCTACAGAAGATGAGAACAGATGGAAGAACAGGCACCCAATAGACTTACCGGCTTTATCTTAATATTTTTACATTGTATGCGGCCCTCATTGTATTGCTAACTTTCTTTCCTATATATTTCGTCGCTTGGCTTATTACCTTCTTCAGATTAGATTTTCAAAATACAAAATATGTTACGACATCACAGAACAATCTACGTGTTTATCGAAAGTTCCAGTTGAATCCAGCGGAATCAGTGTGGTGTACGTGATTCTCGACGCATTCGCGAGATTTTTCTGGAACCGTCAGCCGCGTAGACTGTGCCAAGCCCGCAATTAATTGCGTCGTACCACTGGCGCTAACATGTAGTTTGGAATCTTCTGGTCCGTGAGCGCTGTATAAATACTAGACGGCAGCGGCTATAGTAGCGATAAATTGCAGTGCGGTTCGAGAGTTAGGCCTATATATTGGGCGATTTTACTGTGTGCGTTCAAGTGGTTATTAGTGAAGTGTGTTTTTATAATCGGGCGGTATATTGTAATACAATTGTGTTTTAATGTTAGTTGACATTTTATTGCGTGTGAACAATTTCTATTTGATTTGTTGTAAGATACTGTGTTGTTAATTAGAACTGTTTAACTGTGAAAATTAAAGCTGGTAATTAGTGACCTAATTGGTGTCTTGTATTTTGTTTCTACTGTACCTACGACGATCAAGTAGACCGTCTAACAATATTTTCGTTATAAAATTTAGATGTCGTATGTACTTTCCCTGTTATTTTCTTGTTAACAATGTTTATTTAAACTTACTTGTTAAAACTTGTTTGTATTTTCTTGTGTGTTTAATAGAACACTGCCATATGTGATCTCAGGAGATGAAGAATTGGGCTTGGCAGTACGTACTCACCGATCGCATGGGGCACCATGTACCACGAAGATAATCCATACCGGCAACGTTTACCTGCCTTCCCGCCGCCAGATAAATTAACTAAGTGACCGCGTTGTAGACCTGACACCAACATTAATAATGTAAACGTTTAGTGGAAATTGTTAATATAGTGTAACGACAAGTACTCTCTGACGAAACGCCGACTGTGATAAAACGAATTATCTACTCGTATGTATAAGAAACTGTTTAGCGAATTCAATGTGTACTGGCGCACCTTTAATAGATTACGTACACAAGTGACAGTGGTGCGTGTCACCTTGGCTTGTTTACAAAGGAGCGTTTTGTTTTAAATTTAAATATTGAGAATTAATAACAAATATTTGAAACAGGGATTGTACAGTTGTATTAAGTATTTACATTAGAAAGTAGAATTTTAAAACGACCAATCTGATATTAAAACTTTTTATTAAACTTAAAAGGACTATAAACATTACATATTTTTCTTAATTCAATGGCATATTTCTAATAGGTCATAAGCACATTTACATAATTACATATTTACGTAACTGTGTAAACAGCCTTTATTGTATAAAACATTTGATGCATAATGCAGACTGCGGACACTTTCATTAAACAACTTTGTAATCGAAGTCTTAAGTCCTCTAACTTCTTCCAAACTAACTGGGTCTCTTAGTAATTACATTTCAGTTTTTAAAAATTACATTATCTGAATGAATTTTGGTGGGAAATCTTTATTTTTTTTTTAAATTACTTTCCCATGCTTCTGGCCAAACATTTCTTTCTTTAAGCCTACATGGTTATAGGCCTATATCAGATTGATAAAGTTAATAATAAAAAAAAATTACTAACGACAAATCAGTTGTTATTCATTGATTTCACCGATCCAAGAAATGTATTGTAATTTGGTAATGCAAAATAATTAAGTATTATAAATTTCTTTGTGAATGGTTTGTACTATTTTTGTAAGTCAATGGAGAATTATCATTTAGTTGTGGTTATAATTTACATTGTCTCTAACTACGTAAATGTGCTTACAGACCATCTAGCAATCATATTTAGGCAATACGTTTAGGACACTGTAACCAAGAAAATTTGTTAAAAGTTTCACAAAGTTGCTTTCAGACGGATTGACTTAAATACTTGATGTTTAGTGTCTTCATATATTACTAATAAACGTTGAACACATAATAGATGTTTAAAGCCTGTTAGTCAATAAATGGATTAAATTTAAACGAAACATATCAATTGCTGTTGGAAGTATTACTTGTTTGTTGTCAATACGAATTCCGTTTAATTCTGTAGGTCTAAAATAGATTTAAAAACTAATTATATTGAAAATGATTAGCACAATAAGCGTAAGAACTTAAGTGCAGACACTTTGTTTCAAGTAAATAACCTCTTACTTGTTCTAAGTAAGTAGCTTCCTTTGGGGTTATTACCAAACACACGGTTTTGGTTTACTACCAAAATTAAAATGACGGTTTGTGTTCAGTATTCTATTAATAATAAAACAATGTCATGTGTCTTTATTTATGTGTCTAAAATATACACACCTTTTCTCAGATGTAAACAAAGCAGTATTACAAGCCGGACTACAGATGGTAATTCAGAAATATATGTGCATTTATATATGAAATGTATGTATTCTATCATAATGATTTCTAATATAACAATTATATAAAAAGTCATAACATTTTTTAAGCCAATGGAAGTAATCAGCTTACCTTGATTAATGATCAAGTTTATGTAAATTTTATATAAGTTTTTGTAAAACAATGCGTTTTGTTCAGGAGAGATGGAAAGACTTTGAGAGGGAGTGCGAGTGAAGGAGAGAGGGAGAGGGATGGAAGGAGTGAGACAGAGACAACAGAATATTATGTTCTCGGTTGTGAAAATATGTTTTGTATCAGTGATACTTTCCTTAAATGCCGGTACAGCTTCGTATGAATCATTTTGGTTACATAATACTTATGATTATTTTTATTTACTTTTTTTAGTGAACGACTCGAGACTGTTTCCCGCCGTTTACCGTGTAATGTATTTTACAGAAGAAACACACCAACACATACATACACACACATGTACATAACCCATTTAAATGTATTGCAACAGTTACTGCACAAGTTGGAAATGATTCTAGTTTTATGTCAAGTGACTAGGAATGGTTTCTTTTGCGTTTAATAAATGTATTCATCAAGTTATCAGTTAATCCAAAAAGATTTATATTTTAAATATACCTCGGTAATACACTGATAAAGCTAGCAATATTGAGCAGAGATGTCTATGTGTCATTGAGAATAGTTTATTAGTCATCAAGTCTTATTGTATTTACTAGTTATAACTGACCAATTAAAAAAACACACACATAACTGATAAGTAATAGAGAAATCGATTGCGGAAGTAGGATGATGTGGTACTGTACAATAATTACACTAAAGAATATGAAGTGAAATAAAGAAAAAGCCTCCTAAAATGGTCACGTAACCATAAAATTTATTTACGAAGAACGTGTTACACATTTGTATGACAGTTTTTTAAATCTCTTTTAAGTTACTTAAAATTTTGTGTTTTAGTTTTCTATTTTTTGATATATTAACCATGTTACTCATTTCAACGTTTCTAGATTTCGTAGATTACTTTCACATTGTATTCAGTTTATTACGTCTGCTTACAAAAATCTACAAAATGTTGAAAATACATTTTACTAGTAAAAGAGAATACGTACATATCTATGTGTGTTACACACATATACGTGTACGCATATGTATATTATGTTAATTAAATACTGACTATAAAAAAAAATTTTTCATCTCTGGTTTTTGTAATTTTTGTGCTCGTACCATATATTTATCATTGAATAGCAAACTAAAATTATAGGTTATGATTGAAAGAGCTGAAACATATTGTGCTAATCAATTAACAAAGTATATGATTTCTTTGTGTCAGCAGATGTTACAATCTACAGTTTGTAGAATAATTTGTATCCTAGGATGTACTAATAATGTGTTATCTTACATATTTATAGGTTTTGTAATTTTAAAGAAATTTAAATTAAATTTCTGAAACTAAATTTTTGTATTTATTTCTTCATTTGCTTACTACCTTCCTTTAAATGTTATAAAAATTATGTAAAGAATTGAGCAATACAATAATTATAAAAAATAAGTGTATATAAACAAACCCGTTTAATAAATTGTTTCCATTTTTATGTGTTCAAAAACGTAATATTTATATGCAAGTTTGAAGCAATATATCCTCTAATGCCGGATGTGAATGCTCTATGCTTGTATGTAAACAAACGTAAAAGACTTTTCAAGTTTTAAAATACTGTTTTAGTGAACGTTACACAGCTTTTATGAGTAATAAAAGCTCATATGTGAATTGCCTTCTTGTATTACTCTACAAGAAATGTATTTAGAGGTCCCTCATATCAGAACAGTTGCTGACACTCGGGAAGCGCTGTATGGTATAATAACAAAATAATTTATTAAAATTATATACTATCTTAATATACATACTCTGCACTTGGATTATCACATTCTCTAGCAGATTTTACGTTATGGTAAGTTATTATTTTCAAGTGCGTGTTCCATTACCATTAAGGTATATAAGCCAGGTACCTGCTAACCTGCGGAGAGAATTCAAGAAACAACCATTCTACGCAATGAATAATACAAAATAAATTTACAGAATAATCGTGCACAGACTAAATTGTTCAATTTTTGTAACATAATATATCTTCTCGGATCTTCGATTCTCATCACATTATACCTACATATTATTAATAATTTTAGTGTATTAATCAGTTTATCAATATCTAATACTAAGTATATACTATGGAAGAATAACTTATAAATATGTATGTGTGTGTGTGAGCGAATGTGCGCGTGCGTTGAATTCCAGATCATCGTCATAATCATCACTTCATAGATAAGATTTCTTTTGTTTTGACCTCATGACTCCGGCCATCTTGTGAATGGCCTACATCCAGATCTTCTTCCAACCGGATCATACTCATAGTTCAAGTTCGGAAAGCGGATATTGTCCATTCTTTCCATATGTAATTCCAGACAATATTGCTGTATTCGTAGTCACCAATCATAGTGTGAGCAGGCAGACCTAATCGTGTCCTTGTCTTGATTCCACGACCGCAAGACAGCCTTTGAGTTTGTGAGACACTCACAGTCGAAGGTTACCACTGCGCTACTGACCCACTGTGCCAGCCCGCGACACCTATGTAGATAGTAAATATTTTAATGATACAATATAATTAAAAACTATAATGTCTAAAAACTAATTAGAATTAATATTAGGCATTACCTGTATTAACTTCCCGTCTTGTGACTTATCTGTTTTAATTTCTAAAACGACGCGTTTCGAGGATAAATCCTTATCTTCAGGTTTTTAATATTATAAAAACATCAAATTCACCCGAACGGGGTCGTCAATTACTTAAAACACACAAAAACACCACACATAATTTTACACTGATACAGTCTCGGCACAGTCCGATGCGCATCGTCTCGTTGCCAACGATCAACTGTTGTACTTTATCCTGTATGACCGTTATCATTTCCCGTGGACACATCGATATCGATGGCTGTGTTGTACTGTAGATTAGATCGAAACGAAACTTTATCATTAAGTAGTTGGTCCGCTTGTAACTTCGAAGCCCTGTATATCTCATATGCCTCCACAGAGTTCATGTATGCACTTATCCTGTATGACCGTTATTATTTCCCGTGGACACATCGATATCGAAGGCTGTGTTGTACAGTAGATTAGATCGAAACGAAACTTTATCATTAAGTAGTTGGTCCGCTTGTAACTTAGACCCCGTTCGGGTGAATTTGATGTTTTTATAATATTAAAAACCTGAAGATGAGGATTTATCCTCGAAATGCGTCGTTTTAGAAATTAAAACAGACAAGTCACAAGACGGGAAGTTAATACAGGTAATGCCTAATATTAATTCTAATTAGTTAATAAACGTAACTTGGAGACAAATAAAACAAAATGAAACTATAATGTCTATTTACTATATAGGTTACACGTGCGCGCACACTACGCCCACACGCTCACACACACACACACCACGCGCACACTCACACAATTCCCTCTCCACCGTGCTGCTCAACAATTTCCAGTGGTTACTAGATAGCTGATGTCTCTCTGGCGATGATGAACGTATTCGTAAGTTGTAAGTTGAGGGCGCAGCAGGCCGTTGGCGTAATGCTTGCAGGGAGATAAACAAGAACTCCTACCTGAAGAGATCAGGTATTTATGTATTTTATAAATAAATAAATAAATTACTCACCGATCAAACCTTCGATATACTATTTTTTTAAATAAATACTATTGAAAAAAGCGGCGAATTTCGTGTATTTTATTGCAAGATTGTAAAAATTATAAGGTAATATCACTTTAAAGAAATATTTTGTAACATTCCGATATTCCGAGCACTTGAAATGTATAATTTTATAACACTTACTTGTGAACTGATGAAAGAATGACGTGTTGCATTAGAAAAAAGGTAACTGTTGAAATTATATTGACACATTTGTGAATGGTTTAGACATACACCACAGGATGAACGTAACTTCGGAGCATATAAAGATGTAATGTCAGGTTCAAAATACCTCTTAAATACTTCCCAAAATTTAGTAAAATGAAGTAAGCAAATTTTTGTTGCCAATAGAATGCTGCTCACGAAAATCAACAGTAATTAGTATTATTTTTAATTAAAGTTGGTAAGTAGAAAGGAGAATTATATTTTTTATTAACAATTTATTTAATATTATTTGTTGCGAAAAAAATATTGGTGAAACAGTGTAAATGTATTTACTAATTGTTAATAAAATTAGAATCATCTTTTTGTTAATAAATTAATTGTTTTCTCAATTACGTATTTGCGCTCCAAATGTGTCTAGTCCGTTTTGTAAAATTAAGTGGAAGAACAGGCTCAGAAGAGGTATGTAAAATACAAATTTCATGCTGTAACTTGGTTCCGACGGAAAAACATCTGACCAGAGTACAAGCATCGGAGATGAGATTCTTGCTATCTGTTAAAAGCTGCACACAATGGGATAGACTCTATAATGAATATTGCAACAGTACAACTATTAACGGTATTGTGCATGGCCAAAATAAATTAAACAAATAATAAAAATAAATAAATATTGATTAATAAACATGATTCAAATTGCATAAACTGTATCGTAGTTAGAAATAGGGAGCGCAGAATTCATGTATGGACACGCATTCCTGGCACACCTGTCGCTAGCGTTGTGTACGCGCGTATTTTGTTTGTGTGTGTGAAGCCTGTCCGTTCCTGAAATGTAACCAACCCTTTTCAAGTAGGATAGCTCTTATGTTTTATTTTAATTATAAGAAAAATATGTACGATATGGTGAAACAAAAGACACCAAATTGTATAGAAATTAAAGGTGAACAAAGGGTTACAGACCGTGCCAATGTGACGAAAAGTGCTATTACCATACGTATAAAGTGAATAGCTCTTTCTGTAATTACAATAAAGAAGTGTAATTTACGTATAGTAAACATATAAAAATTAGTGATTAATTGAACATCGTGTAGTGTGAAACAGACTTTGTAATTCGCGAAGATAGGCGAAAATAGTGAACTGAACCAGAGTGGGGGAAAAGACATTTCGACAAAATCTGACAAGTTGAAAATTGTTCAGACCTGAGCTTTTGCACGACCTGAATATAAATAGCAGGTCGCGCTAATAAAGTTTCTTCTTCTCGATTCAACCGTTGCCACAGGAGGCTATGTCAGTCGACGACGCTATTTCAAATCTATAGTAAGAATCACAGGACAAACTGGAAGTACAACCAGATCAGCAGAGTACATACGATGAGGTGTATGGACACACCTGCAGCATATGATGTGAGGCGAGACGACTATTAAACAGCACATGCAGTGGAATCCGACCAGAGGGCCAGGAGGACACGGAAGACACGACAAGAGGACCAGGAGGACACAGACTGAGGACCAAAGGAGGACGAGACGTCAAACGAGATGATGAAAAACCATTGTAATTACAGACATCTGAAAGACACTAACTAAAGTTAGAATGAAAGACATTCAACCTGTATTAAAATAACTAATTGTACATAAATGTAAAAGCTGAGTGAAATTTAGAATAATATCTTGCGACAACACAAATTACTAAACTATTGGCGCATAGGATATGATAGTATGTGTATTTCAAATTACAAGTCTATATTGGAGGGTTTAAGATTATTTAATGTACAAACACAAGTTATAGTTTATATGGTATATTTGTAATGTACAGAATGTAATGTTTGATATAGAGTCTTTCTTCTAAAATGTTAAATAATGTTCATACGCAAGACGTGATACGTTACATAAGAAGACTCCCACGATGATGTTGTTGAAGAGAAGGGCCGGTCTTTGCGGTATAGATGGTTCGTCAGGTGTGGCTTACAAATGACAGACGTTTCACCAGAAACGTTTACAGCTGGGCTGGCGTCCTGTAACAGCTTGGCTGATGTCCTGTACCAGCTGGGCTGGTCCTATAACAGCTGGGCTGATGTCCTATAACAGCTGGGCTGATGTCCTGTAACAGCTGGGCTGATGTCCTGTAACAGCTGGGCTGATGTCCTGTAACAGCTGGGCTGATGTCCTGTAACAGCTGGGCTGATGTCCTGTAACAGCTGGGCTGATGTCCTGCAATTCCCACGATGAATCCGACACTTCGCACACACAACGGTACTACGGATTTTATTACTCGCAAAACTTATATAGTGTTTAAGACCAAGTAATATCTCAGGTGACAGTGAGTTTAATCAATAACGGTATATTGAACTTATACCTCTCCGGCTTCTTCAAGTGTTCTCGCGAATACCAAGGTCTACCGCGATCAGCAGACCACCCTATGAGGAAATCTTGCACTAGCACGGAAACGTCTTGATGGAACTATTGCGTAACAATTAATACTACTGTCACTGCGGAAAATCTCGCACAGTGATACAGTTACACTCACTTCTTACACACGTAATACTACAATAATAATATCGTGTGTAAAGATATAAAATCAATTGTTATGCGTCACACGCATTACTATCCCCGAAAAGTCTTAACAGATCCTTGCAAGCGGTAGAGTCTTGTACACGGATTGTATGTACCGTTCGCGGTAGCAGCAGTGAAGAACTGCTTGTAAATTTTCGCACAATGCGTTAAAACACTGGTGTGTGCAAATGTACCACACACAGTTCTGAGTCTTCCCGTTTCACTAACGACGAATAGTTTTTACAACACCTTGCAAGCGGTAGAATCTTGTACAAGGAGTGCACGTTCCGTTCGCGGTAGATGGCGTAGAAGAACTGCCTGTGTAACGACAGGCATAAGAAAATTTCCAACCACCAGTCAGCATTCTATTGGTGGATGGAAGTCACATGGTTAGTAAAGGTGACCATGCACTTTTCATGCATTAGAGTGCATTTACCTTGTAACAGCATCCATAGCGGTAATCAGACTACACGTATCTCATGCATGCTGCCTACATATTAATAATATACAAGAACGTAAACAATAGTCCGACAGGTATAGGGATTGTAGCGATACACATGTCTCAGTTCAGCTAATGTCAAAACAACGATAATACTTCACGCACCGCACGGGAAACGTTTCCCACTCGCGCACGCGCGCACATTTCCACTAACACAATACATGAATAACCATAAATAATAATGCACAGTTTTTTAAAACTAAACCCTTAACCTTACTAAATACAATTGATAACAACCCAACTTAACCATCTACCAATATAATATGAATGTCCATTGTCTGTGTAATATATGACTTGCCCCGC
The DNA here is from genome assembly GCA_034769895.1 of Magicicada septendecula. Classification (NCBI taxonomy): domain Eukaryota; kingdom Metazoa; phylum Arthropoda; class Insecta; order Hemiptera; family Cicadidae; genus Magicicada; species Magicicada septendecula. The sequence goes on along the minus strand of CM068371.1, from coordinate 356,804,835 downwards.
CTATCATGATCCTGTGATTCGTTGCAGGATTAACTCCCTCCCGCATAAAAAAAAAATTTTTTTTTTAGTTAACTAACAAAAAATTAAAAATTTTTTTTTCAATATAACCAAAACAACTTCCTAATCCTGAAATAATAATAATATCTTCAAACTAAAATCAAATAAACATCCTCAATTAATACTAACATTTCCAACTGTCACTTTGACAGAAGCATCAAATCAAAAGACACGTGGTAACCTTCAAACCAAAACAAACCCACATGGTCTTGACACACAGATAACGACATCTAATGCAGGGTCATAGCGTACACAGACAACATTCCTTATCAAAACTAGATTATTGTTCATTCACAGAGCCATCTTACATACAACATTTAAACCTGAATTGACATATTTAAATCACTACACATTCTTACCCCTATATCCTGACATTTATTTCTGAGTTTTTTGTGTAAATTTTTCTCAGTTTTGAAACGCACACGTTTACTTGGAAATACAGATTTAAATTTGTTTAATATACACCGTAATTGCCTTATCTCGCAACCCATTAACTGAACCTTGGGAGTCGGTGAGTTATTCGTTATCTTATCTTTCGAGCGTCCTAGTCTGATAAGGTGCTCTATACTATCAACCTTATCTCGTAATGTATGGTTTGGAACTCCAACTGGCAGTTTATTCAATTCGTCGATTTCCAATATAATATTATGTCCGAGTTTTCTAACTCCAATTACGGTCACATCTATTTTCGTTCCCTGCACATATCTTGTTATACGTGCCTGTTTTTCCACTATCTGCGACTCACACGCTGCTGATTTTATCCTTGTGTGACTTACCGGCAGAATCGGCATTTGTATAAAGTGGTTTTTACACCTATTACGTAACTGCTCGTCCAACAGCGATATTTCTGTGCCGCTGTCGACCAACATCTCGTCAACGTAACCCCTGCTTTTTGCTTCGACAATAAGGTCGGTGCAATTTTCCATACTAATATTTTCTTCATGTTTATTACTATTATCATTATTACACATTAAATTATCCCTAATTTCGGCAGGATATAGGCCATACATAACAGTTTTATTCTTATAACTAACATTTTCCATACTTGATCGATTGAACTGCTTTTCAACTGAATCATTTTCAGTAACTGTTGCTAATAAGTTGGTATTAATTTGCTGAGTTGTATTTCTATGTTGTTGTGATTGCGGCTGATTTTGTGGTGTTTGAACATGAAACTGATTACGCGGTGGTTCATTATTATTTACCATAATGGTTGTCACCTTACTGTCACCAGTATCATTCACCTCTCCATCCTCCATAAACACCTCAGTATCTGATATAAATTCACCTAGTACCTCAACATTTCGACATGTGTCATAGATACTCGCACCGTTAGTATCCATACTAGTTCCAGGCTCTACTACTGGTTCGGGATTTTTATGTGTTATGCATACACTGTCCGCATCCATGATAGCTTCAGATTCTATCATACGTTCACGGTTCTCGCATGCTATATCTGTTACACTATAAACTATCACCCCATCACAGCACTTACCTGAAGTATGTTCCAGACTAACAGAGTTGTTACTACTAATTTCATTTCTGTTATCCTCACTACAATCCGATGCAGATTCTAAATATTCGACTTTACCGAGATATGAACTACTAGGCCCTAATAAGGTGGTTTCTGTATAATCACTTTCAATTGCAACTACTACGCTACTGTTCTCCGTTAATCCTCCAGATGTAAAATCTTGGTTAACTTCCATATCACTTTCTTTGAGAGTATGTTCCACAAGGACATTTGGTACTTCAAAATTATCATAAGGTACAATATTCTCAACCGTTAAATCTACTTCAATACCAGCTGACATTTCCTGTAGTTTCGCCATCCTCTCCTCTCTATCGGCTTCCATTTCTTCCCAAAATTTCTGCCTAATGGCTATCATCTCCTCATCCCTGGCTTTACTTTCCTCTGAAACTCCTTGTATATCCGCTATCATCTCTTCCTCCACGGCTTTCATCTCCTCATGCCAGGCTTTCATTTCTGCTGAAAGCTTCTGTATACTCATTTTCACCCCCTCTTGACAGGCTTTATTTTCCTCTTTATCAGCTTTTATTTCTTCCGACATGGTTTCCCACTTCGCTAATACGGCAGCTAAAAGATTCTTGATTTCTGCAGTATCCGCCATAATGATTAAATTTTAATTAAAATTTAGTAAATTTAAATTTATTGATTTATACGCAAAGCAAGTTATTATTATCACAACAAGATTAGAACATATGGTAACCAGTTTATACGCACACAGAAAAAGCAGTTCAAAACATCAACATGTAAATACCTTATCTAACATACGACAACTAATAATCAACCTCCAATATACTGATAAAATCTGTTCATATACGATATACAAGAGAATATGCACAATTGAAAATTTATATCCTCAGCTTTTCATATGAACAATACACATACAATTATTATTTTAATTATATTTATACGTCGGATTTTTCCAACAAATTTTATATTCATAGACAAATATATAATAGCGTAAATTTACCGCTATTTAACGAGCCCTACGTTGCTAAGCGCCAAAATATCTCTATGCGACAACACAAATTACTAAACTATTGGCGCATAGGATATGATAGTATGTGTATTTCAAATTACAAGTCTATATTGGAGGGTTTAAGATTATTTATTGTACAAACACAAGTTATAGTTTATATGGTATATTTGTAATGTACAGAATGTAATGTTTGATATAGAGTCTTTCTTCTAAAATGTTAAATAATGTTCATACGCAAGACGTGATACGTTACATAAGAAGACTCCCACGATGATGTTGTTGAAGAGAAGGGCCGGTCTTTGCGGTATAGATGGTTCGTCAGGTGTGGCTTACAAATGACAGACGTTTCACCAGAAACGTTTACAGCTGGGCTGGCGTCCTGTAACAGCTTGGCTGATGTCCTGTACCAGCTGGGCTGGTCCTATAACAGCTGGGCTGATGTCCTATAACAGCTGGGCTGATGTCCTGTAACAGCTGGGCTGATGTCCTGTAACAGCTGGGCTGATGTCCTGTAACAGCTGGGCTGATGTCCTGTAACAGCTGGGCTGATGTCCTGTAACAGCTGGGCTGATGTCCTGTAATTCCCACGATGAATCCGACACTTCGCACACACAACGGTACTACGGATTTTATTACTCGCAAAACTTATATAGAGTTTAAGACCAAGTAATATCTCAGGTGACAGTGAGTTTAATCAATAACGGTATATTGAACTTATACCTCTCCGGCTTCTTCAAGTGTTCTCGCGAATACCAAGGTCTACCGCGATCAGCAGACCACCCTATGAGGAAATCTTGCACTAGCACGGAAACGTCTTGATGGAACTATTGCGTAACAATTAATACTACTGTCACTGCGGAAAATCTCGCACAGTGATACAGTTACACTCACTTCTTACACACGTAATACTACAATAATAATATCGTGTGTAAAGATATAAAATCAATTGTTATGCGTCACACGCATTACTATCCCCGAAAAGTCTTAACAGATCCTTGCAAGCGGTAGAGTCTTGTACACGGATTGTATGTACCGTTCGCGGTAGCAGCAGTGAAGAACTGCTTGTAAATTTTCGCACAATGCGTTAAAACACTGGTGTGTGCAAATGTACCACACACAGTTCTGAGTCTTCCCGTTTCACTAACGACGAATAGTTTTTACAACACCTTGCAAGCGGTAGAATCTTGTACAAGGAGTGCACGTTCCGTTCGCGGTAGATGGCGTAGAAGAACTGCCTGTGTAACGACAGGCATAAGAAAATTTCCAACCACCAGTCAGCATTCTATTGGTGGATGGAAGTCACATGGTTAGTAAAGGTGACCATGCACTTTTCATGCATTAGAGTGCATTTACCTTTTAACAGCATGCATAGCGGTAATCAGACTACACGTATCTCATGCATGCTGCCTACATATTAATAATATACAAGAACGTAAACAATAGTCCGACAGGTATAGGGATTGTAGCGATACACATGTCTCAGTTCAGCTAATGTCAAAACAACGATAATACTTCACGCACCGCACGGGAAACGTTTCCCACTCGCGCACGCGCGCACATTTCCACTAACACAATACATGAATAACCATAAATAATAATGCACAGTTTTTTTAAACTAAACCCTTAACCTTACTAAATACAATTGATAACAACCCAACTTAACCATCTACCAATATAATATGAATGTCCATTGTCTGTGTAATATATGACTTGCCCCGCCTATCATGATCCTGTGATTCGTTGCAATCTGTTGTATAAAATTTAGTAATTAAGAGTAACGTAAATGGTAAGAGAAATATTTGATTTTTGATTTAACGAAATTAATAAAGTCTTTGTTGATAAAGGAGAATGCATATGCAGTAGAAAGTTTTAAAACCAAGTAATATTAAAGAAATTGGAATACAAGTGAATTCATTATTGAAGTAAATTAACCAGCAATTGCAAAAAGATGACCACACAATGAGTAAGCCGAGAGCAATAATATTTAACTAATTAAAATTAGATAATAAGATGTATGTATAACCTGTTGTATGTAATTTGCTAGCTATAAGATTTGTGCGAAAAAGTCGTACAAACGATATAATAATGAGTACTATTTCAATATGAGAAATGAAAGATTTCTTTTAATAAAAAATAAATAATGGAACAATTTCAAACTTAAATAACGCATCATCTTATTACGATTACACCCATTTAGTCAATACATTATATAATTTTTGTTATGTTATAATATATTTGTCAAGATTTTACCATTTTTAATATCTAAGATCGTTTCGCAAAAAAAAAAGAGAGATGGATTGCTTACCTGAATAGACTGCCAGATGGCAGATTGCCTAAGAACCTTTAGCAAAACAAGCTTGTTTGACAGAGAAGTATAGGAAAGACTAGGAATTGTATATAGGAAAGCTGAGGTATATATATTTTTTAAGTTCGGAACAGGTGATTCGCCTAGTCCCTGATAGAAGACGAAGAAGAAGAAGAAGAAGAAGAAGAAGAAGAAGAAGAGAGAAGTTTCATCGTCTCCCAGCCCCAAATGATATGCCACAGAAATTCTTTTCTGTAAAAGATATAAATTTAAATTTCCGTTCGTGTTATATAAAATTTTTAAAATTCAATCCGCTTTAATTATTTTTATTTGTGCACTTGTGTTTTGATGTTACGGGACGTGTTGCACATTATACGGTATGACTTGTAAATGGTAATTAATTTTCTTAAATAATTTCAATTCCATCTCAAACGTTAATTCAATTAATCGACTCATAATTTTTATGTGATCAAATTTACAATTAATGAATTAAAATCTCAATCAGATTCGTCAAAATATCTGTAGAGGCATAATATGTATATCGGACTAAATGTACAAATACAAGCAAATATACGATATATTTTGAAAATGTAGAAACCTATATACAGCAACTCGTCAGAATATCCGATACAGAATAATCGATACCAACAACATTACTGTCTGCGTACAATAGAACAGGCGTTGTCAGTATCAAAAATATAAAGTATAAAGTAAGTACGAATAGAAAAGAACATTTCCTTTCTAGTAGAAGATGTACGATTAATTTGCTCTAAAGCCTCTACATCGAAAACACAATTGTTGACTAGCTTAACCAACTTAAAACTGCAACACAGGCAAAAAATAGATAAACAGAAAGCACTTTTGCACTGTTTTCCTCAAACAAAGCTTGCCACATAGATACTATAGAATGCCACAAAAAGACAGAACACATGCGACGAATTAACCAAAACCTATAGTTACGCGGTGTGGATACCACCGTCTCTGCTAAGTTTACCATGCAAGTGAGAACACGGCTACAAGTAAACGGCGACTAGATTGGTCTACCTTGAAGCACTGAAGCGCTTCTGAATGATGCTTTTATTTCATACATTTATTGATGCTGTCGGAGATAGTAAATTACACAACTGTTACCATATCACAGCACCAGATTACCTCAGACGCCGTTGGGGGTCAGTTTTTCTAAAAAATATTTTCTAAATCTTTTTTTCTAAAAAACGCGATTTCTACTAAAGATGCTTTTCTAAAAATAATTTTTCTAATAATTTCTAATTTCTAAATATTATTTTTATAATAAATTTGAAAACCTATAAACTATTTTTCTAATACGTTTTTATTCCTAAAAATTTTTACATAAAAGCAAAGTACATCTTAGAAAAGGTTTGATTATTGGAAGTAATTTACATTGTAGTCTATGCTCCGTAAATACATATTTTAAGATTATGTCGAATGCCTTTTGGTATGAAGCTTCTTTTTTATTTTCGAGCAACGCATATACAAATGGTAATGCTATAGTTTTGTCTTCTTGCGAAACTGATCCCAAATAGCGAACAATTGAAAAAATATCTTTGGAGAAGATTTAAATGTTCTGTCAACAAACCATTCATTTGACCGAAATAGAATTTTCAAATTTTCTTTTGTCGCAAAAATTAATATCCTTCCAATGGCATCTTCATCGTCAACAGAGTCATAAATGAAGAAATTATCGTCTTCTTTTGTTTGCTTATAGGTATCTGGTATTTTATTACACACGATCAAAAATACCCACGTTCAAAAATATCCACGTTCAAAAATAATAGGCGTTTAAAAATATTTTAAATGTACCTGAAGGAACCTTATGAAGCTCATTTGTCAATACTTGTACTGCCGGTGCTTCAGGGTGTTCAGTAGCAACTCGCTTTAACTTATTCACGATTTTCAACGCATTTACTGCTTCTAAATCAGGTGCATGAATATGTGGCGACTTATCTGTTCCTTTATGAACATTTATTTCTGCGTCGCCACTAGAACACTTTTTACATTTCCAGTAAGTCCGTCCTTTACTTTTTCTTCGGTAATAGTATAAGAACCCATGAATGTGTAGAAAATTTGATTTTCGAGATGCTACGAATTCAACCACCATCATACAAACTTCACTCGATAATTTATTTTCCAAAAGCCTTGTTGACATTAAAGGTTACATTTGAAAGCAATGAATTTCTTTGTTTAATAAAGCAAAGTTCACAACGTATTCGAAAACATATCAATAGAAATAGTTTTTAGAAATCACTTATTTATAGAAGGTAATATTTTAAAAATCACTTATTATTAGAAAATATATTTTAGAAAAACTGTACCCCAATCCTTAGACGCTTTTGTACATGCAGTCCTGTTCAAAAGTGTCACGTAGCAGTTTTATAAAACAGCGACGATTTATCATTCCGTTATAGTAAAAAGACTCAAAAAAAAATAATTTATTTAACAAACAATTCAAACACTAAAAGTGTGACAACAATTTGAGCAGTCGATAAAGAACGCTTACGTGAAGCAAAGTGATTGCTTGCCAAATTACACAATCTGTGAATATATTAAAGAAATTGCTTCTAAAAATTTATAAATCAAAAGTGCTCTTCTACGACAATCATATAAATAAGTAATAAATAAACCGAAAGCTAAGAACTATGATTTTATAAAATTTAGTAAAATAAAACCTACAATATATGCATACAAATGTATACACGCTCACGCGCGCGCGTGCATACCTTTATATATTTATTAGTAGTCGTTACAGACACAACAAGAAACACAAGAGAAACTATTTAAAGAACGGATATATCCAATAGGGACCGACAGTCAGCGGAATAATAATATTTTCCATTTGTTCTAATGAATTATTGAAAGGTTTTCTTGAGTGGGTGAAGGGAAAACTTTTTAAAGGAACACAAAAATGTTTTGTCGTTTTTAAGCTCATTCCTGGGAAACTGTAAAAAGAGGGAATGTCATGGAAAGTTTACTTAAAGCGGAAGGTCTTTAACCTCAGTTAAACCCCAGTCTTTCCGCTCTTAATAACGTCAGAAGAACTTTGGCTGTCGGAATGATTCGTTATAGAGAAATCACCGGTTAGCTTTGTACAGTGATCAGACAACGTCTGAATATAAGCTTTGCTGTGCCATTAAAAACTAATAAAAAAAACGAATTAGTTGTGACAAATATAAAAGTGATATAGAAACCGCTATAGAGGTAGAGCATACAAATTATTATTTGTGGCAGGGCTTACAAATTATTAATCCGTTTACATCAAACAGAAACCCATAACCTGAACGTCAGTAATGTCACAGAGACGTTGTGGTTCAGATGTTACGAACAGATGTGGACAAAAGAGGAATTGGAAGAAACAAAATTTGCAGACATCAATTGATATGTGGGTTCTGTGGATATGTAATAGCAATGGGTAATTTTTTATTTACTCTGTAATGTTGCAAATCTAGAAAATCACCCAGGACTGATGGGTTGAATTTCAAGCTTATAAAGTTTTCGCCAGAGCCTTGCAATGACCACTTAACATCATCAATCTGTCCTGGGGAACTGGTCATATACCCGAAAATTTGCAGATGACAGTGGTAGTCCATATATTGAAGAAACTAGAACGTCACAACTGTGGTAGGTATATAGAGGTCAGCTTGCTTAACATGTCATAAAAACTGTATACATGTATCCCAGAAAAAAGACTGACTGCTATAACGAAGACAATTCTCTCGGAGATAATTGTTCGGGATTTTTTTAGAGATAACTAAGACTTGATAATTGTTGTTTTAGTGTCAATTGTATTAATTATCAATTGTTAATTGTCAACTCTTTTGTCAATTGTTAATTGATAATAATAACCCGTCGCCCACCATTACACCGCGTCCCGACCTTGAATACATCTTCCATCCCGGACACAATGACATTCGGGCGTTATACCAGTCCGTGGGGTTTCAATTGGACATTTTTTAATTCAGGATCAGTGTTCGCCGAGGCTGGGTCAAAGATGTACCTGGCACAGATGGTTGTTGGTCGAGAGCACTGACGAGGGGATTGCCGTCGGTTGAACATTTGAAAAAGTTTCAGTATAGTGGTGCTCAGGGATGGACAACTAGTGGATGTATGTCAGGTAAACAACTGTGCAAGCCTACCACAAGCTTTTGTCCAGGATTGTTAATTTAACACAAATATAATTGTTTAATATGTTACTATAGAGTATCTACTAAATTTAGTATAATTTTCGCTCTTTTAATATCAGAAACCATTCGTCTTATAACAACATATTTTTAACAAATTCAAATGTACTGATTTTATAACAACGTATATTACACGGAAGATGGCTTCTGAGTCTTGGAATGTAAAATTGAATAGTTTATTACATTCCTCATAGAGCCCTCCCGAAACTTACTCTTATGCATAATACTTGTATACGGAACCACATTTTCGTGTGGCTAGTTAAGTCTAAAAACCAAAAAAAAACTCTAATGCGTTGTATGAAACACTATATTTTCAATTAATTCTTCATTTTGTGGTTTAAGTGGTTTTGTGGATGGTAATTACACTGTACAGAGGTCTCCTGCTTCTCCCGTTTACGCCTTATTTGTAGGGTATACAAAATATACCCAATGCACTTGATGATAACCATCTCGTTATTTCATCTATTTCTTAGTATGCCTTTCTTTTGTACTTCTCATATCCACTTCGTTAACTGACTTCGTGGTCTTTTCTTTACCCATTGTTGCCAAAATAGCAAAACCATCTCAACCGCCGAGCTTATATTTTTAACAATATAAAATTTGGCATTCAGCTAGCTTTTTCCTAATTACCTCGATGTTAATCTTATCCATCATTTCCCGTTTCACCAAACGACGATTGGAGGTGGCCGAGGTGGTCAGTTGTAGATGTGTCAGCATCCACAGTTTACAAACACACCTGTACACGTAGTCGTGAGAACTGTCGTATGCGTAATATGTTCTGTGTATTCTATAATTTAGATTATAATAGTTATAAATTTTATTGGTATAACTACATATGATAAAAAGAAGGAACTTTGTGTAAATGCGAATACAAACATAAATAATTTTTCAAAATTTCGAGTTGTTATATAGCTTATAAAATAAATCCATTCCCATTTCTAATACTTAACTCTCTGGCAAAACCCTATATAACAAAAACCAACCAAAGTTAATGGCTTCACGCAATTGTCATCTCTTTATTTACTGAAAATCCTAGTCTAGATAATTATCATCATTGTAAGGGCACCCTCCAACACTTTTATTAGGCGAACAGTCCTTCTTTGCCATCTGTGCGCCTGTTCCTCAGTCAAAGTATCGATACCTTAACTTTTACCTTCTAATAAATTGTCTAGAAAATAGTAGTCATGACCTAGTAGGTAATACTTTTAGTGGCACTAAACAATTTTAAAATAATATACGAAATGAAAACGCAACTTTAATTAAACTATCTGTGAAATATGGAACTTTCGGCTCCATAAAACTTTAAATATCTAACCGCAACCTGCAAAATGATTTAGGAATACCCGTAGATGTGACAGACAACCTTAACGTTGATTTTCTCTGTCATATCAGAAATATAAATAGGCCCAATGGTTTTTTTATTGATGAGAAATGAAAAGTGTTTCTCATTCAAACACAAATTAAATAATTATAGATTTCACAAATTATTTAATTAATAGAGTGTGCTTGTCGTAAAAAGCGATTACTGTTTACTAGGGTATAAAAAAAGTGAGATTTCAGAATAAATATATTAGGCATGGTGATTAAACCCATCCTTCCATTTAAGCAGGGATCTTAGCTTGAAGAGCTTAAGAAAGTGATAATTGTTTTCGCTAATTATCATTACAAACATTTTATTTATTGCATACAAATGTAATGTTAATATAGTTGGACAGCACAAAGATGTACGTGTGTGTAGTAGCAAAGAGGGTTTTCTTAATTCACCGAGAGAAATGTGTGAAAATAAAAAGGATGATCACTGCCTACTTTATATTCACCTCAGCATGTTGAGGTTTTACCACCCTCTTAGAAACAACTTGCGGATTCAGCTCAAGTCTTTTACTACCTTTTTTGTTATCGCCTTACTGATAACGCGAGTTTTCTCTTAGTTACAACACATGATTCGAAAGTAGCGAACTTCCACAAAATTCTATGCGACTAGCACTGTAGTTATTAAGGATCCTGTCCAGACGGAATATTATTTAATTATTTATGGCCGCTACAACGACATGCTCGTACTAGGTCGACTAGTACAGTATTTGTCGAGACCGTTTCCAAGAATCACCTGGACGTGTTCGGTACTTGCCAAGGCCAGCTATGAGAGGGTTTGTCTGGGTCCTCGCAGCTCGGACGTAAAATTTACGTGCAAATTGCCTTGCGGTGTCTTCCAAGGAGCGGACACCGAGTCCTCTTCTCAAGAGTTGAGAAGAAAACCGATAGGGGACTTTGGCCGCTAGCCGAAGGCCCCTATCGAGAACGCTTTGCAACTTTCTTTTATGAACGGTTGCGAGGTAACCCCAGACGGGAAGAACGTAGGTAATGATCGGCAACAGATACGCGTTGACGATCAACTTACCCAGCTTGCGGGTCATAGCCTTGTTTACATGTATCGGAAACAGTTGCGCGAGACGAGCGGACGCTCTCTTTCGCATCGTCTCAGCGTGGGCACGCCAGGTGAGCCGACGATCTAAGTGAACACCGAGGTATATAACTTCTCTCGACCAGGGCAGGTACGTTCTGCCGAGTCTCACTCGGCCTCGTGGTTCTTTCCGGCGTTTTGAGAATACCACCACGGAGCTCTTCGTGTCGTTGACGGCAACTTTCCAGCTTTCCGTCCACGTCGAATACGCATCGAGTGCGCGCTGGAGTCGTTGGGTAGCCCTGCCAGCGTTCCGATTGGCGGTATAGACCGCCGTGTCGTCGGCAAACAGGGCCATCTGGACTCCAGGCTCTCTGTGTTCGTCGTTGACGTACACGGAGAACAGAAGAGGCCCTAGCACGCTACCTTGAGGTACCCCGGCTGCAATGCGTATCTCGGAAGGGACATGGTCATCTATTCTCACGTAGAAAGTCCTCTCCGTCAGGAAGCTAGCAATCAAGCGGAAGTAGCAATATGGGAGATGGATTTCCCGGAGCTTGAACAGAATCCCGTCGTGCCAGACACTATCAAAGGCCTTCCCCACATCTAGGAAAAAGGCGACAGTCTGCTCTTTCCGACAGCCGGGGCCCCTGATGAATTCCACCAGTCTCATCAGCTGATGAGTGGTGGAATGCCCCACACGGAAAACGAACTGTTCGGGGACCATTACATCGAAGTTTCTTAGATGGTCTAGGACTCTCCGTTGTACAAGACGTTCGATGACCTTTGACGTGGCTGACAGTAGACTAATGGGCCGGAGGTTGCCAGCACGGGAAGCGCCCTTTCCCTCTTTCGGGATCACTATAACCGTCGCCTTACGCCATTTCTCGGGAAAATAGGCCAGTCTTAGACACGCGTTGAACAGCGTAAACAAGAAAATTACACCTTGCTCCGGGAGTCGAGTAAGAGCGGCGTTCGAGACGCCGTCCGGGCGAGGAGCTTTTCTGGGTACGAGTTCAACGAGCCGATCTGTGATCTCTTCCCTAGTAATGGGTTCGGGCTCCGCAGTGATCGGAAGAGACAGAAAGTCTTCCACTTTGTTCTCGACTTCTTCATCGAAGTCCTAGTCCATGGGCGGGTTAGGAGCGAACTGTTGCTCGAAACACGCGCCCAAGTACTCGGCCTTCGCCTCCGGGCGAGCCAGGATTTGAACGAAAGTTCCAGCAAAGGCTGGGATACGAGGTCGGCGCCTCTTCCCTACCAACGCAGAAGGTATCCGGTAAAGGCTACTTTCGTCCGATCCGTCCCCTGCTTGGGCCACGGCGAGTTCCCAACAGCGTCTCCGGTAGGCCTGCATTTTACGAAGTAAAATGCCGGTCGCCCGGTTGTACGCTGCCTTGTCGGCCGGATCACTGGCCCGCTGCCAGCGTCTCCGGAGACGACTTCTCTCACAAGCGAGAGCACTCGTCTCCTCTGTGATACGCAGCCAGTGGGGCGTGACGCCAGGCTTCATTCTGGAAGACGCGTCGATCGCAGATACGACAGCCTCGTCAAACGCGGCAACTGCCTCGTCGACTTGGCGGAGGGTTTCGAGTGGTCCCGCCTCTGGCAATCGGCGACTTAACGCCGGGCCATAGCGGTCCCATTCTACCACCTTCCTGACATCTCTGCGTACGACGTGATGGGTAGCGACGTGTAAATAGATGGGGAGATGATTGGACAATAGTTTCGTTAGCGCGGACACATGGACCGGGCAGTCAATTCCTTGGATCACCGCTATGTCCAAGATATCGGGAGCCGCGCGGAGTTGTGATGGGTAGAACGTAGCTTGGGCGGGCCCAATCACTGTTACCCTGCGTGAATCAGCAAACCTGCGTAAACGCTTCCCGTTTGGGGCACTCTAACGACTGTTCCAATCGCGATGTTTACAATTCAGGTCGCCGGCCATGATGACCCTCCTGTGTGCATCGAACACGACAGCAAGATCGGGGTGAAGGAGCTCTTTTTGCGGCGGTTTATACGCCGCTACCAAGAATACACCGCCTAGAGTTTTCAGTATCTCCACAGCGGTGACTTCCAGGTGAGTCGTTGCAGGCAAGACGACTCGGTGATGCTCAAGACTGAGCCTCACCGCGACGGCAGTACCGCCACCAGCAGTGCCCGGTCTTTCGTTTCGATAGCACACATAGTTGGCCAGTCGTAACCGATTCGCAGGGGTCAAGTGGGTCTCATTGAGAAGCACTACATCGGGTTTGAGTCGGGCCAGTAATTCTTGGAATTCCTGGATCTTGTTAGCCAACCCGTTGGCGTTCCCGGAAATAATGGAGAGGTCACGTTTGAGGACCCGACTCATAGAAGTCCTCCACACAAGTGGCGGCTTCCACCAAGAGCAACCGAGAACCTCTCGGTTATATCAGCAGTCTCCAAGCGGAAGCGGATGGACCTGAAGGTCTGGGCAAATTTGCGGAGGTCGAATTCCGCAAGGAAGTCTTTGACGACCTGGCAGTCGTCAGGCTTGGCTTTTGAGGCAGATCGCCCTGAGACTGTTTGCGCATAAGAGCGCCAAGACTTGTCGCATTGGTGGAAGCCAAGTGTGCTAAAGGGCCAGGTGTAGCGCCTCCAGCGGAGGTGCTAGGAGGAGGGACAGATGCGATTACGTCGGTCTTAACGCGATGTCTGGACTGTGTGGACTGTCTGGACTGTGCGGCTGGGTTAGATGGAGCCCGGGAGCGAGCGCCACGGGGCTTACGATGCCGCTTCTTCTTGCCTGCATTAGAAAACCGCGGGGCGGGAGGTCAGGCGAGGCTGCTTCTAAAGCAGGGTCAGGTTTCTCCGGTGCTGGGGAGGGTTGAGTTTTCTCAGGCTCCACAAACGAGATGTATGGTAAAGGCTGGTCTGTCTCACTTTTTGAGATGCCGCGAGGTTTCGTCGGTTTTTCGCCTGAGGCGGAACAGGGGCCTGGGTAGGATTCTGAGCAGGGTTTGCCTGTAGTTCGGGCCTTTGCTGCGTTTACGTTGCTTGTTTGCAACTGTGGACACGGCAGCCGTAGCAGGAGTCGAAGGGCCTTGCTGCTCGGTTGCAGGTCTAGAACCAGCTTCCGGATGCCTCGGTGGTGGCAGGCGTCCTTTCGGCTTTCGCCGCTCGAGCTCCCGCTGAAACACCGGACATGCCCGGTAGTTGGCGGGGTGACTGCCTCCACAGTTGATGCACCTGTTGAAAGCAGGTGCATCGCAGTGTTTATTGGCGTGAGGTAAGGGGCACCTCACGCACGCTGGAGCGTTTGAACAAGTTTCAGAATGATGCCCGAAGCGTTGGCACCTGTAACACTGAGGCAGAGCCCCGGGAGCGCGGCTTCTTTCCACTTTAACGCGGAAACCAAAGAGCCGCGTTAGAGAGAGTAGGCTTGCGCCTACCTCGCTATTCTCCGCCATGATACGGACCAGGGGAATTGGACGCCTTGGTCTGGCTGGAACAAATACTCGATGCACCGCGCGAACCGGATAGCCCAGCTCGCGCAGCTCATCGAGGATTTCCTCGAGAGGAGAGTCCACGTCCAAGCCTCTGAGCACGAAGGACAGAGGTTTCACGTGTTTGGGTGAGGAGGTGTGGAATTGGAATTAAGCTGATTCCACGAACACCATTACGCTGCGGTACACGTCCATTCCTCGGACAACGATCTTGACTGTATCGCCCCCAAGAGCTTCAAGTCAACGTTGGCCGGGGAAAGTCCGGAAGCCACTATCAGTCGCCGGTAAAAACCGGTGACGTTGTTCATGCCGTGAACAAACACGGGCGGGATGCGACCAGTAGCCGGCGGTGCTTGGGCATCGCCGGGCACAGTCGGCCCGTGCTGGATTGGCCATAGACGGGGACAAATTCCATGGCGGACGCCCAGGAAGAGGTAGAAGAGGACCGGTTCCGCCTCGGTTTCTTAACCGGGCGCCCCGTGGCCCAACCGCCACGAAAGCGTCGGTCTCGTCACCGGGCAGCGGAACCGTCCGGAGATCGACAAGGTCCGCAGGCATTGGCGGAGAACTCGGCGAGTCACTCGAGTGGGGCATGGCAGTGACGAGCAACTGCGTGCTCGTTGACTCGCCCGTACCGGGCATGTCCGCCAACGAGCGGGAGGTTCGCCGACCAGAGGCAGCCAGGCTGCTTCCGGCGGTAAGCAGGGACCTAGGTTCCGGGCCGAGCCGGACCGCGAGCAGGGGAAGTGGAACGCTCAGGCTGTCTACGAGCTGGGCTAATGACCGGCTTCGTTTAATACCTCTCCTTACCAAAAGAGGTGACCACCGGCCTCTTTACCCAGGCGATATCCTAGCTTACCACTGGTGGTGGCTCGCGAGGATCGTCCTGGGCAGTGCTACCTATGAGCCTGAGCGTCAGTGAAACAGATGCGCTGCGCAAATTAGCTCTGGCAGGCTAGTTTCCTCTTCAGCGGCGAGATGTTGGTCCTGAAAAGCGTCGCTCGGCTGGTGGCCCTTAGAAGGTCAGACGAACTCAGCTGTTCTTGTGCTGGCTACTCAGTTCACCAGCCAGCTGAGTTGGTGTCTTCTGTCTTCTTGGGCCTGATTAAATCCAGCAAGCAGGGCAGGAGATTTATTTGTCTGTCCTCTTCAAAACGAAGGCATCAGGGCAGCAGCTGAATCAGCGAAATCGCTTCCGTTATCGTCCAGAGAGAGCTGGTCCAAGAGAGGATGTCCTTCCAGATCGAGAAGCAGAAGCAGAATTTCTCGTGTCTCCTGTCTGCGCGTCCAACCGTACGCTTGCCGCTTGCCTGTTGGTGGCCTCTGACAAGTGCGTAATAACGCGGACCAATTGAAGCGTGGTTGAATGCTCTCTGCGAAACCCGAACTGTTCGCTACGGATAAAACCATCTAGCAGCGTCGAGATGCGAGCCAGCAGGAGACGCTCGAACACCTTCGAGATGACTGGCAAGAGGGCGATAGCTTTCAGGAAGCATTCGCGGCTTGCGAGGCTTCGGAATCATAACGATGTTGGCTGTTTTCCACAGGCGGGGAAAGTACTGTAACCGGAGACAGGAGTCAAACAGCTCAAGAAAGAGGTCAACGCCTGAGGCCGGTAGATTTTGTAGAGCAGCGGCCCCGATCCGGTCAAGACCGGGGGCTCGTCGGCGATTTAATCGGCAGATAGATGAAACTAGTTCATCACTGTCGAACGGGAGGGCTGGGACAAAGGGGGGGGCGAGAAAAATGCCCAGATGGGAAGTCTCGGATTTCTACCGAGTGGGCAGGGTCAGAGACACCTTGGCGAACAGTAAATTGCGCCTCCATGCAGTCGGCGAAGACTTCAGCCTTGCCTTCTGCCGAAGACACAACCCCGTTCGGAGTTTCAACCGGGTTGCGAATTCTCTTCTCGCGGGTCGGTCTACTCGCCGCTCTCCAGACGGAGGCGTGGTGACTTCAAGAGACTGAAGATATGAGTCCCATTGATCAGAGTTTACGTCCTGCAGTAGCTGCTGGACGTAACGAGACTGGGCCTGAGAGTGCCTTTTGACGCCGGGGTTCTTTGCCATCTACGGCGGAGCTTGCGCCGTAGCCAGATGGCGTGGAGAGCTTCCGGAGCTAGGGCCGAGCGTGGATGGTTCACCTCTAGAGCATAGGTGTGTCGATCTATGACACCTTGTACCAACTCCTGAAGATGAGTGGCTCGGAGATCCAAATCGTCATGAGTGACGATCGGGTACCCGGGGAAGGATGGAAACCGCTGTGAGAGCTCGTCATGGTAGGAGCGCTAGTTGACTCTTCTAACAATCTGAGCGGGAGGTCGGGGTCCTTTCCTCTACCGGATAACATCGACGCGGAGTCAGGCGGAAGGAACAGCCGAAGGGTAGAACAGACGTTGTTCGCATTCTTCGCCCTGTAACGCACCAGCGATGGGTTTCGCTGGACCGGGAGCGGTCTCGACGCAACCGATGCCGAAAGAAGAGGAGGACTGCAGTACGCCACGAACAGCGGGCGCAGCCGCTTAACATCTCAGCGCGGCTCCGGCGGAACAAAAACCCCAGTGTTTTCGCCAACGGCCCTTTTTAGGGTCACCAAAATAACCAAGAGTTTTACGATTGGCGCCATTTGTCATGCGAGAATTCTTTTGACCTGTGACAGTATTCAAACCAGACAATCTGTCTCTGTCCTATTCTTTCTACTACATTCTCTGTCTCCATGTCATTCTTAATCATCTAATTGTTCATTCTGTCTAATCTATATTTTGTTTAATAGTGCCAGTTGCCAAAACGATCAGTGTACGAAATACTTAAATTAAACATATAGTTCATCCCTAAGAAGAAAAACCACTCAATTATAATTTTCCAGACTTTATTAATTCAGACTTAGAACTTAATACCTTTTTGAAAAAAGCTTCTTAACTTATAAATTTAATTTATATTAAGGGAACTGTGGGCGAGCCGGCACAGTGGTAGCATCTGTGACTCATAATCAGAGCGTTGCTGTGCTGCCGATGTGGTGAGATCGAGTCAAGGTCACGGCTCGATTTGTTCGTCTACTCGCACGTACGCGGACAAATAATACGTACGTCTCCTCTAGCATACCCGGGCCAGATAAGTAACAAGGGCACACAATATATACTACACACGTAAACAACACTCTTCTCCCCCACCGCACGGCTTGCCCCCGGGCGTGGGTTAAAAGGTTGGCTAATATCTCTCTGGCTGCGATGGGGCGTGAGTTCTATCACGGCCGGAGGGCGCAACAGGTCTATGACCTAACGCCTGAAGTGAAGAAGAAGAAGAAGATGAAGACGAAGCGAATAATAAAAAAATGTATGTACCCAGTTCAGAGAACGTTTATTTCAGAATGTACTGTACTTTTTTGGTAACTCTACAATTTGAGTAATTTTCGGCTGTCAAGTCGTCTTAGCTCCACTGGTAGAGTCAAGCTCGGACGCATGAGTCTACACTCAGAAGAATCGGTAATGGGTGGCCATAATTATAATCTGAAGTTATTAAAACGCTTCAGAGTTTCTCACGCCAAATTCAATTTTAAAAATTAATATAAAAATTGATTACATGAAAATCAATGCTCATTACTCTAGCAGAAAGTGATTGAATTTTAAAATAATATAAAAATTGATTACATCAAAACTTTTAGAGTTTTTAAATTTATAAATGTTTAAATCAGTGAAAGCTCTTATGGTTTGGTTAGGTAAGCTACCATGAAAATCCATAAAGTGTTTATATAATGTGCTATGTAGAGTATAACCGTTTACCGTAGAGTATTTTATTTTACCATAGTATAGAATTACACTGTTTCGTACTTATCGTGGTATCACCTATTTGATAAATCTGTCGTGGCGTTAAGTCTAATCCTTTAGTTTAGAATATTATCTGTGAATTGTGAATATTAATTCATTTATTTCGGAAACATGATTTACTCAAAATGAGTTAGCTGGATAAAACTGATGAAACTAACTTGTGACTACTTGAATAATAGAAAGTAACAGTTCACAGTAATATAAAGTAATAACGCCATACGATAATATTTACAGATATATAAGGTAGCAATAGCGTTGCCATTAGAGCAACCATCAGTTCAAATTGGATTTGTCTAACTCAGCGCTCCTCGTATATTGCTTAGGGGGAAAACACAAATGTGGTATGTAAAATATTCAGAACATCAAATGCCTAGAATTTTGGTTGTTGCCTATCCGTGTTCCCACACATATCCCCTGAACCGCACAATGTGTTTCGCTATTTTGAAATCTAATTTGTTGTTAAATTCACACGTGTTAGTTTCCGAGATTACACATGCCTTACACAAACATACACAAATAACAATCTGAAAACTTACAGATATAATTTAAAACTATCTACACTAGAGGACGGCCGACTATCAATCTGGAGGCCACGATTTACATAACGTTATCAAACATTATTTTACAGCGATTGGTACTTTCCGTTAACTCTTAGTGTAATAATTAGAAGGTAAAGAGTAATGTTGCACATACTGATGAACCTATATTATGTAAAAACTTACAGCCTTCTCTCTTTCAATTAATTGCAATATGTTCAAATATGAAAAACATGTGGATAGTCATTATTAATGTTGGGAATACCGTTGGTGTGCCTAAAAAAATAAATTCTGCAGTTCCAAGTTTCCTCGTTGATTTGAGCTGTCAATAGACTCCACATAACAATTCTTGTCTACCTTTGCAAAGCAATATACACCTTTCGTTAATATAAAATACTAAGAAAGACAATAACTTGGTTTTTCTCTTTTTTTTTATTTTATAGTTTGCTTAAAGTAAATAGCTGAATAATCTTACACACACGTTACAATATAAAAGCCAAATACATTAGATAAGAATATTATTAAGCAATATTGTTACTAAACGTAGAGCAGCCCTTGATCCGGACCATGTCAACACACTAACACGCTTAAAATCCTGGTTGAAGCAGTACTGACTAGGTGAGTCTAATGTTATACCATATCCTTACCTTCAAATTCATATTTGTCACTTAGTCTCCTGAAATTTTGTACGAGTGTTTTATATATGTTTGTGTAACAGCGTCGAGTTAATAAAATACTGCAATGCTTTAAATAATGAGTGTAATAAAACTCTATGGTGCGTTACGTTTTTATGACTTAACACAATTTAGAACAGTATGCTGTCAAACAAACATGAAATTGTCTGTACTCCGTGATGATTGAAAAAATGTACATATGTTTGAAGTATTTTGAATTTGCTTTCGTGGCTTATGAATCTCGTAGTCATAATCCCATTTACAATGTCCTGATTCAGACGGTTATTGAGAGTGATTTTGTATTTTGTGACTAGAGTTTTGAATTTCACTTACAAATTTGTGTTGTCCCTGTCATTTGCGCTACCATGCGTCAGGTATTTATTTTTACAGAATATTATGAACTTAACAATACCAAAATAATTTTTTAATACAAAAAGAAATTCCAAAGGCCATTTAAAAGTTATATTTACATTATTTTACCAAATATATTATGTTAAAATATTGAAAAAATATTTTTGACAACTCTTTTAAAATTACATTTGTTTGCTCCTGTTCGTAAATTAATTAGTGTTTCAGCCGGTATGTTTAGTTAGAAGAAGAAATAATCGGTGATAGACACAGAGTGTGCCAACTTTGTAACCGTTACTCAGACACAATAGGACCAGGCTTAGTAATGTGGCTGACAGATTATAATGTATATACATAAACTTAGTGAAGTAGTCATATTACCATATAGTGAAGAATAAATCCTGATATTGAAGGTTGAAAATTTTAAAAAGGTAAAAATAATCAAACAGACATTGCGCAGATAAGTATTTAATTCGATACAAATTTAACTCTAACGCGTGCGAGAATATCAATTAGAAAAAAAAAACAACAGTTATTCGGAAAAAAACAGTTATTCGAGCTTACTGGCGTACTAAAAATTTCTGTGAATGACTGATAACTTTTCATTATGAATAAAAATAATTTTGCATTTATTTTTTTTCAAACGATGGAAAACATTGAAAAGCTTTTTTTAAGTATCTTCAACATAAGCGGAATCTTCTCTTTTATTCTAAAAATTTCTACAAGTATACCGCATACGTATAAAGGAACGTTTGTTGTGATGAGGTCAGCGAGTGCATGTTTCACTTTCAAGTAGCATACAGTAATAGAGTTCTTTGTGCACCGTTCTTTTGAGGCGAAAATAGACGGCAGTAGCGTCCCGCTATCTCTCACACTTCATCGTTCCGTCAAATCACGGTCCTCTACTTTTTCCTGTATTGTATGCTTTGATATAACACGTCTTTTTAAAAGTATAATATCAAGTCCTGCAATTATGAAAACTTCAAAAGTTTTCATGACAAAACACACTGTGAACTTTATATATTCATTTGGTTTGTATTTATTATCTTAGTTACACTTATCATTTGTCCCTCATTATTAAATTTTTCTTGTTGTTTTTATTATGGTTATTAGCAGTAATCTAAGGTTTTTTTGTTAAGCATACAGTGTAGTTTGAATTGGCCGCGTACTGCGTTTGTAAAGTATACGGTAGCGAACATCTCTAAGCCAATAGAGGTAACTTTATATCGTACAGTTAACTTATATTATAGTTACAGTTATATTTTTTGTAACGTTTCCTTGTTACTTTGTTAGCAACAAATACCTCAGTTAGTTAGCACTCTACACGCTAATTGGGTAAAATTTTAAGCGTGTGATGTATCGTAATCGTCTAGTTAATTTTTTATCGACTACATCAAGCTAATTGGCCGTCTTCTTTTTAGTCAACTCTTCTGTTTTATTATCCATTACCCATGGGTTTCGTGTTTAGCGTGACGTCCTCTGCGTTTATTTGGAATGGTGTTGGGTTCACAACATACTTCGATATCACTGTGCAGCGTTTAATTTAAAACATTGTTACGACGGCCTCACTGATTATCATGTGGACAGTGGAAACAAAATACAGACACCAATGAAGTAACTAGTTACCAGCTTTAATTAATCACAAATAACAATTTCTAATCGACAGGGTACTCTCGTTCAGTATTTCAAGTTAAATTTGTTCACACTCAATATTAATGTAATAGAGTTCCGTACTAATTACAACACTGATCCTCAACACCCGCTCGATCCGCACTAAAGAAATCGCTCACTGTAGGCCAGCCGCTGTTCCTTATATACTATAGGTAGCCCAGGTGTTCCAGAATAACTGTCCATCCTTTTGGCAGCCTGGCAGCATAATGAGTATTTACAAGTGCTCTCAGACAGTCTGGAAGGTACTTTTGTCCTACGTGAGTCAACGGCCTTGACGCAGACGAGAAGCATGTAGAACGTCACTCTCGCCCTTTTCGAGAAGGTTCCGTAATTGCCCCTGGCGACAGATTAAAGAGCGTTATTTATTGTCGCAACAATATAAAATATTTAATTGTAGTTCTCTATGATTTAGATTGACACCTTTGAATAAGAGCTAAGTTGTTTTTTTCTGGTGCATCTTTAAACTTGAGTACCGTAGGTTTTTATAGATATTATTAAGTAAAATATTTGCAGGCTTTTTATGTATGAATTTTTTTATATACTGATACTTTTGATGTCTTTCTTATTATCTAAATCCCTTGTTTGATGGTTAAGTCTGCTTAATTTTTTGTACAATACTTTATTTGGAATAATTCTGCTTTCCATGCATATTCGCAAATATTTTACTTCATCCTTTATAGGCAATTCAACATTGTTTACATATATAAGACAAGTGTTATACATATAAGCCTATACAAAATAAATCAACCTGCAGTTTAAAGTAACGTTCGACTATTCATTAAAGTTTACAAATTAGAGTTCACGGACTAAAAGGTATCTCAGAACGCTAGGACGCGTGCTAATATCTTTTGTCATGTCGTCATAAAAGTCAATTGTAAAACACTTCTAAAATAGATTGGTCCTTCATCACTTCTGATGTGTTGTAGGTTTCGTGTACATAAGCGGTACCTTCTGTTTCATACCATAAATAATTTCACGTATAAAGGTTACCTAAAAAATGTGATAAGGATAGGGAGTTTACGTTTCGTTTTCAAGTTGCATACAATGATAGATTGCAAAATATGAAAAACAATTGTGACCTTAAAATTTTCTTTCTAAACTGAGATACCGAATACACTCTCAGCAAGTAGGTCTATGTATTATATGTAATTTAGAATGAGATGAATGCGAAGCACCGACGCCAGACTACACAATGTACAGGAAACGGGGAAAATAAATGGTCTTCTGACCAGCCGTTTATATCTATAATCCAACAAACTTAATAATTACACAAAAGGACACCAACTCTCGCTTTGCCAATAAATGAGACCTAGTAGATATAATTCATAAACGCCATTTAATTAAACTAAACGTGCCGCAACACGTTCCCGTGTTCTTTAACAATCTGCGCGGTTACGATTGCCACCATCACATCCAATACTTCGGGAAATTCAAACATTGAGAAATCAAGTGTATAGCCACGACCAGCGAGCGGTACGTGTCCGTGTCCCTCGGTCGCCTCCGGTTTTCAGATTCCGCGCAGTTTATGAATACGTCGTTGGAGAAGCTGGTGAAGAACATGCGAAAAGAAATGTTTAAAATACTAAGACAGTGCATGCGAACGGACGGAAACAACGAAGAAGAAGGAGAAGGAGAAGGAGAAGGAGAAGGAGAAGGAGAAGGAGAAAGAGAAGAAGAAGAAGAAGAAGAAGAAGAAGAAGAAGAAGAAGAAGAAGAAGAAGAAGAAGAAGAAGAAGAAGAAGAAGAACGCGTTGAAATGTTGGTCAGGAAAGGGTTCTACACGTACGATTGCATGACGGATGAAAGTAAGTTCAAGGACGCTTCTCTGCCCGCACCGGAACACATTTACAACCGCCAAGCCGAGACGCCCGTGTCGGACGAAGATTACGCGCACGCGCAAAACGTTTGGACGGCTTTCAGGATGCGAACGTTAGGCGACTATCATGACCTCTATTTGAAAGCCGACGTGTTGCTGTTGGCCGACGTGTTTGAAAACTTCCGCGAGACCAGCCTGCAGTACTACGAGGTAGATCCGTGTAACGTTTACTTCGCGCCGGGACTCGCGTGGAACGCGATGTTGAAAATGAAGGGAATTCGACTCGAACTACTTCAGGATATAGACATGCATCTGTTCGCAGAGAGCGGGGTAAGAGGGGGTACCACGATGGTACCCACCAGATACGGTAAGGCCAATAACCCTTACGTACCGGACTACGATCGCGAACGGGAAAAAAATTACCACCTCTACCTGGACGGTACAAACCTGTACGGCACCGCGATGAGACTGGCTGCAACTCCGGATTCCAATAGCTGGAACGCGAAGAAATCGACGCGTTAGATTTGAGTACGGTAGGCGCGGAAGACGAAAAACGGGTACATTCTCAACGTCGATCTAGGTTATCCCCGCCGTTTACACGACCTACATTCGAACTACACGCTGGCACCGGAACGCAGAAAAGTCGGCGAGCACTAGTGGTCCGCGTACAGCAAACGATTGAATTATGTAAAGAACTTCCATTTGCCCGCCACCGGCACTGTTGAAAAACTGATCACCAGCCTCGAGGATAAGAAATACTACACCGTACATTACAGAACGCTGCAGCTGTACCTTAAACTCGTTATGGAATTGAAAGTCGTCAATCGCGTGTTAGCGTTCCGTCAGAGCGCGTGGATGAAGCCGTTCATAGACTTCAATACGGAGGAACGCAAAGCCGCGGCGCACGATTTCGAAAAAGACTTCTTTAAACTAATAATCAACGCGGTGTACGGTAAATCATTAGAAAACGTTAGGAAACGTATAGATTTTCGTTTAGTATCCAACGCACGCGAAATGATAAAGCTGAGTGCGAGCACGAGATTCGTGCACTCAAACGTGTACAACGAATACTTGGTAGGCGTGATGATGAAAAAGAAAACCGTTTACCTCAACCGTCCGCTGTACGTGGAATCCACCGTGTTCGACATTAGTAAACACGTGATGTACAGTTTTCACTACGAGTTAATAGTCGCGAAGTACGGAACGTGTGTTCGATTGTGAATGACGGATACTTATTCTTTACTGTATGATATACTCACCGATAACGTGTACGACGACATTAAGGAGAAACTACATCTATTCGATACGTCGGAATATCCCATGACCCATTCCTGTTATAGCGTGGTAAATAAAAAAAAGCTTGGAAACGTTCAAGGACGAGACGTACGCGAAACCCATCGTCGAATTCGTCGGGTTGCGCGCGAATCGAGGAGAAGCGCGTAACGAAACGGGTACCACGAGTGGCTATAAAACACCGATTGACTAACGCGGATTACAAACGTTGTTTGCTGTCACCGACGACGTCCACTAACTGAAAAACTTACACGTCCGCGCAGATCATACGCAGCGAAGACCATCGACTTTATACGCGCCAGATAGTGAAACTGTCTTTGTCACCGTACGACGACAAGAGATACCGTCTTGGACGACGAGCAGAGAACGCTAGCCTACGGTCATTACAGAATTCGCGAGATGGAAGAGGGACGTGCGACGGTTCAATGGGCTAGCGTGATACGGACCGCAAACAGTGAAAGCGTGATTCGGTACGCGTGTAGAGCGTTAGAGGCGGAGTAGAAGGAGGAAGAAGATATGTATATAGATAGGAAGCGATTAGCGCACGCGCGCGCGCTGTATGGCTGTACACTACACAATGCGATGTCGCTTATTATAAATATGTGTACAGAAGTTAAGTATATACGTTTGCGTATCGGGCAGGATATCGAGGTGCGTTGTCTGAGTTTGTTCACGTTATGTGTGTGAGAGAGAGAGATTAACGATTGTAACCGGGTACGTCACTGTCGCGGTAGAGATACTCATAAACGTAGTCGAGTTGTCTGAGACGAGTCCCTGGTACGGTGGAAACAGACGTAAAGTCGCTCCGATGTAAGAGAATCTTTGTGTGTGTGTCTGTGTGTGATACGTGAAAGAAACGCTTCTCGATATTCCAACCGTATACCGAACTATTAGTTTAAGTGAAAAAGAAAATTTGTTTAAATTAAAAAAATTATTAAAAAAATAGCTTTAATCAGCATTGTGTAGTGTATGGTTGATGTTGTACCCAACACTGTACACGTTAAAAGTTCTGAGTTCTTAGAGTGTTAGGTGTTTGGTAAGGCTGGAGTAGGCCTGTTTCGTTTGTCCGTGAAACGGGGAAACCACGTAAAAAAAAGCGAAGCGTATCTTGTCTCACCTCTTGGGTCGCTTGGAAATGATGAGAGTACATACCGTTGTTTTAATTATACGTAATTGACACAACGATATGTATGCATCTAGTTATAAGATTCACTCCAAAAATGTAGGTGAGTGTATGTCACAATACTCGACCGGCTACAGGAAAAGTATTATTACACCTGTTGCATCATACCACTGTCACACAGTACGGCGCAATTCAATCGATAGAAATGTTCAATCAGATCACCGTGAAACTGTATGGCGCACACCAACAGTACTCCCCACTCCCACACCCGCCTTGCGTACAGAATGGGGAGAATCCTAGGCCACGAGGACAGGTGTCGATCAACTGACCTAGTCAACTACTTCACGATCACCTGCTCATGACATCATCAACAGCACCGACAGATCGACAGACCGCCAGCATACACATACACGCCAACATTACCCATTACCCCTACCCCCTCCTCCCAGCGTACAACATGGGGAGAATCCTAGGCCACGAAGGCACCTGGCGATTAACTGACCTAGTCAACGACTTCACGATCAGATGCTCAAGAGCTACCTCAACAGCTGATCAGCTGTTCATGGCGTTGAAAACAGCTGATCGTGACGTCAGCACCCCCTCGGTCAGCTGATCGTGACGTCACTGGCCTAGGATTCTCTCCAATACACTAATAGCAGCTCGTTGTGGAGGCACGTAGGTAAAACTTTTATGTAGGCAGAAGGCAGGAATAAATGGTCAGTAATGGTGATATTATACATCTTCCGTTGCCTTACCAACGCTGTAGCAGGTATTGGTACACCGGGTTATCACTGAGTTGATTCTATTCAGAATAATTTCGTTCTGTCTTACTAGATTTCATTTCACAATGTCTTTTACTAACGCTAATTTCCTAAACTTCTCTCTGAGTATAACGTACACGCTTGACTTAAAATCTACGGTTTGTCACATATTAAACAAGGTAATATAAAAAACGTGACTGATTGAATTACTAAAATATAATCAATTATATTATGATTACAGTTAATGAAATTAAATTTCGTGTATTTGTCTTCGACAACTTATGTTTGATCTTATTACTTCGTTGATTAGATATTGGACTTAATCCAACTTTAAAAACTAAACTTAATACCTAGAAATTAAAATGTATATAAAGCCAATATGTTGCCATTTACGTGACTATCATACGTTCACTATATCTCTGTCTACATTCTTTACACTTTTTCTTCTTTATTAATATGTACAACACTTATTGAATTTTCAGAGGAAGTACAAATTCTTTCACATTTACAGTACTCCTGTTAAATCCCTGTTTTGAAAGAATAAGGAACATTTGTGTTAAGGCGATAGGTGACACAAAATTTAGTAAACAGTAGACTATACATTTGAAAATAGCTTTATGTCTGGATAAGAACAAGGGTAATTTCCGAATCACGTTATTGTCTATACTATAACATTGTTACTGATGTTTAAACACTATTATTATAACCCCAAAAGTATAAGTCAGTTAAAATCTTTATATTTTTTGTTTACAATAGTGATATGGAATGCAACGTTAACACAACTCATAAAATATGTTGATACTGGGATAGATTGCCCAGTGGTTTTATAACAGTGGAAGAATTATTGTACATGAGTTAAGGCGGAATTCAAGCTTTATTGATTTTTAAAAATGTTTATTTTCTTTTAATATTATAAATTTGTAGCCAACCTCTCGGCGCTAGACACAATGATTAAATGTACTCAGTAAGTAAATTTATTTATAAGACTACAATTATAACGCTATAATATTACTCGTAAATATGACTGGCACTAATCCTTTTTATCAACTGAACTAGCTAACTCACCGGTGCGAACACCTAAACGTTAGGACTCTTAAGATGACTCTTAGGAATATGACTGTTAAGAGTCCCTGTCAGTAAGGGACTAGGAATGTTTACTCTATTTCTCCTGGTCGTTGCGGTTCAGTTTGCTCGTATATGACTATTTTCACTAGAAACCACTTGAATATTTTGTCCGTTATTTAGGAACATTTTTATCTGATGATCGCAGCCAGTTCTGGTGATTTATCATTTATACTTGGTATCTCCATGGTATTTAGTGTTAAAGATAATATCGACGAGTAAGGATATGAAAGATGAAATTAAGGATATCGAATAACCGAAACGCTCTTGGTAAAATTCAGAAAGATTATAAATAAAATAACAGCTCATGGAACAATGTGTACCTCTTTTTTTCAGTTATTTAAATAAAACTAAAACACCGTATTATACAGCAGAAATAGGACAAAGTACTCTTTACACGCCTATAGCACTGAGATGTTTGAATCCTGTTTGTCGCCGATAAGCATACAAAATTAATAATAAAAACCTGAAACTTATAAAACACAAAACATTTTAGAATTTGAAAATGCTCTTGTCACTGAAATACACTTATGTTTATTTACGATTAACAAAAGGTATTTTGAGCGTGAGCGTATTAGGTCGATAACGTGATATCTTGATTGTAATGAAAACAACACTGTATTAACTCTTTACGATAACAGTGGTTGACAGGCTGCTCAATACCATGATTAATGAACGGATAAAGCTTTCAGTGGTAATCTATCAACTTGTCGTGAATAAATTTACTGGAAATCAATTATTTTCACTAAGCGGGTTAACGTTTTGGATGAGCCTGGATTCAATTTCTGCACATTATTTAGGCTACACTACATAATTTCTAACTTTGTGTTCGTTTAGTGGCCATGACACGTAGGGTGTAATTGTTTCATATAACAAAGATAATATTAAATATTTAGGTTACCATAAATAAATAAAACATTTGATACAAATTGATAACTTTCGGATGCCAAAATTTGAAACGTTATGGCATGTATATCTATAGTAATTTTTATTCATTACACTAGAGATTAAAGGTACGTATATATTGAAACGTGATTTGGATGGTGCTGGATGGGACGTGAAAACAGTAGTGACAAAAGATAGAAGCACAAAGGAAACTAACCTTAGATTATTAACAAAAACAAAGAAGTTGAAAAATAATGAACTACAGATTACACTCAAAACTGTAATTTGAATGTTTGACCAAGTACTTTTGAAGAATGGAAGATACAAAAACTGTTATATAGTACTAACAATTGGATTTATTAACACACTGGTATAATATGCTGAGCAAAATATTCGTTAATTCTTTATCCTATAATTGTACATGTTGTGTAATTTCTTCCAACTTAAGCGGGTGCAATGCAAGTTTACTCTAATACTGTTACTGCGCTGTCCATACTACTGCATATAATTTCAGATACTACTATATGACTACACAGTTACAATGGTCTCACAGATCGTCGTATAGTACGGGCAAACATTAATTCACTAATTACCAGCTTCAGTGAGCCGCAAATAACAATTTGTGATCAACAAAATACTCTCATACAGTACTTGAGTTAAATTTGTCCATACGCAATATGATGTCAAGTATTAAGGGTTACGCAAGAGTTAATAATTTCTTATTATAAGACAGTAAACATTTTCCACAACGACCATTTCACCCGAGCTGAATAAGTCGCCAACTAACTTCTAAGTGGCAGCCTTTGCAGATGTTGCAGAATAATGTTCAATAATTTGTATCAACAAGCACTCTAAATGTCTAAATGGTACTTTAGTAAGGCCTTAAAAGAAAGAAAGTATAGAACAACATTCTACTTTAACTTGGACTTCTACTTTAACTAAGAGGGTTTAACTTGATGCGTTATAATGCATACTAATAATATATGATCAGAGTTACCAACCTTTGCATGTGTTCAAATTTGTTACGTGTTATAATGTATATTAAATCTATATGATCGGGTTTACCAACCTATGCATGGGTTCAAACTTTATATGTGTGTTATATTGTATATTAAAATATATGATCAGGGTTACCAATCTTGCGTTATAGTGTATAGAACAGATCTGCCAACATTTTTTTTTCTGTGGTGGGAAATTCAAACTATATGAGCAACGCATTCGTCAGAATCTGAGACTCGAGAGAGTATGTTTGTCGTGCATGCTTTATTTTTTATTTTTAATGAAGCTGATTTGCATATCAGGGGTGGGTGGTGGGTCAATTCTCCCTTTGAATGTAAATAACTATCTCTCTCCCTCCCTCTCTCTCTCTACACCAATCTCGTTCTTCCAATGTATGGTAAAGTGTTATGCAATTATAATGTTACAAATATGAAAAAATGTATATATTTAAACTAGTATTTACAAAATATGTATAAATGGTACACCTATCTATCAAGTGAAAATGGATATTTGTCCGCCAGAATCTGAGACTCGAGAGAGTATGTTTGTCGTGCATGCTTTATTTTTTATTTTTAATGAAGCTGGTTTGTATATCAGGGATGGGAGATGGGTCAATTCTCTCTTGAATGTAAATAACTATCTCTCTCCCTCCCTCTCTCTCTCTCTCTCTCTCTTTATGTCCTCGGTTTTACATAAGCGTCAGTAAGTCGTGCTACTTATGGATTATTGTAATTAGCGATACTAAAATGTAATCACCAGGAAATATGTTTATCGCTTACCTCATTGCGTTCTACTTCTAATTTTGACACATGACGGTCATTGACTGCAATTTAGAAATTATATAGATGACTCCTCCAAAATCTGTTTTACAACATCTCTCGCTCTCTCTCTCTCTCGCTCGCAGACGTCGGAAGAAATTCCTAGTTTATAATGTAATTACCTATGTGTGTGCTGTTACAGATGACAAATCCATACGTTAACAGCTTCACAGTAAATGTTAGCCTATTGTGTGTGTGTGTGTGTGCTATGTAAATTGTTTGTACATCAATGAATAATATAATCGTGATAGTTTAATGTAATGTGTATTGTATATTGCTGCTGCTGCTGCAAACGTCGGTAGAAATTCCTACATACAAATATTTGACAGCACCAATAAGGTATGATTGAATCTTTCGGTGTAGCATTTCACATAATTTAATGTACTTTACAAATAATTGCTTACATGTTCAGAGGTTTATAATGAAATAAATTAAAATAATCATAATTTGTTTTAAATGATTAAATATATATATTTACACCACTGTATACAAACTTAAAATATAGTTTACAAACAGTTGTAATACAATTATTCAAAATACATT
Organism: Magicicada septendecula; assembly: GCA_034769895.1. Classification (NCBI taxonomy): domain Eukaryota; kingdom Metazoa; phylum Arthropoda; class Insecta; order Hemiptera; family Cicadidae; genus Magicicada; species Magicicada septendecula. Next base: position 356,773,493 of record CM068371.1, on the reverse strand, counting down.
TTACATTGATTAAATATATATATCACAAACAAACATTGTTATATAAAATAAATACAATATTAATAATATTGTTTTAAATGATTAAATATATATTTACAACACTGTACACAAACTTAAATATAGTTCCTACAAACTGCTGTAATACAATTATTCAAAAATACATTTTACATTGATTAAATATATATATCACAAACAAACGTTGTTATATATAAAATAAATAAAATATTAATAATAATAATAATAATATTGTTTTAAATGATTAAATATATATTTACAGCACTGTACACAAACTTAAAATATAGTTTACAAACCGTTATAATACAATTATTCAAAATACATTTTACATTGATTAAATATATATATCACAAACAAACATTGTTATATAAAATAAATACAATATTAATAATAATAATTTTGACATTGTAAGATTTTTAAATAATAATTTCACGGCTGTAGATACAGTTCACAAGGAAGTTTATCTGTAACATAACAATACAGTCGATATTAGAATCACGGATACGATAAATATTCAATTATCACATGCACACACACACACACACACAGTCAGTGGAAAGAAAGAATCAAATGCGTTAAGTAAGTAAACTTTTTCAAGTATGTGCCATGTTTTCATAAGTTAATGTAAACAGAATCAATGATACATTTATCATGTACATACAAATTCAATTATTAAAGTGTTAAGTACAGAGAGTTGAAACTACACACACACACACACACATACATCAATAAATTGTTTGTTAACACGATTGCTACTTACGACACAATCTCCACCTGTATTGTATTGTTTGATTCCTCGTCCCTCGATACACTAAATGTAGTTCTTTGGGTTTGATATGCCTGAAAACGTTTTTTCTCAAAACCCTTCACAAACACATATTTATATATACGTGTATGTGATGTTAACAATGAAACAAGATTGTCGTACGGTGTCTCTCCTTCGCTCCATCTAAGTCTATGATAATTTGACGTTAACCAGTGGTTTGTCCTAACGTATTTGGGATTCGTAACGGATGTAGCAGGCGGAGTCAAAATCCAATGTCTACCAGCAAATCTCAGAACGTCCATGATTGACAGTTCCTTCACAATATATTTTCCGTTGTCGTCGAAAAAGCACTGGAAGTCAATTATAACCGCAGTGTTATCCATAATAATGTAAGACAAAGAAACCACACACATTACAAACTCTATATATGTATATATTATGTTTAAACACACAAATATCGTTGAGATATTAATATGTGAACTTACGTTTACAGACGTCTGGACTGAAGCACCGAGAGACGTCAACTGACGAAAGAAACAAGTGTTGAGGGGGTACTATACATGGAGACAAATTTTTTTAGCAGGTGGGGAGGTGTCGTCATCATCGTTCTCCATGTTGATGCGTCGTATTCGATAATGACCGTATGCAAGCGTATCACGACCATTGTCTAGTATATAGCGCTTATCATCATACGGTGACAACGCTTGCTTATTTACGCGCATCGTGTACAGCGTATGATGATCGCTACGTAAACAAAGCGCACTGGTAGAAAACTGACAATGATCAGTGAGACACTTGCGATACATATCGTGTCGTAGACTCCTCTTAATCGCAACTCGAGGCACACCTTTACATACACGTTTTTGACACTCTTTGGTAGGATCTTCGTGGGCCACAAGGAACGAATAACATTTCGCACGGAGACCCATGAATTCTCTAATAGGACGACCACACGTTTCATCCTTGAACAATCCGACAACCTTTTTGTTCTTAAGGCTATAACAAGGATGAGACGTAGGGTAATCCGATGTGTCAAAAACGTGTAGGTCCTTCTTCATATCTGCATACAAGTCTAATGTTTGAATACTATACATCAGACTGTCTGTATCTGTCATTAAAATTTAACGTTGCAACCGTACTTGGCGACAGCATAACGATAATGAAAGTCGTACATTATCGTTTTGCTAACGTCAAGCACCGTGAAGCCGATATACACGGGACGGGAAAGAACAATGGATTTTTTACGGAGTGAGAGCCCCACCAGATCGTTCGTATAACGAATCATACGTTTTAGCCTAGGTGTGGAAACTAGTTTTTGAAGCCGTCGTTCATCCGAGACTAGTTCAAAGTCTATATGTTTCCGTACGTTCTCCAGCGACTTACCGTATACGGCGTTGTTCATCAGTTTGAAAAGGTCATTTTCAAAGCTGTTGACGGCTGCTTGCCTCTTGCGGATGTTGAAATCGATAAACGGTTTCAACCAAGCGCTTTGCTTAAATCACAACACCCTATGAGTCGCTTTCAGCTCTAAGCCAAGACTTAAATACAATTTCAAATTTCGATAATGGAGAACGTAATTTTGTTTGTCCTCCAAAGTTGTTAACAACTTCTCTACGGATGACCCTGATTCGTTATACGATGATCTGTATATACTCTCGTGTAAACGTTTGGAAAAGGGAGAAAGGATATTGGGTGTTACGCGCTGGCGCACAGGTGCAAGCGGGTAGTCGGAATGCAGGTCGTGTAAGGTATTAGGATAGTGTAGGTCGACTTCGAGGATGTACCCGATGTCGGAATCATCACTCACATTACGTACGTCCAAGGACTCGATTTCGTTACGATCGAGCCATCGGAAGTCTGCGTAAGGGAGTGCTTGCGACATGGCTGCACCGTATAAATTATTACAGTCCGTATACAGAATGAAGGAGGTCGGTTTCGATACATCGTACTGATCTGGAATCAAAGGATTGTTAGCGACTGCATGACGGTTGGATATCATCGCGCAGCCTCCGCGGACCCCAGACTCGACGAACAGATGTAGATTTATCTCTGTTAACAGCTCTAATTCGACCCCTGTCATTTTTAGCATCGCGTTCCAAGCGAGTCCGGGAAGCGAGTAAAAATGACACGGGTCCAAACAGTAATCGCGTAAGGCCATGTCTCGGAAACTTTCAAAGGCATCGGCCAGCAGCATTACGTCTGTCAACAAATACAAATCGTGGTAATCTCCAAACGTACGCAGATTGAATGCACTCCACACGTTTTGTGCGTGCTCGCAATCTGCGTCCGAAATAGACGATTCCAACAACCGGTTATCAAAGTGTTCACGAGCGGGTAGACTTGTTTCGTTGAACCGATCAATGCTGTCAACGTACTCGTAAGGGTATACCCCCTTGCGTACGAGCAGATTGGTCTGTTCGTCGAAACCCCGTCTAAGCATTTCCTCTCTGAGCAAAGGAAATTGGCTCCCGGACGTGGACAGATTGGTAACGAGTGTGTCCAGAGAGCGATTAAGAAATTGAAAGGAGTCTACGAAACGCAAGGGACCCAGGGAGAACGACACGTAACGCTCACTAGGTGTTGCAATGCAGGATACGTGTTGGTCCTTATATTTTCCTAAACCCTGCATTAAATGGTGACAGTCGTAGCCACGAAGGTTGTGAAAGAAGACGGGGATATGACGAGGCATCTTGTAGCTTAGATTACAGCTATTGTGGGCTGCTCCCAAGAATTTCCCCGTAAGATGACAATGATTGCGTACCTTGTCATCGTCTGTCAAAGGGCGCTCACACAAATGACAAACGGTGGCGTTAGTGAACGCAACATTGTCATCATCGGACATAATTATTTGTACGTTATGTCGTACTACCTTCATCATATCCTCGGCGTCTTTCATCAACCACGAGAAGAAAGTGTCTACGACGTTTTCACCCCGATAAACTTTACCCTCTCTCCAGAGTCTGTGTGTATGATCGACGATAGCATAGGAGAAACCTGACGGAATATGCATCGCTTCGTATTATGTGGACGATACAGGAGGAGAAGTTATTTTCTGACGGGCACCGTTGCTATCAACTGAGTAGAATTCACCTAACTCGTGCACTGTCGTCGGGACGTTTTTACCAGGTGAACACGATTGAAGCGGAGTGATGAGGGACTCGAAGTCGGCGTAGACGGTAAAGGGTACTTTAAGACAGTGCGCGTAATTTTTAAATGACATAAACTTCTCCTCCTCTGTGGGCATTTTGGTTTTTGCTCGCCGTAAGGTGTGCAGTAGGGGAGATGATCGGACAGACCATGTTCTGTGGAGAAACGATGCAGGCAGTAGTCGCAGTAAAATGATTTATGCTCGTGTTTTGTAAGGGATGATAATAATCTACTCATGTTACTGATAAGACAGTAATGTTTTCGGCTATTTGTATCGGACAGAAGTAAAAGATTAACATGATGTAATCTGTCCTTATTGGGGGTAATTCTTAACGGATAAACCTCATTTTTTGATTCGTTTCTGATATTGTCTTCTATATCATAGCCGAAAACGTTTATAGAAATGTTGGGATTCTGTGTTTCAAATTTAGAAAGTGAGTTTATAGAAACAGGGTACTCGATACCGGACATATTTATTGTGTTTATGAAGGGGGTGTATTTTGAAACAAATTCTTTATGCTTTTGTTGAGGGTGTATGTGAGCTAGTACGGACCATAGAAAACACATTTCATCTTGGGAGTTCTTGATGTTGACTGCTGCCCTGGTGAATGCAAGTTTTCGCGGGGTTGGAAGGTAGGAGGACGCTGCTAGAGGCCGGTACCGTCCAACAACTACTTCCAGCTTCAGTACAGCATCCACCGACCATCCGCTCCCGTCACGGGTAAAATTGGATATGCTATTCATGATTTTATCGTAGGATTCATCGAGTAGACAGTTCAACTCGTCGTTGTCGTCCGTGAGCAACGTACGACAACGTCCGTGGAAGACGGCGTCTTTGGTTACCTTTTTTTCTTCGCCGCTGTCACCATCTAACACAGTTTTAGTGAAACGTATCCTGCACGCAATATGCCATTTGATACTGCGTAACCGTGCTTGTTCTGCCAGAATATCCTTGCACAATAAAGGTCGCACCTCAGTCATTATCGGTAATATATCTTGATCTTCTTCTTCTGTGTCCGTGTACACGGGCAGGTAATTAAATGTTGTGAGGGATCCTCTAATACTGGTGTTTCGCACAATATAAAATTGTGTCATAACTGAAACAATAGAAACACATGTATTAGCTAATAGGAATGATGAATAACACACACACAAATTCATGTTTGTGGTAAATAAATAGATAGTACACGTTAGTAATACGTTAGTTTATTGCAAACTGTAAAGATGGCAGCTACTCCTGATTTTAGCATTGAAAGTGAAAGAAGAAAATCGTTCAAGTATTGGGAAATGACGTTTGTCAGCCCCGATGAGTTAGCGTTTGCTGGGTTTTACTACTATCCGCTAAATTATGATGTTTGTGGACATAGTATGTCATTCATAGACGATAGAGTTAAATGCTTTTGTTGCGGAATTGAATTAGTTCATTGGAGCGAAGGTGACATACCTATGGTGGAACATGAAAAATTGTCTCCGTCATGTCAATTTCTAAACGATGTCAAGAGACAATACATTGGTGAGAAGGTGACAAACCTATGTCAGAACATAAAAAATTTTCTCCGTCATATCAATTTCTAAACAACGTCAAGAGACTATCTTGTACAGGTTAGACAGAGTTGAATCATATGCTAATTCATATCAAACAAGTTTTGTTTGCTACATAATTATAGAGAGAGAGAGACAATTGGTATTTAAAAATTTTTACCTTGTCGAGGATGTTCCTGTTCCTGCTGATGTTGTTGTTGTTGTTCCGGATTCTGTTGAAGGTCGGACATGATGATATTCAGACGAGAGAGTGAATACTGAAAAACAAAGAAACTGTTATAACGCTGGTATTATGTTAGTGTATCTTAAACGCTTTATATCACACACAAAGTAAATTAGAATATCAATTTGTAACATACAATTTGTAGCGCAGTAGTGTTCACCAACACGAACGAGTGGTAAGTAAGACGTTGTTGCGAAGTTCACCGGTTATATATATAGTGCAAGCGTCGATGTGTGTGCAACTGTACTAAAAAAGCTGTTATGCGCATGCGCAAATAATTCAATGCACATACGTAGATGACTGAAAAAGAGATGATTTACATAATAAATGTGTGCTTAGACCAATGAAATGATCTTTAACATATCTGTGTTTCTTGATTATGATTGATGCCGACGGTCTACGTTTCCGCAACGTATACATGTTTTCAAAATCATTATTTCAACCAAATACAGAATGCTAGAAACAGTGATGAAATCACTCGCTGATGAAGGTTTAGGTTATCATGCATACAGCGAGAACGAAGAAGTCCCGCTACCGAGTGAAATCACTGGTCTCGACTCTGTTATCGTATTCGATGACGTATCGTGTGAAAGACAAAACAATATTCGAAAGTATTTTGCTATGGGGAGACATAGCGGTGTGGACACATTCTATCTATGCCAGACATATAGCCAGATACCGAAACAATTGGTACGTGACAACGCTAACTTGTTGATATTGTTCAAACAAGACGATCTAAATTTACGACATGCATACAATGATCACGTTAACATAGATATGAAATATGATGCTTTCGAAGACGTCTGCATGGAAGCGTGGAAGGATCGTTATGGATTTCTAGTCATAGACAAAGACTCGTCAATAAATGAAGGTAGATATAGAATCGGCTTTGATCGATTCATAATTGTTTCCGACGAAGTATAAAAGTGGTTGCACTGTAGTAATGTAATCAGTCCTCGTGCTAACACGTGATGGCGATGAATAAGGAGGAACGACTTGCGTATGATATAGATACGATAAGCGACAACATAAGGAAAAAATATCATGCATTACAACACGGTATCAGAGAAGGTGACGAGAAGTTTAGAAAAAATTACAGACCGATTCTGGAACCGTTAGAAGCTATTTCACGAAAGTTAAGTGGTGATATGATGGAGGAGGAGAAGGAGGAGGAGGAGGAGGAGGAGGAGGAGGAGGAGGAGGAGGAGGAGCAGCAGATAAAACAAGAGGAGCCTAAACAACACGTAATAACGGAAAACGAAAGTGGCACGCAGAGTCATAACGCTTCTCATTTCAGTGACGAGGACGCCTGGAACCCTAACTCTTCACATTTCAGTGAGGATTCATTAGCAAACAAATATATGCGTTTGTGCGAATCGGCGGACTGTAAACGGATTATAGATCGTATGTATGGTGTTCGATACGAAGGTGGTAAATTTATGATAGGTGATTCAAATGTGAAAATCGATGATAACGACAACTTTCATGTGAAAGGAAAAATTTACGAGGGTACACCTGGTCTGTATGAACTTTTGTTTATGAAACTACCGAAAAAATACAATAAGGACGATATGAGGAAATATAAGTCCATACTACTAGCAACCAACGGACACAAACAAAAATATAAACACAATACGCGAATAAACAGTAACAGTGGTGTCAAGTACCGACTAGTAATATCTAAATTGTTTGCACGAAAACGTACAGGGAGTGGCTATATGGAGATGAAACCGAACGCAGCAATCGATTACGTGCATTGGGATGATCCTAACGAGTTGGTTAATAGATTGAGACTGTTAATGGCGTCTCAAAATAGTGGTCATACTGGTCATTGGAATGAAATCGTTTCGATATTGGAAGAATTACGCGAAGTCGGCATTATCATATAAAAGCAGACGCACCGTTCTATAACCACCAGTTCTTCATAAATATGAGTGTAGACAAGTTCGGTAGACACGTCAGCGCTGTAAGAGTGCGAAAAGAAACTCATCGAAGTCTGCGTGAGGATATCGGTTTAGGAGTGACTAACGACGGCCACTTTGATGTGAAAAACAAAAAGATACGCAACTTGGGTGATCCTGAAGAGTTGCACGATGTTGTTTCTTTACAGTACGTAAAGGACGCATGCTTACAGTACAAGAACGACGACGACGCTACCGTAGACGCAAAAGATCATCGAATAATAATGCTAAACGATTCGCTTAAATCAAGAGATGCAGCCACAAAACGATACGTAGACGAGAAGAGTTTGAAAAAAGATCGTGCAGGTAACGTAATCGTTAATGACTGTCGACTAACGCGCGTGCAAGCACCTGTTGACTTCAAAGACACAGTGAATTTAGAATTTTTACACGCACACACAATCAGTTTGCAAAACGATGCTTTCTACGCTGCCGGAAGAAAAATTACGAATATAGCGAACGGTGTCAATGACAAAGACGCAGTCACTGTACGACAAATGCACGAATTAAAATTACATATCAAGACCGAATTGTACAAGGTCACTCAGGTATTTCACGCTCATATAATCAATCTAATAAAGTTTGTCTATAAATATCAAAACAGCGCGACACAGCGTTCAGTCCTGTCTGAATATATTGAAGAGGTGGGGCGTTTAATAGACGTTCTCGATACGGAAACGGAAATCAAGGATTGGAGATCTGTTTACAAGAATGCACGTACTTCGTAAGAAAAGAATGGGGCGTGGTGTAATTGGAAAAATACTTAAAAACACTGTGCCCGCTATCGTTTCGTCAGTACCTACTTTGATTAATCGAGCGGTGGACGCATTACCAGTAGAATTACACCTACCCGGCTACCGATTCTGTGGACCTGGAACAAAACTCAAAGAGAGATTGGCACATGGCGAGCGCGGAATCAACGAGTTGGACGAAGCCTGTCGCGAACACGATATCGCCTACGCAAGGTACAAAGACAACAGTCGAAGACGTATAGCTGATCGCGTTCTTGCCGACAAAGCGTGGGAACGAGTGAAAGATTGGAATTCCGGTGTTAGTGAAAGAGCGTATGCTGCTGCTGTAGCCGCCGCAATGAAAGCGAAATCGGCAGTGGGTGGAGGGAGCTCGCGTAGTGGTTGCAGAAAAAAGAAGAAGAAGGGTTCAGGAATTAAACGTCAATCCGCGAACAAAAGCAAAACGACCTGCAAACGCAAAACAATCCCAAGGCATAAACGTAACAATAAAAAAGTAGCGTCAGGTCTATACCTACGTCCTTACAGACAAAAAAACTAATTTGCATACCAGTGCGTGCATTGTCTGACAGTGATTTGTATGTGTACGCAAAACTTTTGAAAATACCTTATTTCAGAGGAGTTTTTATGCGTAACACTTTACCACACACACAACCATGGAAGAATGAGAGTGCAGTTGTTAATCTGGACAGTGCAGAAGGACCTGGTACGCACTGGGTTTGCTACAAGAAGCGAAACAAACAAGTTTACTACTATGATGCGTATGGTAATATGCAGCCACCTCTTGAGCTGACACAGTATTTTGGAACCGACACTGACATTTACTACAATTACGAGCGTGAACAGCCATCACACACAGTTATCTGTGGGCATTTATGTTTGGACTTCTTAACGCGTGAGTGATCAGTAAGCGACAAGATGTCTTCGCTGTCGGTCACCTTAACAGGCACGAATGCTGCTGCTCTTGTATGTGACTTTTTCCCGCCTCTAGAACTAACAAACGGTGAATGGTATGTAGGTCTATTGGACTTTACTACATACAACAGTATACCGAACGTGATTGAGGGAAAAACAATGTGTTTCCAGTACTACGGGACGGAACAACGTGGGACTTGATAACGTTACCTACAGGTGCTTATGAAATCGGTGACATAGAAGCCTTCCTCAAAAAGCAGTTAGGAGACTCAAAGATTAGTCTACGTCCTAACAACAATACACTGAAATGTGAGCTGACTTGTGCACTGGATATTGACTTTCAACAAACAGTGTACGGTATCGGTGATATGTTGGGTTTCAAGGAAAAGCGTCTGCTTGAAGCGAATAAAACTCACACGTCTGACGCCACAGTTAACATTATAAAAGTGAACAGTATACTGATAAGGTGTAATATAGCGCAAGGATCATACAAGAACGGTAAAAACGAGCACACACTGCACTCGTTCTATCCGTCAGTCGAACCAGGATTCAAAATAATTGAATCACCTACAAACGTCATATACCTACCTGTGAATGTGAGTCGTTTGGACAACATAACATTATCTTTACACGATCAGGACGGTGACGTAATAGATTTTCGTGGAGAAGTCATCACTGTGCGTTTACATCTAAAACGACTATAGACATGGGCTTGTACTTTGTTTCTTCGCCACCGCTGCTACCACAGTCGTCAGTAATAAAACAAAAAGAAGAAGAAGAAAGATCAGTTAGGAAACGCATCAGTACTCGTTCGAAACTGAAACGATTAACATCAGTTAACCGTCGTTTCCTGATTTCACTGGGTTTTGTTGTTGTAAACAAGTAACATGGCGAGTGGAATATTATCTGTGGAGCAGCAACCGTTCTTTGAAGACAGTATCACACACTTTTCATTTCACTCACACGCACCGTACGCAACAACAAGTTATGGAAACAATGATGAAATACGTGTGCCAATACAACAACAGGACGTCTTTACACTGCCGTCAGAAAGTTTCCTCTACATCGAAGGCAAGTTGGTTAAAAACCCTAGTGTGGCTGCAGATACTGCACTGAATGTAGAACTGGTGAACAATGCTATAGCATTTCTCTTTGAAGAGATTCGTTACGTTGGCCGGAGTGGTAGTGGACCATACCAGAAACGTCGGTGTTACGTCAACTATTAAAACTTTTCTATCACTCAACAACAACACGCGTGACGCAATGGAAAACGCAGGTTGGGTGGCGCCGACCACAAACATATTAAAAGTGAATGATGACGGTGAATTCAACTTTTGTATACCACTGAAAATGCTAATGGGATTCGCAGAAGACTATACACGCATCGTGCTGAACGTGAAACAAGAACGTATACTCCTACGCACATCTACCGACATAAACGCTATGGTTTTAGCAAGCGGACAAACGACTGCTAATTGTGTTCTTGAACTAGATAAAGTTTACTGGAAAATGCCTTATGTACATGTAGCTAATGCGTACAGATTACCACTGTTACGACTCATAGAGAAAGACCACCCGATAACTATGCCTTTTAGGACCTGGGAGTTGCACGAGTATCCTGCCTCACCACAGACTAAAAGGCAGAATTTGATTGTCAAGACCTCGAGTCAGCTAGAAAAACCACGCTTTGTTGTGTTAGCGTTTCAGACAGCAAGAAAGAATGTACTGGCGGCACATGCCGATGAATTCGATCACTGTAATTTGATCAATGCGAGACTGTTTCTAAACGACAAGTATTATCCTTACGATAATTTAAACTTGGATATTGGGAAAGACCGTTTTGCATTATTGTACAATACGTACGCCAGTTTTCAAAGTTCGTATTACCACCGTTTAGACGTCAGCCCAGTACTGACACCAGAATTATTCAAATCAAAAGCCCCGCTGTTTGTATTCGATTGTAGCAGACAAGACGATGCACTTAAGTCTTCAGCAGTTGATGTATGTTTAGAATTTGAATCGTCAATGAATTTTCCTACACAGACGACTGCCTACTGTATGATACTACATGATTCGCTTGTAGAATATACGCCATTGTCCAACACAGTACATAGACGTGTTTAAGGTCTTATTTTATACATATTTTGTAAATACTAGTTTTAAATATATTTTCATATTTGTAACATTATAATATTGGAGCTGTGTGTGTATGTATTTTTAATTGTAAAACTAGTTTAGATATATTTTAATACTTGTAACAATATAATCTTGGAACTGTGTATGTTTTTTTAAAAAATTGTAAATACTAGTTTAGATGTATTTTCATACTTGTAACAATATAATAGTTTAGATATATTTTCATACTTGTAACAATATAATCTTGGAGCTGTGTATGTATTTTTAATTGTAAAAACTGTTTAATATAATCTTGGAGCTGTGTGTATGTATTTTAATAAATGTATATATTACACACACTTTATTATTATTATTTGTATAACCCACTCCATAATGTATACTTACTTGCAACAAACTAGCGAGCGTTGTCCACACACACGAACCCTTAAATGACGGACGTTGTATGCACACTTAAAATTCAGCTATACCTAAAATATATCTTCAATTAGAAGTGAGGCATAATAATTTGATCATACACATACGCGCGCACACACACACACATGTATTAAATTCAATAAATAAATAATGCGCTTGATAATGTTTTAATGCAAATAATTTTTGGAAAGTCTACATTCCACTTTCATAAGGAAATAGTCACAGCTTACAGCTATGCATGTCCACAACAGAATTAGAGAGATATAAATGTCATCATATGCTGTGACCTACTTTCTAAATTTGTTACATTAAAAATGTTTGTTTAAAGCAATTTTTCAGAAAAAAAATTGTAACAGACATAATAATTTGATCATACACACACACACATGCATGTATTAAATTCAATAAATAAATAATGCGCTTGATAATGTTTTAATGCAAATAATTTTTACGTTTAAATAAAATCTGCACATACATTAAAATTAAATAAAATCTGTACACTTACCAAAACTAGTATGTGTTGTCTACACACCCTTAATGATGAAAGTTGTGTGTATACTGAAGACGTACAAACAGTCTTTCAACTATTAAAAAAGATGCAGAGATAGATTTCACGATGTATCAGCACACGCAAGCGGTCAAATGAGAAATTGCCACTATAAAAATACGGTAAGAATATATTTTCAGAAATTGTAATTTGATCATACACACACACACACACACATGTATTAAATTCAATAAATAATGTGCTTGATAATGTTTTAATGCAAATAATTTTGACGTTTAAATAAAATCTGTACATACAATAAAAATTATGCTCAGTTATTAACGTATTCAAAATGTTTCAATAATGCGCTTGATAATGTTTTAATGCAAATAATTTTTACGTTTAAATAAAATCTGCACATACATTAAAATTAAATAAAATCTGTACACTTACCAAAACTAGTATGTGTTGTCTACACACCCTTAATGATGAAAGTTGTGTGTATACTGAAGACGTACAAACAGTCTTTCAACTATTAAAAAAGATGCAGAGGTAGATTTCACGATGTATCAGCACACGCATGCGGTCAAATGAGAAATTGCCACTATAAAAATACGGTAAGAATATATTTTCAGAAATTGTAATTTGATCATACACACACGTACACACACACACACACACACACACACACACACACAGACACACACAGACACACACACACACACACACACACACACACACACACAGACACACATGTATTAAATTCAATAAATAATGTGCTTGATAATGTTTTAATGCAAATAATTTTTACGTTTAAATAAAATCTGTACATACAATAAACATTATGCTCAGTTATTAACGTATTCAAAATGTTTCAAGTACACTTACTTATTTGAATGAGTCATGTATTAAATTCAATAAATAATACACTTGATAATGTTTTAATGTGAATAATTTTTACGTTTAAATAAAATCTGCACATACATTAAAATTAAATAAAATCTGTACACTTACCAAAACTAGTATGTGTTGTCTACACACCCTTAATGATGAAAGTTGTGTATACTGAAGACGTACAAACAGTCTTTCAACTTTTAAATTAGATGCAGAGATAGATTTCACGATGTATCAGCACACGCAGACAGTCTATGAGAAATTGTCGCTAATTTTCTGTGCGTATATATTGTACACTGGTAGTGGGAGAAAGCTTGCATGTCCGTTTTTAGAGTAAATACTTTCTAATCCATAATTAATCCTAATTACTGTCAACGCTGCTAATGATTGACAGGTGGACGCCCGATTTAGACGACGTACACACGGTTAATGACCTCTGGTAATCTATAATTAATCCTAATTACTGTCAGCGGTGCTAATGATTGTCAGGTGTCAAATTAGAAAGTAGGTCACAGCGAATGCACATTTATATCTCACTAATTATGTTGTGGACATGTACATACGTGCAAGCTGTAAGCGGTGACTATTTCCTTATGAAAGTGGAATGTGGACTTTCCTAATGACATTGTTATATTTTTGGTGTCTCTAATTTCGTTTGGGTGGGGAACATGTTCATACATGCAAAGCATTACAACGGTTTGTAAACTATATTTTAAGTTTGTTGCAGCAGCAGCAGCAATACACAATACACATTAGATTAAAACTATCACGATTATATTATTCATTGATGTACAAACAATTTACATAGCACACACACACACACACACACACACACACACACACACACACAATAGGCTAACATTTACTGTGAAGCTGTTAACGTATGGATTTGTCATCTGTAACAGCACACACACACACAGGTAATTACATTATAAACTAGGAATTTCTTCCGAAGTCTGCGAGCGAGAGATGTTGTACAACAGATTTTGAGGAGTCATCTGTAACAGCACACACACACAGGTAATTACATTATAAACTAGGAATTTCTTCCAACGTCTGCGAGCGAGAGAGAGATGATATATCACTGTAAAACCGATGACAGAGAGTGCTAGCACATATGTTGTGTATATTAATTTCTAAATCGCAGTCAATGACCGTCATGTGTCAAAATTAGAAGTAGAACGCAATGAGGTAGGCGATAAATATATTTCCTGGTGATTACATTTTAGTATCGCTAATTACAATAATCCATAAGTAGCACGACTTACTGACGCTTATGTAAAACCGAGGACATAAAGAGAGAGAGAGAGAGAGAGAGAGGGAGGGAGAGAGATAGTTATTTACATTCAAGAGAGAATTGACCCATCACCCACCCCTGATATACAAATCAGCTTCATTAAAAATAAAAAATAATGCATTCACGACAAACATACTCTCTCGAGTCTCAGATTCTGGCGGACAAATATCCATTTTCACTTGATAGATAGGTGTACCATTTATACATATTTTGTAAATACTAGTTTAAATATATATATTTTTTCATATTTGTAACGTTATAATTGCATAACCCTTTACCGTACATTGGAAGAACGAGATTGGTGTAGAGAGAGAGAGGGAGGGAGAGAGATAGTTATTTACATTCAAAGGGAGAATTGACCCACCACCCACCCCTGATATGCAAATCAGCTTCATTAAAAATAAAAAATAAAGCATGCACGACAAACATACTCTCTCGAGTCTCAGATTCTGACGAATGCGTTGCTCATATAGTTTGAATTTCCCACCACAGAAAAAAAAAAATGTTGGCAGATCTGTTCTATACACAATAACGCAAATTGGTAACCCTGATCATATATTTTAATATACAATATAACACACACACATAAAGTTTGAACCCATGCATAGGTTGGTAAACCCGATCATATAGATTTAATATACATTATAACACGTAACAAATTTGAACACATGCAAAGGTTGGTAACTCTGATCATATATTATTAGTATACATTATAACGCATCAAGTTAAACCCCCTTAGTTAAAGTAGAAGTCCAAGTTAAAGTAGAATGTTGTTCTACACTTTCTTTCTTTTAAGGCCTTACTAAAGTACCATTTAGACATTTAGAGTGCTTGTTGCAAATTCGCGGATGCTGTAGTCCATTTGGGATGCTACGGGTCCAGCTGATAGAAAGTGAAAGTGATCTAGGCTCGCGAAAGACGGCATATATTTGAACTTGGCGCGCAAAAGGCGTCATGGGGTGGTGGTGGGGGAATAACGGTACTTTGGTTTGAACCGGCATTGTCCCTCTACTCATGGTAAGCCATCTTCATAAAACGCGGGTTTCAAGGAACTAACATGACCTTTTTTACGTGAGACAAGGTCTCCGGGTGTCCCAAATTCACGGTCACCGAAGTTAGGAAATCGATAATACGGAAGGGACATCGGGGCATCATTTTAGCTGTAAGTTTGTTCGCTCCCGAACTAAGAGGATGGGTCTTGCACCACACCAAATCGCCTATTTTAAAATGACAAGCCTGACGATCCTTATTGTACGCGTTAGTAGCACGGCGGTGAGCTTTCATTAAGTGGGACTTCACACCGACTGCCACACTATCTGAGTATCTTCCGCTGCCTCGGGCAAAAGGCTCTGAATATCCCACGCGCAGGTCAGGGGAGTGGACGGAGCGAATTTAAACATTACCTCAAACGGGCTTCTTCCAGTGGATTCATGCTTTGCAGAGTTAAAAGCTATTTGCAGCCAGGGCAGGGACTCATCCCAAGAGGACTGCTTCCCCGAATGGAAAGCTATAAGGGAAGCTTTCAGGTTGCGATTGCAGCGTTCCGCTAGCAAGGGTTGAGGGTGATAAGGGGATAAGGTACTGTGTCTAATGCCGTGGGAAAAACAAAAATTCCGAAACACATGAGAGCTGAAACAGGTAGCGTTATCCGAGATTATATATTTAGGAAAGCCAAATTCTGAAAAACATACGTGTTCAACGCCTGCACGGTAGCCGCCGAAGTGGAATCGCGTACAGGACACAACCAACAAAACTTCAAAAAAGAGTCCACAGCCACCAGGATAAATTGATTTCCCTTTTTACTCCGGGGCAATTTGCCGACGTAATCAATATGAATTTTTTCCATAGGTCTGTTCGGCACTGAGGATGACAGAAAACCTATTTTTGTGTTTCGGGCGGGCTTACTCATTTGGCATACGTCGCAACGCTGGACCATTCGCTTCACATCCCTATGACAACCGGGCCAGAAGAACTGGTTGCAGATTTTACTTTTCGTTTTAAAAAAACCCAAATGCCCTCCCATGAGGGAGTTATGGAAATACTTAAAGACCATGTCCTTACCGCCTTCGGTAAGTAAATCTTATGAGGCTTACCCGTTCTATCTGTCGTACATAAAACCCCCTTCGAGAGACAGTATTTGTCCTTGCTCGATCCTGACTCAACGTCCTCTCTTATTTTCGCTACATCGTCATCCTCGCGCTGCATCTGACGCAGGTCGGAAAAACTTAAAGGAAAGTTGGATAGGACGCCAGCACACAGTGCCGGCGTATCCTCATCGCCTTCCTCGTTAAACATTCGAGACAAGGCGTCGGCTACGGGATTCTGCGTGCCACTGATGTGGCGCACCTCAAACTTCAGCGAAGTGAGTCTAGCGATCCAGCGCCCTAATTTGCCTAACTGGCGCGGATGTGAAAGCAGCCACGAGAGCGCCTGATTATCAGTCTCCAATACGAACTCTCGGTGCTCCAAGTACTGCCGAAACTTCTCCACCCCAAATATAACCGCTAAACATTCGGACTCGTAAGCGGACGACGCTCTCCTTTCTTGTGGAGTAAGCACGCGGGAGGCGTACGCGATAGGCTGACGCACCCCCTCGATCCCCTGTAACAGCACGTCGCCGAGGGCACAAGAGCTTGCGTCGGTTTGGAGGATAAATGTCTTGTCAAAGTCTGCCATGCGCTGGACGGGTGTCTGGGTAACGGCTTCTTTTAAGGCCACAAAGGCGTCCTGATTTTCGGCTCCCCAAAGGAACTTTTCGCCTTTTCTTCTCAACCGGTTCAAGGGTGCCGCGATTTCCGAAAATTTAGGGATGAACTTGGAGAAATAATTCACCATCCCGATGAAACGAGCTACGCCCTTGGCGTCCTTGGGACGCGGGAACTCCCGAATGGCGCGGGTGCGATCCGGATCCACGCAGACGCCCTGCTCGGACACAAGGTGTCCCAAAAGCTTACCTGCTTGACTGCAAAACGTACCTTATCCCGATAAGGATAACCGTGAGCTTGGTTTTCCCCAGCCTCGTGAGCACTTCGTCCACATGGCGGACGTGGGCGTCCCATGATTTGAAATATATAATAATGTCATCAAGGTAGTTGAACACGAACCTGTACTTTATATCAGACAAGACCGTGTCCAACAACCTAGTAAGCACCTGCGCGCCGGTACTCAACCCAAAGGGGACCCGACAAAACTCATACAACCCGTATGGAACGACGAAAGCCGTAATGGGCATCGATTTTTCGGAGAGTGGGATCTGGAAATACGCGTTAGAGAGGTCCAAGACGCTGTAATACCTCGCGCCGGAAAACCACTGGAAGCAGGTGTGGATGTTCGGTAGCGGCTGCGCTTCAATTTCAATATTTTTATTTAGCTTACGATAATCGATGACCAACCTGGGTTTTTTATCCGGCCGGCAGACCAAAAACGCAGGACTCGCATAAGAGGATACGCTCGGCCTGTTCACGCCCTCTTTAACCAAGTGGTCCGTAATCTCACGCATGGCTTTCATTTTGGGAGGGGCGAGCTGGTAGTGATGGGCCTTGACCGGGCGGTTATCCAGCAAGGTTATATCGTACGTCAACCTGTCCGTCCGGCCCAGCTCCCCGGTCAAAAAGTTTTTATGACGGCGACACACCTGAAGTACTTCGTCGGCCTTCTCACGATCAAGGTGCCCGACCTCCAAGGACTCTTTTACTAAAAGGTTAGAGCTACAGCCTTCCGAATTGTTTTGGCGGTCGCACAGAGAAATAAGATTCTTCGGGCGAAATTTAAAATATATTACGCCCTGGTGAATATCCAGCACCAAACGGGTGTGGTGGATGAAACCGTCTGCTTTAGGGAGACCGCGGACTATCTTTTCGGCGGGGTGAGGCAACTTGCTGTAACAACAGCTGGTAGGCAACCGCGAAGGGTAGTTGTTTGCTTCGCTCACGAAAGGGTTCCGCTCGAGTCCGGGAACGGCGCTCCCTAATGGGCCCGCCTTATCTTCAAATTGAATAAGCGGTCCAGCGTCAGAACGACTGCCACCCGGCGGGGCTGACTCTTGCGGGCTCACCTCGTTTTCCGCGACGGGACAAGTCTGGCTGTCCGCCAAAACCCTCTTAACCTTTTCGCCTATAGAGATTATAAGTTTCCGGGAGTTTACGTCACCCGACGATTCCGCCTAAGACTCTAACAACTTTAACCGGCCTTCAAAAGCCCGACACCTGGCTGTAAGCCGTTGATGGTCGGTTCGGCACTGGGACTCGCCGATGTTTGGAAAGTCGTGTGCCGTACTGGGTTCGGCAGCGTATTATAAGAATTTTAAAAACGAGCGCCGCTGACGTCACGCACGGCCACACGGCTACGGTAGTTTGTTGTTGGCACACAAATGTTGTGCAGCTACGCAATACAGCTGGCGCTGCCAGCTGTTTCTGTACGTTCCTGCATCCAGAGTTTACTTGGCTAGGCCGACACATTGAATCGGCCTCATTTCTATTCTATCCTCCAACCTAGTCATCTGCTCTCGACTGGCGGCTACCGTTTGTTCTGGACTTCCTCGGCTATCACTATGGTTGGCTAGATAAAGTGTAGCTCCAGGTATGTACAAGTCAGCGGGTTCTGAAAATATTCTAACCCCAAATATATTTTTACGTTTCAGCCTCTATTATAAATTTATACTTGTGTGTGTGTGTAGAGCAGTTTTCGATGTGTGCGTTAACGCGATTACTAAATTAAATTGATATGAGTGTAAATGTTGTGGGCTAAATTGACTTCAATAAAGAAAATACTAAAGCATCTCGCACTCAGCTGTGTTTGGTGTTATTAACAGTTATGAAATGCGTAATTAATTAATTGTCATATTTCAACGAAATACTTAAAAGGTAGTTGGTACATAAGTGAAATAAGTCAAAGCTGAGCAGCTTAATACTGTTTAATATGAATTAGTGGCGATGTGTGTGTGCTGTTGATGTGTAAAGTTAGTGTTGGAAGTTAATGTGGACGGCCTATGTGGCGTATTTTCTTTATGACACCCTCTACAACCTATTGTATGTCCAGGTGCTCGAACAAGGGCGAGATGGGTGTCGGGTGGACGTACATCTGTCCACCCTAATGGCAGAGACGATCTTTTAGCCACGATGCCGTCAGTCGAGGACAACTTAGGACTCTTCCAACGCTAAGCTGCACCCGGGACTTGTGACACGACTGTGACATCATTGATCCGCGCCTATACGGACTAAGTACACCGGACAATCCAGGTGGGAAAATTCTGATTAGCTATTTCTCTCTCTCTACAACATGGTGAATGCACAGAAGCCGCCAGAAGCTCACTCGTGAAGTTCTGAACGTTATACTCTAGCATATAGTCTCATGTTCAATTATGTTAATGCATGTGTGAACATTACCGCAGTACACCTAATGAAGTATCTTATAACTGTATAATGTGTAAGAAATTACACACATACACACACACCCGCAGTTGGCTGTAAGATCTAACTTTTCATCTAATTAAGACCATTAGGGAGTTAATTATCTTGTGCTATCATGTCATTTGGTCATGGCTGAGTTTTAATAACGTAATGGGGGCTGTCTGATGCTTTAGATGAGACACTATTTTCTTTCACACACATACTTAGCGCTTAATGATTAAAGTCAGAGTCGTTTAGCTGGTTGAGTTTCGGGGCGGTCACTTACATTCTCTGGTGTGAACTACCAAGGCAAATCTATGCTTAGGAGCTGAGATATTCAGTTTAAGCTGTCATTTATATTTGTACATATTTATACATATTAGGGTGCATTCATTTACTGTAGTTGGAATGGGTTTATGAGGAAGTTAGTGCTGAAATGAGGGATGTTTTGTTATTCATGTCGTATATGTGTTTGTGTGTGTAATTGTACTATATTTTGCTGGGGGGAATATGTAATGGATTTAAAAAAGAGAAAAACCATAAATGTGCTTACTGAGACAACAGGCTAGCCTATTTGATACTATACTACACTTATGGATTAGTATTGCTTTTATGAATGAGATTATTACTAACTTTGACTCATACATAATCAGGCAGAAATTTTTCAATTATGTTAATATCAAATTCACTTACTTTGTGACATTATGAATTAATTGATATACATATATATAGATATAATTCTGCCTTTAATGGTGTGCTCACACAATCAAGAACTTGTCATTTATGTAACATCTTGCAGGTTTAATAAAGCACACGCTTGTTGGTTAAAAGACTTTCTTTTTCATTTGCAAGTCCTGTCATTCACCTGGGGGGACATGTCTGTAATTGTATTTGGGCCTTGCACACTTTTGCTTCCTCTAGGTTTTTCACCTAGTTCTATATATGATGTCTCTCCCCTTTTACAAAAAAAAAACTTAAACACAAAAAAAAAATAAAATTAAATAAAACAAAAATTCAAAAAAAAAATTACAAAAACTTAGAAAATAAAAGGGGGGTTTCAAATGGTAGCAGAGCGTGGTTATGATTCTAGGTAGGTAGTAGGTATTATTTCTGCCTTATTTTTTTTTTCCTTTTGAATTTGAGAAATTTTAGAATCTGGGGACTTACATTTATTTCCTTAAATGAAACTTGGTGTGGCTACAGACATGTCAGCTGGTGTTAGGACTTGCAAATTATTTCAAATTATTTTTAATTAGAATCCAAGTGTTGCAAGAAAACTTAATGGTAGTATAACGAATTAATAGAAAGAATAACTAAAAAAAAATGGCACATTTTATAAAATGAATAAGGGGTGATGAAGTTTAAAATAATTTAATATGTGTTAGTGTTTAAGTGATTATTTTGTGATGTTGAGTCTGAGATGAATTTTGAAAAGGGGTTATAAGAAGGTCATTGATTTTTTAATGGATGAGGGCTGATTGATTTCACTTGCACATACCCTGGAGCTCATACAGAGTCTGGACACATGAGGGCCGTCAGTACTTGTCGATTTTGATTGTGATTTGTCTCCTGGATTAGACTACGTGTTTTATAGCACCCCGTTATATGGTAATTGTTTATTGAGGGCGTTGCGTTGCAGTACCATGTATTTTGAATGCGGTTATGGTCCGACCAAGGGCATGGATGTGATAGTTTATATTTTCGATTATATCGAATTTTATGTGTATTTGGTGGATGGTATGTAGTGAGTTAATTTGGTTGTTTTGTTTCGTGTTCTCTTCTGGGCATTTTATGTGGCTGTTCCTCTGCTTTTATGACACCCATCTCGTCGTATCGCTAGAGCATTCTAGAGCCGCTTGTACGATCAAGTTCTTCCTGTCGTTCTCTTTAATTATTGCTTTTACGTGGTGTGTGTGTGGATTGCGCGGTCATGTCCATTTCTGTGAATGTGGACTTGTTTGTCAAAGATGAGCTCGAGTGGGAGGTCCGGTTCCGGGGACGGAAGCCGCAGGAGACTGTTGTTTCATTAAGGAAGCAACTCCGCGAGGCTCTTGCCTCCGGTGAGGCACCGAGTGGGAGAGTATTACTTACGGATGTCACAGCCGAGGTGGAGCTGTGCTCGGAAAAATTTTTAAACTGCGCGATTTGGCCGAAGGCCTGCAGTCGGCGGCACCCACCTCTACGGCTAGACAGAGGGTACGCCAACGTTTACAACATGTTCTATGCCGTTTACAGAATGCTGAATCACAGGCTACCACCTCGGAATTAGAGAAAAATGTTGTCACTCTTAGGGAGCAAGTGGCGATGGCATTGCGGGAGTTTTCTCTCGGCCAGCGTCGCCACGTGGATGCGAATTCCGGTTCTTCTTCATCTTCTGTTGAGACGGCAGCCAGGATGGAACCCCCTGCCCATGTTCCTGCCTTTTCGGATATGGCTACAGCGAGCTATCACAAGCTCCCTAACCCACTGTCGGATGTCATTCAGCGTCTCCCAGTTGTCGATGGTCTGGATCCCGAGGCGCTTTTGAGATTCTTGAGCATATTTTTCCAGTTGGCCGATTTCCCTGGGCTGTCGGAGCGGACTTTGCTTGAGCTCATTTACCCGTACTGTCGGGGATCTATGGCTGAGCGCGTGACAAGTACCCTTAGGGATGGCGGTGGCACTGACCATTTCCATCGGGAAGTCCTGGGCGCTTTCGTACCGGGAAGGTTACACGACCGGTTAAGACATAAACATTTTTATAGAGTTCAAGCAAGCGGAGAGTCCCTTGCTCATTTCATTTCCAGTGTTAAAGACGCGGCCCGGATACTGAGGCTGGGGTTGTCTGAGTCTGAAGTTATTCACACTATTTTGGAGGGCGTGACGCCGGAGGAACGGTCACGTTTGACATTCGCTGTCCGTCCCCAAAGTTTTATTGATTTGGACCGGCTGTGTGCCGAGTCAACCACTATACGGGGTAATGACGATATTAGAGCCCACGAGGCTAGGAGGCGTTCAGATCGCCCTCATTTAGAGCGACGAGTCGGGCAGCCCGGGTCTTGGGGTCCTCGGCCTGCGCCGGTTCAGAGCTGTGAGGTACGAGAGTTATTCTGTTCTAGGTGTCATAGATCCGGTCACGTTGCGCGCTATTGTAACGATGCTAGACGGCGTCAAGGGACTTCCCGAAATGGTAACTTTTCAAAAAACGTAAGCTCTCGGGGAAGATAAGTAGGGAGTGGTCTTCCCCGTTAGGCCGTTCTGTTCCAGTTTCACTTAACCCCAGGCGGTAGTAAATCCCGGATCATCTGGCTCCAAGGTCCTGCGAACTGTCCCCAACTACAGTTCAGTATGCCCCTTCCTGTCGATCGAGTTGAAAAAGGGTCAGCTCAGAGCCTTGGTTGACTCTGGATCAGCCCGATCCATTATTTCATCTAGAGTATGTGAGGACCTTGAACAACAGGGCTTACTATTAGGGTCGGATCGGTCTTCCGTGGTATGCTGGACTGCATCGCGGGAAATTCTGCCCATCTCCCGGATGGTTTCCCTAAGTATTAAAATCGAGTGTTTTTCATGGGTGTGGCGGTTTTTGGTTTCTCCGGCTCTGGGAGTCGACTGCATTGTGGGTGCCGATTTCATCTCCAAGAGTGGTCTCGTTTTAGACATACAAGGGCACCACTGTTATTTTAAATTCAATCGGGAGGTTGTCATTCCTTTCCTGGGGTACCAGGGAGCTAAGGGAGGTATCCAGGAGGTTGTGTGTCCCGATTCAGAAAGAGACCATCTCACTCCATCCCAGAAGCATGCTTTGGATCATTTGTGTGAGCAGTTCCCCACTGTATTAACTCCCAACTTGGGGCTCACACATCTTTTGGAGTATAAGATCCGTTTGACGGACTCCGCTGTAGTACGTTCACACCCATACAAATTCGCTCCTCCCAAGATGGATGTTCTTAGAGAGAAGGTTCAAGAGTTGCTTAAACAAGGGGTCATTGAACCTTCCAACTCTAGTTATGCAAGTCCAGCCTTTCTGGTGCCCAAGCCTGGGGGTAAACAGCGTATGGTCATAGACTTTCGCAAACTAAATGCTAATATTGAGGTGGATTCAGTTCCTCTTCCCGATTTACATTCCGCTTTCGATTGGTTTAGTGGGGCCAGGTACTTCACCATCTTTGACCTCAATGCCGCTTATCATCAGATTCCTCTGTCTAAGGAAAGCCGCCCTTATACGGCATTCTGTGTGCCATGGAATCTTTATCAATATACTAGAGTATCCATGGGTCTGGCCGTGGGGGCTCAAACCCTCACGCGACTACTCGACACTGTATTCCATGATGTGAAATTTAAATTCATTTTCAATTATCTTGATGACCTCTTAGTCTACAGCAACACGTTCGAGGAGCATCTGGGTCACCTGAGAGAGGTGATGTGCCGATTGAGGAGTGCTGGCCTCACTATCAATCCAGATAAAGTCAAATTTACACAAAAGAGTATTCCGTTTTTGGGGCATCTCGTCTCATATGGGGGTGTGACGGTCGACCCGGAGAGGACACAAGGCATCCGAGATTTTCCTCCCCCTAGGGATGCGAAAGGTGTTGCCAGATTCGTTGGCATGGTCAATTTTTATCGTAGATTTATCCCTAATGCCGCGGAGATTGCCGTACCTTTAAACGAACTCAGAAAGAAGGGTAACAAATTTGTGTGGGGAGAGAGGCAACAGCGGGCCTTTGACACCCTCAAGGAGGCGATCGTCTCCCCCTGTGTTGAGGATGCCTGACTTTTCAAAAAAATTTATTTTGCAAACGGACGCGAGTTCTGTTGAGCTCGGGGCGGTTCTGTCCCAGGAATTCGATGGTGCTAGGCAGCCGTTGGCACTTAAATCCCGAACCTTGACCCAACAAGAAAGGAAGTCTTCAGTGTATGAACTAGAGTGTCTTGCTGTCGTGTACGCTCTAGATAAGTTCAGGCGTTTCTTGGAACACGCTGAGTTCCTCCTGGAGACCGATAATCAGGCTCTCTCCTGGCTTCTCGCTCATCCCCGGCAGCTGGGTAAAATAGGGCGTTGGGTGGTCAAGATCTCATCCTTTAAATTCAAAGTGCAACACATCCGGGGAACACAAAATGTTGTTGCAGACGCCTTGTCACGTATGTTCTCACAACCCAGCGAAGCCAATTCTGAGCAACCCTGTTCCGTTCTGCTGGATTTTCCTTTGGCTTTTACTGATGTGTTACCCCATCAGTTAAATGATGAAGAGTTGGGTCCTATCATCCAACACCTAAAAGAGGGTAACGTGCAGGTTCCATATTTTCTGTCCAAGGGCGTCCTGTGCTGCCGAGAACGAAAAGGACGTGCCCCGAAGGTTGTGCTGCCTAGCAAACTCGTGCCAATGGTCTTCAGTTACTATCATGATTCCCCAATAGGTGGCCATAAGGGAATTTCGAAGACCATTTCCAGTATTAGGAGGCATTTCATCTGGAAGGGCATGGACAGGGACATCGCGGCTCGTGTGAAGGCATGTCATCTCTGTGGCTTGAGTAAGCCTGCTCAAAACACTAAATTGGGTCTATTGTCATCTGATGTGGCGAGCAAACCAATGGAGAAGTTATTCATAGACTACGTGGGACCTTTCCCTCGTAGCAAGTCGGGTAACGCTTACCTACTTGTTTGTGTGGATGCTTTTTCCAAGTTTGTCTGGCTACTGCCCTTACGACAGGCAAACACTCGCTCAACCATCCTTATGCTACAGTCCCATGTCTTTCAGCATTTCGGTTTTCCGTCCACCATTGTCTCTGACAATGGACCGCAGTTCATTTCGAAAGATTTCCGGCGAATCTGTTTCGCTAACGGCATCAAACATGTGACCACTTCCCCGTACTACCCTCAACCGTCCCACGCGGAGAGATTTAACCGGAATCTCCGTTCAGCTCTCATCGCCTACCATGCTGAACAACAGGATTGTTGGGACCTCAATTTGAAGTGGTTGCAATTGGCATTTAACACGGCCCTACACGACAGTCACAAGGCCGTACCCTTTGAAGTCATGTTTGGTTTCTCGCCAAGTTTGCCGTTGGACAATTTGTGGCACTTTTATAACTGCTTTTCGCCGCGTTACAAATCCAGGGAACCCCTCGTAATTAAACTCCGTTAATTAGATGGGCTGCCTACGTTGTAACAGAATTGATCACAAATAATTAATGTAACAAATTACTTACTAACTGTGTAAGGAAACAATGGCAAGGTATACAATTGATTTAAGCACTCCTCATATGTGTGCAACAAGAAGACTTCTCTTTTATTTAACATTTAGAAAACATATACTGACAGGTTCCATGACATTACTAATTCAGTTATTAAGTTATTTGAAAGGTTTCTTTAAACTTTGAGATCAAACTTGATTTTATATAGCTATACCTCGGATTCGGGTCAACTTTCTGTATTTCTGCAATTAAAACTTTTAATTATACTCATTTCATGATATTAGCTTGCAAGACTTTCTTTTATTCAACCATTGGAAGAATGGTATCATTGCTTGAATTATATTACTCTACATTAGCATATAAACTGTTACAACGTATGAAGTTAGAATAATTACATGAAATTCTTAGATTTAATTTATTAGTCTTTACAAAGTTAATAGTTTCTGAAAAGTCTCTTTCAAGTAGTGTTGTGTGACAAATATTAGTAACTCTCGATAGACAGGCTATCGAGTCACCTTTTAATTGGTATGCAGAAGACTCGTCCTGAGGTATCCGTCTTGGGAAACAGGAACAGCTACGTCGTCATCTCGGTCTGGCCTTCCTCTGTAAAGGGCTCCAAAAGTTCGCAGGTTGAACAATACGTCGTGTAGATATCTACGATGATCTTGTAGATTCTCGGATGTCCTGATCTGCATATTCTGTCACGTGCAGTAGAGTTTGTGGCTTCTGCTAGTTCACATCTCCGGGTATGACTTTGGAATTGTTGTTATTTGTTGAAGCACTAAGTCATCTTGCGTTACACTCCTTTTTACGTTTCGATTTTTTTACTTAAAATTTCTTGTCTATTTACATGACTATATTAATTAACACATCCAGATGCTTTAAACAACTACATCTGGTACACCATCTTAAGGTGAAGCAAAATATCGTTAACATATTTTAAACGCACAGCTCCTACGTCTATACTGTACGAAGTCACCATTGCAAGAGAGAGAAATTCCGCTCCCTTCGCCTGGTACTGGGCAAAAGTTAGTGGGACAATTTCCGCGCGAGAATATAGTTCCTAACTATATTTAAGTTAACATTTTTTCTTTATACAAACTATCCCTAAACAAATATACATAATTTAAATCAGTTGTTTTAGCGACTATTTATGTCTTCAGATTTTTTATTATTAACATTAGTTTTTTTATCTTATTCTTACTCACACAAGACTCGGAAAGCATGTCGAGTCTGGAATCAACAGGACAGCGCCTGCTTACAAGCAAAGGGTTAAATACGATATTAATAATTCTTTACAATTTGTCTTTTTATTAGAGTATCTTATAACTAATTAATTACTGCTTCCTCTCATACTGAGTACATACAGGTATTTTATATTAATACAGTGAGATTTAAATGGCTTAAGAGCTCGCAACCTTAATTTTTAAAATTTTTTATTTTCTTGATTATTGGTACAATTTAAATCGTCACAGACTCCACCGCTTAAATTGCACGCTACGGTTAAGCCTTTTGAGTCTAACTCACTATTGGTGACTGGGAGTACGATTAGTGTCAGTGTGTGAAGTTATTTAATATTAGTGCACAGTTTGTTTTTTTTTTGTTTTTTTTGTTTTTTTTTTTCTTTAAATGACATTGTTCATTTAAATGATCGCCTTCGTGAAATTCCCTTTTTCTTACTTCTTAAGTACTAACTTACATTTTAATCTTAACACTAATTTCCAAACCTTAGATTGGAATGATCCCTACTTATCCGTAACTCACAACATCCCGGCCCGACTGACACCAGCTTACTCTAACTAAGGAAGTTAGCTTTCAGCAATTATTAATGATCTTTGGCCCATTTCTGCCCTATCATTACCCTTTCAGTCGGCGCCGTTGTGACCTGTTACGTTACATTTATAATCACTACTTGATTATATCTCATAAACTTATTTTTAATGTGATCTAAAGAGGATCCCATACTCCACTTTAGATCACTGGTTTGAGAGAAGCGGAATCTCACGAATATGATTCTCTTTTATCTCTTTTTACAATACTTAAACAAACTATGCGGGAGGGGAGACACTTCACAATGCATTGTCATACTCACTAGGGGTGGTTTTTCAATTGTTCAGGCTAGCACCGGTTTATCACAATAGAGAGGGTGGGCGGCTGCTTACTACCTTACTGAACACGCTTTAATTTTCTCTTACTGGCCACCACTGCGAAGTGTTTACAATGTGTAACTGAACTTTTTATTATTATTTTCTTTTTTCCTACTTACTTCTACACTTCACACAATTTTAGTATAACTTAGGATTTATTTAGCTCTAGTATTTAAATCAATTATTATTATTCACTTTATTATTTATTATTTATTAAACTACTTTGGGGATTTAAGAAACGCTCCTAGAACTATCGTCTATTTAATCACCATATTTATTTAGCACACTTTATATTCACAGGTTGGTTCCGTTTTACTAGATGATGTTTAGCTAACATGTCCGCTAATTCTTGGGTGATTAAGCTTCTACTAGATCCCGAATCAATTAAGGCGATGGGGGATGTAACGTCAAAGTCGACTCGTATTAATGGTAGTAGATTTTTTTTCCATTTACATCTATTAATCGCATTACACTTTTCACGAAATTCTCGCACATAGGGGTCTATATCTTTCGCACCTTTTTTGTTTTTCACTTGGTTACAGAATAATTCATTCTTATTATTATTGGTTTCTTTTAGTTTACCTAGTTTCGAGTAGCTGCGGAAGACACAGGTTTTCGGGTCTCCCTGCCTTACATGTTTTTTGAATTGGGGTTATTCCGCTCCAATGGCTTACTTTTGCACTCTCTTCTTATGTGCCCATATTTGCCACAATTATAACAGGTGGGTTTTCTGCGAGGTGGGTACTTGGTTTCCGCTTTATCTGGGTTTACAGTTAACTTACCAGCTTTGCGCACATGGTGAGGTCTACTAGAAACTTGTCTTTCATACGAGGTTGTTACATCAGGCAGTAGTGCTCGCAATTGATGTCTATTAGTTCCAGAGGTTTTCATTGCTTCTCTATTTTGATCTGAGTACCATACATTTGAAGAATGGATACTGCACTGTTCTAGATCAGCAATTGTATTGGGTCTATTCATCAATGGTAGTCGAGATCTTTCTTCAGGTGACACGCCTATTAAAATGGTGTCCACCAGTTGTGTTTCATTCCAGCTTACACGTAGTAGTCGAGAGGACTCCCTAATATCGGAGATGTAGTGAGCTAATCTCTCCTGATGTCCTTGTACTCGGAGTACTGTCTTCCTTTTTATTTCTTCATAGATGCCGGTGGGAATAAAGTATTTTATTAAAGAGCTATGTAGCTCTTCTACTGGGAAAGTAGAGGTTAGGGCTTCTAGCACACGATTTTTTAACGGGGGTTTACACTTTGGTAACAGAACTTGTAAAATTTGCCAGTCATTCAGCTGCTGTAGATCCTTTATCTGAAGAAGATAACTAATAAATGTTAGTAACTTGGAAACATTTAAACCATCTGTATAAGGGATTTCGGATAAAATCTTCTCCACAGGGTGAGTCATTTTTTCGTATAGATCTGCGTTATAGTTCATAGGGGTAATTCCTCGATGAGGGTGATTAGATTCATTGGGGGTGTTGGTCAATTCATTATTTCCGGGACGAAACTGAAAATGCTCGGGAGGAGGGGGATTTACACCTGTATCAGTATTTGGTTCTGGGTTCGCTTGCACCTGCGATACGATAGGTGAGTTCCGATCCGTGTTAGGCGGAGGTAAACCAGTGGTGGGGGATTGTACTGGGGAGATGTGTAATTTCATTAATGATTTCTCTATTTCGTCCATCCTGAATGAGTCGGATTTTCGTCTTAAATCGTTGATAATTGAAGGTAAGCGGCGTAGAGCTTCGTCTGCTAGCTTTTGTACATCAACGGGTATTTCTGTGAGATTCGGCCAGATCGACAAATTTTTTATTCGACTGGTTAAATGCTCTATTCTCTGGGTAGTCCGCAAAATTTTTGCCGGAGATTTCTCGTCTTGGAGTGTTTGAGACAATAAGTATAGTTCACTATACTTGGCATTACAAATTTCTTTCTCGCTTTCATAATCGAGTTGGCTTAGATTGTTTAATTGCACGGGCGCATCAAATCCACATTCGCGAATTGAACTTCGTAATTCCGCGACTGTTACATCAGCATGGGGTA
This sequence comes from Magicicada septendecula, assembly GCA_034769895.1. Taxonomy (NCBI): domain Eukaryota; kingdom Metazoa; phylum Arthropoda; class Insecta; order Hemiptera; family Cicadidae; genus Magicicada; species Magicicada septendecula. The sequence continues at coordinate 356,743,185 of CM068371.1, read as the reverse complement.
GTCCACGCAAAAGAGCTTCGTAAGACAGCTCGTCTTTTAGTAACAAATCCGGGTTAAATTGGGCCATTTTGTTCTAACACATTAGCACGTACTTAAAATTAATACTAGTATATTACACATACATTACATATACATATAATAAATTCATAAGTAATCAAATTACACAAATTAGAAAAGAACAATTTCTCTTCTAAGGGAGATACAGAAATCACACACACATATGTTTCAAGGTTAAATAGCCGATCAGCTGTTTACTGGAATGTAGGTCAGAGGGTGGCCTACATATTTAGTTAACAAAGGAGGGTTGAGCGTGTGTGACAATGGGGTGTTTGCTTTTACATATTATTGTCTACACAATGCGAGTGAATAACACCAACGACCGGTATAAACACGAGAAAAGGGGAGCGCAATCTTATGCAACACATTTATTATTATTCCGCTTAGACAACACTTTGGCTTCGTTCATTCATAAACTTTTCTCAATTAAATAATTACTTATTTTGTTCACAAGTTTTAAATCACGAACTTCTACTTAATTACTTTATTATTATTAACAAAGTTATTTTTAATCAACATTTTTTTTATAACACATACTAGTGTATGTAAGCTAGATAGTTGGACATACACTGTGCAGAATGATTCAGGAAACAACAGGTTATAGATTGTCGTAAACAAACCTGTTACAGATTGTTCGGTTGACCAAAATTGTTATGCTTGGTCACAATTCATGTATGCAAGTAATTATATCGAATTATGCAGGAAGTGCCGGTAGAAACCTGCATATAGCATTTTGCATTGTATGACGCTAATGACATTTTACTTATACATACTACCATCTACGTATTAAGTTACGTATTAATACACTATTAAATATGTTTTGAACATTACATTTATTAAAGTAACTTTCTGAGTGCATATATCAATATTATATATTTAGTTATTGATCTTACAATTTATCCACGCATAGTGAATGCAATTATGTTTGTGACACTATATACACAATTAAAACTCTTTCCTTTGTTTCCTTTATTTTTTTTTGAATGATGCAATTTGTTTGCTTAAAACACCTTTATAAAATTTAGCATAGTGGCACACTTTTGTGACACTCTGTAAACAATTACCCTTTTATTTTTTTTTGAAAGCAGAGTGGCGCATTTCTGTCACGTCTTTTCGCCGCGTTACAAATCCAGGGAACCCCTCGTAATTAAACTCCGTTAATTAGATGGGCTGCCTACGTTGTAACAGAATTGATCACAAATAATTAATGTAACAAATTACTTACTAACTGTGTAAGGAAACAATGGCAAGGTATACAATTGATTTAAGCACTCCTCATATGTGTGCAACAAGAAGACTTCTCTTTTATTTAACATTTAGAAAACATATACTGACAGATTCCATGACATTACTTATTCAATTATTAAGTTATTTGAAAGGTTTCTTTAAACTTTGAGATCAAACTTGATTTTATATAGCTATACCTCGGATCCGGGTCAACTTTCTGTATTTCTGCAATTAAAACTTTTAATTATACTCATTTCATGATATTAGCTTGCAAGACTTTCTTTTATTCAACCATTGGAAGAATGGTATCATTGCTTGAATTATATTACTCTACATTAGCATATAAACTGTTACAACGTATGAAGTTAGAATAATTACATGAAATTCTTAGATTTAATTTATTAGTCTTTACAAAGTTAATAGTTTCTGAAAAGTCTCTTTCAAGTAGTGTTGTGTGACAAATATTAGTAACCCTCGATAGACAGGCTATCGAGTCACCTTTTAATTGGTATGCAGAAGACTCGTCCTGAGGTATCCGTCTTGGGAAACAGGAACAGCTACGTCGTCATCTCGGTCTGGCCTTCCTCTGTAAAGGGCTCCAAAAGTTCGCAGGTTGAACAATACGTCGTGTAGATATCTACGATGATCTTGTAGATTCTCGGATGTCCTGATCTGCATATTCTGTCACGTGCAGTAGAGTTTGTGGCTTCTGCTAGTTCACATCTCCGGGTATGACTTTGGAATTGTTGTTATTTGTTGAAGCACTAAGTCATCTTGCGTTACACTCCTTTTTACGTTTCGATTTTTTTACTTAAAATTTCTTGTCTATTTACATGACTATATTAATTAACACATCCAGATGCTTTAAACAACTACATCTGGTACACCATCTTAAGGTGAAGCAAAATATCGTTAACATACTTTAAACGCAAAGCTCCTACGTCTATACTGTACGAAGTCACCATTGCAAGAGAGAGAAATTCCGCTCCCTTCGCCTGGTACTGGGCAAAAGTTAGTGGGACAATTTCCGCGCGAGAATATAGTTCCTAACTATATTTAAGTTAACATTTTTTCTTTATACAAACTATCCCTAAACAAATATACATAATTTAAATCAGTTGTTTTAGCGACTATTTATGTCTTCAGATTTTTTATTATTAACATTAGTTTTTTTATCTTATTCTTACTCACACAAGACTCGGAAAGCATGTCGAGTCTGGAATCAACAGGACAGCGCCTGCTTACAAGCAAAGGGTTAAATACGATATTAATAATTCTTTACAATTTATCTTTTTATTAGAGTATCTTATAACTAATTAATTACTGCTTCCTCTCATACTGAGTACATACAGGTATTTTATATTAATACAGTGAGATTTAAATGGCTTAAGAGCTCGCAACCTTAATTTTTAAAATTTTTTATTTTCTTGATTATTGGTACAATTTAAATCGTCACACATTGAGGATCTTCTACCTAACGATCCGAAGGTCACGACTGTGGACAGATGGCGGGAGGTCCGGAGGAATTTGCTTCGTGCGCACGAACGCGTCCGTAGTCGCTACAATCAGGGGCGAACTCCGAACCCATTTAAGATTGGCGACTTGGTCTACTGCCAGAGCCATCCGATCAGCTCAGCCATAGATAGGAGGGCCGCTAAATTATGTTATCGTTGGTCGGGACCATACCGCATTCTTCGGTTTGTGTCGCCCGTTACAGTGAAATTGGGTGATCCCGGTGGGGATGTTGAAAGAGTAACCACTCATATTTCCAAGCTAAAGTTTTGCCATAGGGCATGAGTTGGTGGTGACAGTTTGTCCCATAAAAAAAAAGGGGGGATACTATTTGGGTTCCTGGATCTCAGTTATTAGGTTTGGGAGGCCTTGGTGGTTGGTACTCAGAGCAGGCGCCTGCGATTCTTCTCTTTCTCCTGTCCTTTTCTGTCTCTTATATCTGCATGCGGACCAGGGCCCGGCGAGCATGCAGGACTCACACTTACATCTTCTCTTTCAGACACACATTCACTGACTCACACCTCTTCCTTCTGCTTTTCGTTTTCCTGTGTTACTGAACCCACCAAGAGCGATTTAGATTCTGAGATTTCCCAGGTTTCCCGCAACCAGTGCTTGAGGACTGGTTGGTTTTGGGTCAACCATGTTGCCCTTTTGGGGTGAGGGTGTGCCGTACTGGGTTCGGCAGCGTATTATAAGAATTTTAAAAACGAGCGCCGCTGACGTCACGCACGGCCACACGGCTACGGTAGTTTGTTGTTGGCACACAAATGTTGTGCAGCTACGCAATACAGCTGGCGCTGCCAGCTGTTTCTGTACGTTCCTGCATCCAGAGTTTACTTGGCTAGGCCGACACATTGAATCGGCCTCATTTCTATTCTATCCTCCAACCTAGTCATCTGCTCTCGACTGGCGGCTACCGTTTGTTCTGGACTTCCTCGGCTATCACTATGGTTGGCTAGATAAAGTGTAGCTCCAGGTATGTACAAGTCAGCGGGTTCTGAAAATATTCTAACCCCAAATATATTTTTACGTTTCAGCCTCTATTATAAATTTATACTTGTGTGTGTGTGTAGAGCAGTTTTCGATGTGTGCGTTAACGCGATTACCAAATTAAATTGATATGAGTGTAAATGTTGTGGGCTAAATTGACTTCAATAAAGAAAATACTAAAGCATCTCGCACTCAGCTGTGTTTGGTGTTATTAACAGTTATGAAATGCGTAATTAATTAATTGTCATATTTCAACGAAATACGTAAAAGGTAGTTGGTACATAAGTGAAATAAGTCACAGCTGAGCAGCTTAATACTGTTTAATATGAATTAGTGGCGATGTGTGTGTGCTGTTGATGTGTAAAGTTAGTGTTGGAAGTTAATGTGGACGGCCTATGTGGCGTATTTTCTTTATGACACCCTCTACAACCTATTGTATGTCCAGGTGCTCGAACAAGGGCGAGATGGGTGTCGGGTGGACGTACATCTGTCCACCCTAATGGCAGAGACGATCTTTTAGCCACGATGCCGTCAGTCGAGGACAACTTAGGACTCTTCCAACGCTAAGCTGCACCCGGGACTTGTGACACGACTGTGACATCACTGATCCGCGCCTATACGGACTAAGTACACCGGACAATCCAGGTGGGAAAATTCTGATTAGCTATTTCTCTCTCTCTACAACATGGTGAATGCACAGAAGCCGCCAGAAGCTCACTCGTGAAGTTCTGAACGTTATACTCTAGCACAAAGTCTCATGTTCAATTATGTTAATGCATGTGTGAACATTACCGCAGTACACCTAATGAAGTATCTTATAACTGTATAATGTGTAAGAAATTACACACATACACACACACCCGCAGTTGGCTGTAAGATCTAACTTTTCATCTAATTAAGACCATTAGGGAGTTAATTATCTTGTGCTATCATGTCATCTGGTCATGGCTGAGTTTTAATCACGTAATGGGGGCTGTCTGATGCTTTAGATGAGAAACTATTTTCTTTCACACACATACTTAGCGCTTAATGATTAAAGTCAGGGTCGTTTAGCTGGTTGAGTTTCGGGGCGGTCACTTACATTCTCTGGTGTGAACTACCAAGGCAAATCTATGCTTAGGAGCTGAGATATTCCGTTTAAGCTGTCATTTATATTTGTACATATTTATACATATTAGGGTGCATTCATTTACTGTAGTTGGAATGGGTTTATGAGGAAGTTAGTGCTGAAATGAGGGATATTTTGTTATTCATGTCGTATATGTGTTTGTGTGTGTAATTTTACTATATTTTGCTGGGGGAATATGTAATGGATTTAAAAAAGAGAAAAACCATAAATGTGCTTACTGAGACAACAGGCTAGCCTATTTGATACTATACTACACTTATGGATTAGTATTGCTTTTATGAATGAGAATATTACTAACTTTGACTCATACATAATCAGGCAGAAATTTTGCAATTATGTTAATATCAAATTCACTTACTTTGTGACATTATGAATTAATTGATATACATATATATATAGATATAATTCTGCCTTTAATGGTGTGCTCACACAATCAAGAACTTGTCATTTATGTAACATCTTGCAGGTTTAATAAAGCACACGCTTGTTGGTTAAAAGACTTTCTTTTTCATTTGCAAGTCCTGTCATTCACCTGGGGGGACATGTCTGTAATTGTATTTGGGCCTTGCACACTTTTGCTTCCTCTAGGTTTTTCACCTAGTTCTAAATATGATGTCTCTCCCCTTTTACAAAAAAAAACTTAAACACAAAAAAAAATAAAATTAAATAAAACAAAAATTCAAAAAAAAAATTACAAAAACTTAGAAAATAAAAGGGGGGTTTCAGTCGACATCCAAAATATCCGATATCAAGTCGCATTCTCTGCACTCGTTCGAAATGTCCAACCCCTCGAGGTATTTAGTGTCGGGGGTCTTCCCTTCATGCATTACATTACGTAGGCATTTCCGCAGTTCCCCTACCGTCCCGTTTTTTACGACACCACGAGCCCTTAGTTCAAATAATAAATCGTGCTTTCGCAGCTGATCAATGTCTCTGAGTAAGGCCATATTACGACCGATAGCAAAATCAAAACATACAATGTGCAACGATAAGGGGCAGCTGTTCCGTTCTCCTGGCAGCCTTATCTGCCAGACAAAGTTCAACTAGCGAATAATTTGAACGATCTGATTTCACGACAACTTACAGCAAAGACCTACTCGTGACAAAATTGTTAACTACGCATATAACATTTAAAATACATAATCCTATACAATACAAAATTCTATACAAAACTTCACGCGACCAATACCGTACAATACAAACAATACAAAATTTCAACACACACAACATCAACAAAATTACTCTTGATAACTATGGCTTATAACCCATTAAATTGAATTAAATGCCTAGTAACCGATGGACCAAGGAAAACCCAAAAATAACCACGCTCCGGCTACCACTTCTGCTGCGGCACTTCCCGCTGCTAGGTCCCGGAAGTGTTCAGCATACACACAAATAACATAATTTAATATCTAAGTACATCAAAATGCATAAGACACCTTTCCTGTGTTACAACTTATTTCTCAAGCGTTTCTATAATTAACATCATTATATAAAAGGAGGATGTGCGAGTAAAAGAAATTGTTGGAAGTATCAATCTGTGAGCTGAGTCGGATGCGACCCGTTTATTTCAAAAACGTTACGAGCCTCTAAAATTTACTTAATTATGTGCCAGTCAGCAACGGTCAGTACTGAGCTAATTTTTTTTTGAAAAACTGAATATAAGAAATGTTAAATGCTAAATATGGGGGTGTCGCATAAATCGATGCTAGTTTACAAAATGGTGTACAGCGTACACGCTGTGATCTATATATAAATTTCTGACACTGTTATCTATCGCAAAATTTTATAAAATTGTTTCTGACACTTATGACGAGTAACTAGTTTGTCTCGCTTTTGCTTCGTGATTATGCAGCAACTAGCACCGTAAGTTATTAGGTAAAAATATTACTTGGCAATCCAGATAAATCCTTTTTGCGACCTGCTGTATCTGGTCGCTACGGCCGCGTGTTCCTCCGTACCAGGTCTGAACCACTGCTATGTCTGTGCTGGAAGATCGTGTAAAACTGTACGAAGTTCGTGTTCTCGTGTCTTCTGTCCGGAACGTTGAACCAAGTTTCGAACTGAAAGTTTTCACATGTTTTATTACACTTTATACCCACACCGTTCGATTAACACGCACGCATGCATTCATACAGTGCGTGTTACAATTTACAATATTACAAAATAGCATTACAAGGTTATGACTTTAAATTACATATATAATGAGTACTGACACTCAACCTTATATCTTAGGTCTTTTCATCAAGTTGACTGACTGAAATTTAAATTTAGGCGAGGCTGACCATTACAGACAAGATACATCTTGGTTGGTTACGGATAACAATCTTTTTACATCTATTACAAGTTTTCTTTTTTTTGTTACAAACGTAATACACAAAATTATTAGCTACTAGCATTGATTTACGATAGCTCAAAAAACAATCATAGTTACCTTGGTTATTGAGGCTCCCAAACTTGACGGAAGTCCGGCGACGGGCCGCTCAGCTCACAGCGTTTGATGGGAGACTGACGAGATTTAACAAAGCAAGCGACAGGGTTGGTAAAGGGGAGGGCGTGACGTCAGGGCGTCGGGCAAGGTACAATTCGCGGATTGTTGCATTCGACAGAAGACGAATAATTGCAACAAGCGTCCGATCCATTTTGATTCCCTGCTATTCTTATTATTTGTTACAACTCACTATCACTGGTAACGTTAATAAACGTACTGAGAAAATCCACTTCCGGAAGACCTCCGATGTTTCAGGATAAGTCAGTCTCGTCAATCCCTTGACAGTTGTTTCAAACTCTTGGAGGCATTACTCGGAACGCTGTCGCTTTACTTTAAGTTGAGCACGGTACACTTCGCACAAATTCTGGCCACCGTACAGTAATTGCAGCAGAGCTTTCGTTAACTTGGCATTGTTGTTCTGGCCGTCAGATGGCACTTACTGTATTAGCTCATAGGACTTGTAAAGAAAAAGTTAGTGAAAAGCCTTTCTCTTGTTCTGTCCATTTATTTAAGCAAGCGGTAGCGTCAAATCGAGGAAGATAAGTTGCAGAGTGAGTGCTTCCATCAAACGTTGGGGCCTTTGCCCTACTTCAGATATTGGCACTGTTTTATTTCTCTTATTTTTGAATCTTCTTCAGCGTTTATTAGTGGTCTTGCTTTATCAACTATTTCTTTTACTAAATCTTCGACATCCATTATAATTTGTTTTACTGAATTTGTAATAGAATAATTCAATCTTAATATACATTTTTTTTATTTTTATGCTTACATTGTTGGCCCTGTCGTTTTTATGTTTGCTTGGAATGATTGTATCATCTGACCGGTATCCATTCTTTTTTTATTAATTACCGCTCATAGTATTCTTCTACGAAGTGTCATCTCTTTCCACTATTACACATTCTATCCCTCTTTTGACACCACTGTTGGACGGTCTCACATATCATAATATGGTACAGGAGAAACAGAGAACAGTCACAAAACCATTCACTAATTACAAGATTTAATGAGTCACAAATAACAATTTGTGATCAGCAAGATACTTTCATACAGTAGTTAAGTTAAATTTGTTCACACGCAATATAATGCCAACTATTAAAATTTAGGCATTTATTAAATCTTTTTTCACCAAAATCCCCGAGCTGAGTAAATCGCGCAATTAACTAACTTCTAAGTGGCAGCTTTTGCTTACGTATAGCCTGCAGATGTTGTAGAATCATCTTAAATAATTTGCGTCAATAAACATTCAAAAAGTCTAGAGAGTACATGAGTGCGGCCTTGACAGAGACACACGGCTAGCCGAGAAACGTATAGAACGACACTATCGACTCTTTGAGAGCATTCCGTTGTTACAGCACTATGATACACTACTGTATAAGTACTATTGTATTTCGTTCCGTGCTGATATTACTATACTATGATATATTATGATAAAGGATTTTACATTAATACCAAAATGGAATTTACTGTATCGTATTATACTAACATATTTTATTATTTTCTGTGTTTCATTATGATAAATTTTACTTAGTAAACTATACTAAACCCGCTCGCATACAAACTAATTTAAAATCATATGGCTTAAGTATACTTAGGAAGAAATTTAACAACTATTTTCCCTATTAATAATTTACTTTCCTATACATACGCGTGCTTACCATCCGAAAATTATTACCCATATTAATACGTCATTAGTTTTTGTTTTGTAGTCGTTTATATTCTTCAGTTTTGTTACGTATATTCCTTACGTAAGCACCACACCTCAAGAATATAACGACGGAAACACGGCATTTTTGAAAACGTTAATCTAAATTTAAATTGAAACCAGCAGCATGCAGGAACACACGGCCGGTCGGTGCAAGTGAAAATTAACATAACCTCGCCTTGTTCCCATATACCGAGTACTGTTATATCAAACAATATTTTTTAGGTAACGCTTGCAATCGTGAAATAAACGAGCTCACTGCTCATCTCACGGTAGCTCCTACAGTTTTCAACGCAGTGTTTTCGTTTACTTCTTGTTCATATCTAAATTAGTTCAAGGAACTCAGTACATATTGTGTTGAGCAAAATATTTCAATTTTGTAGTGTCTGAAAAATTCAGGTAATATTGAAAGTACTTTTAGGAAGATTCACGTGTATTATAATTTAAAATATTCGCAATATATGTACACAAATACTTAATTACCAGTAATGTTTTCAGTTTCAGCCGTTACAGAAAAATGTTAGTAAAGTTACTGAAACACATTATATTTTTTCTTTATTAAAAATAAAAAGTTTGTAAGCGTACGACTCACCCCAAAAAACATTATGTAACTAACGTTTTTTAAATGAATGATTATGTTTCCTTACACGAGTAAAACTAATTTTCCAATTATCATTTGTTATATAAAATTCCAAACTTTTGTCGTGTTAAACTACTTCTAATATAAGTTACACAAAAGACAAATATATGTGTTTAATGAATACTTACCTTTAACCAATTTTAAAATAAGAATATATATTTACCATATGTTTATGCGTAAAAAGTTATAAGAAAAAAAGAATAAGCTAAATCTTTGTGTAATGAGAATTTATCTTCATTATGAATTACATTTTTCTAATGTAAGTAACCTCCTTCCATCAAACTGAACTTGTTTTATTTATTTACACGTTGTTTAATATATCATTAGTTGAAGGAGGAATTCAGTTTAATGTGTCCGTAAATAAGAGACGGGTTTAATAAAACAATCTAAAGCCGTAATTGACTATAAATTTCTATTCTCTTGGAAGAAGAACTACTACTATTAGTAGTAGTAAAACGGGTTTGGTTAACTTTTGGAATAATATAGTAAACAAGTGCCTTAAATATAATATAATGAACTATTTCCAATTACGGTGATGTTCTACAAGATTGATTGTGAGGATTTATTTTGTCCTAAAATCTGAAGGATTTTTTTAAACTATATTTTAAAGGACTGAGCTCCTTAGATTAGAATACAATGAAATTGTTCCATATAGGAAGCCGATATTTCAAAGCTCATAAAACCATTTAGACACAAAACAGGCGGTTCATAAAACTTTGTTAATTCCGTGTACGGTGTACATCACACAGTGACGTAAATGAATGACGTCAGGACACGGTGGCATTTTCAGTAGTCAAAAATGACGTATAATACAGTTAGTTCTATTTTTTAGTAAGTAATTTGGCAGATTGCAATACTACTTATATGCGTGTGTTCAAGTCTCTAACACTATCTGTTATAACCGCCTGTTATTACAAAATTAAAAACAACTAAAAACCGTCGTTACTAATAATTTAAGGGCTTCTAATTTTTTACGTTCTAATAACTGTATAGGTATAAACAATCCTTTTTACAATACTGATGAATTAAAAAAAAACTACGGTAAAGAGGAATAGCTGATGGCAACGTAGTCACGACTTCAGAATATGACAAGCATTATAATAATCCTGTCCCTTGCAGAATAACAATAAATTATTTGGGTAATATACTTGAACATATACAACTTCTATTGATAAAACATTTATATGTAAAAAACGATTCTGTATATGTGATGAATGTCTTTGATTATTTTTAACATAGAAATACATAATTATTTGAGTGGAAGAAGTTATATTACATTTGTTTTCAATTTCACAGATTATGTTTAGTTGTGAATGATTACTATTCACGATTATATAAAGTAAATACTATAAACCAAATAACATAAAGACTAAACACAAAATGAAAAGTTTTACTATTCCTAGACAGGCAAATATTTTGCATGGTACTGAGGTACTGACTAAAATAGGAGTTTGACAAATTTAGTGTGTACAGCAATGGCACGATGTACATTCGATGAAACGCAAACAGACAGATGAGCTTAGCCACTTCTATACAACTGGTCACAATTTTTTTGAAGTGTAATTGGTCCGATCATGTCAGCCGTGTTACGGAGTAAGTACTAAAAACAAATACTTGAATTGTAGCAAAACAGGGACCGGAAATTCGTAAATTGTACATCTCAGTAAGATGGTAGTAAAAATAAACTTATGTTAATCAGTTTTAGATTGCACAAACTGAAACTTTTGGAAGAAAATTAAATGCGTTTAAGATGGACGGTGACAGCTTAAGTTATTAATAACGATGACATTGCGTGTAAGTTGACGACCAATACTAACAAATTAAAAGTTTCCCATTGGCCTCTTAAATAAAATTCAATTTAATCGGTAGACGTCAAATTGCAATGAAAACCTACAAGACAGCGTTACTTGCTTTCTGACTATTTACCGGCCTTTCTTGAACAACGTAGAATTTTGCTGCTATTACATGCCACTGAATGACAGTTTTATAAGTATCACACACACACACACACACACACACACACACACACACACACACTCATACAAACACGCATGCATATTTATTTATTTCACGTATATTGTATCACTCATATCAACAATCTGGTACAGTAATAGCAACAATCAATTGCTATTAGTAGTACAGCAATGCAAGGACCAAGCGGAATCGCAGATAACAATCTAAGTGACTTGAATTCAAATACTTTTGTTAATATTTAAGTGCACGCTTATCAGTAAGTTACATATATATATACATTTTTCTAACATTTTGGCGTCTTTTCAAAATGTATACGTTTTGGCGTCTACCCGAAAACGAAGAGTATATTGAAATTTTTTTGTAACATTACGTTCTTGTGATTATGTTATTTGTGTTTTGCATTTTATATTTCAATATACTCTTAAAATAAGCAAATAATTTTTTTTGTACAAAACGCTCTCATTATGGCATCTTTTCATAATTACGACAATAGGGCGTCTTTTCAATTTCCCAACAATTAAGCGTCTGAAATGTATACTTTTTTCGAATTTTCGCCGTTTTTGCTTCCAGCGACGTTGCCAGATTTCAACCCCGGGTATCCCACAGTGTACGTTGACGCTTATTTGTTTGTACGAAAGAGTGACTAACTCCAGGCGAATGAAAATTATTCTTTTCATTCGTTCACGCGCCAACTTTACATCATAATTTTAACTAAATATTTATCAACAATTTTTAAACTTCACTATCCAATTCTATTAACCGTGGTAATATAATTATTGTGTTTTACGAAGCATGCCAACGTAGCGTACTGGCCTTTCGAATTATGTAAAGATTGACCACTTCTCGTCGGATCAAATAACGTAATTAACGGACATGTTAACGGGCGTATTTTCTCACATGCATTGACACCGGGCGATAATGTAACTTCGATTTCTTTTACTAAAGAAATTTCCTGTGCATATTGGCAGTCAGAAATAATAAATGTAATGCCAATCGTTATGAACTTATACTAGTTATATAAAAAGTATAATCAGTTATATTTCTGGTCAGTGTTCATCATTATACATACAGTCTTTTGAAGTAATGCTATAAAACATTTATTTGTATCAGTTTTGCGGTTAACAAAATTGTATAATTTTAGTTTGTAGTTCTGTAGTTCTTAATAGTCTATAGTTCTGTTTGGGATTGAGATTGGTAAATAGATAGATAGATAGAGATAGTGAGTGAGAGAGAGAGAGAGAGAGAGAGAGAGAGAGAGAGAGAGAGAGAGAGAGTAAAATGATAAAAGTGCGTAATTAAGAGAGTAGGAGAGAGAGGATGAGTAGGGGGGAGAGAGAGAGAGAGAGAAAGAGAGAGAGATAGAGAGAGAGAGAGAGAGAGAGAGAGAGAGAGAGAGAGAGAGAGAGAGAGAGAGAGAGAGAGAGAGAGAGAGAGAAAGCTAAATGGGAGTAAAGAGTCAGATACACAGACAAACACAGAAAATTACTGTACGTATTTTTTTGTTAATAAGAGTTCTATTTTTATTATTAAGAAATATAAAAAGGGGAGAAAAGAGAGAAAGATAGAAGGAAGGAGAGAGACAGAGGGTTGTGAGATAGCATAAATTTTTATATAAAAATTTTTATAATATTAGTTCTATTTGTGTTAGAGATAATAGCTAGATGATGCGATATGCAGGCAAGGAAAGGGAGAGAGATACACGCAATATTAAAATATTTTGGGCTGAGGGTACTAGAAGTCGTCGGATACCTGCACTTTTTGTAAGACCAGGAAAAGGTTATTTTATTATACTGTTCACTGACATGTCTATTGTTATATAGGCGTGTGGGGTTTTCCACGGATTATAAACGTAGTGGCTACATCCAGTGGCTTGAGAGGCATTTTCATACAGAGAATGCTCACGGCCGCTAATACATGTATCAGAGAAATGCTGATACTTATTTCAACAACAATTGCTTCACTTACTAAAAGCGGTCAGTGAGGCCTTGTCGTTTTTTACCTCTATGTTTATATCTTTACATCTATTTTTATATTTTAATTTTATGTATTTTTTAGATTTGTTCTAATTTATTTCTACTTTAGCTAAATTTATTGACTACAGATTACTGTATATTCAATTTAAAAATTGCGTGTAAAAATAATGAATAGCCGCTAAAAATCATTAAACAATTTTCTGCAGAAAAACAGTTTTCTCCATACGTATTCAATTAAATGCGTCTGAAATGTACTAACAGACATTCTGCTGACTCTTCTCCGCATAACACGCTTAATTTTAGACCATTAGTTCTGGATCATTTGGGTGTGAACAGCAGAATTGCAAGGACATACAAAATTAAGCGAATGGTTCACAGACAAAAGTATATACCCGTACATTTTGGTATGTATGGGTACTCGCGAGTTGTACCCGCGCCACATATCTGCAACAATAGTGGTTCCTGGTTCCATGTTATTTAAAATTACACAATTTAGTGGGTCCACCACCTTTAGGATACACTTCTTTATTCTCCTGCCAATTCCCTCAAGTACCCAACGAGTTTTGGTTATTCGACCCCTGTTGTACTTCCTTCAAACGAACGCACTTTCATCAATTTCAGTATCTCCCAGGCCGTCAATTTTTGAGCTGTTATCCATCAGCCAGACAGTAAGGATCTCCCTAAACTCGTTTATTAATTTTTGTGTAGTTTTCCTGTTTATGTCGATCTCTTTCGAAATGACTGAAATTTGATATTTCAAAATACAAGCGACTAACACGCATAATACAGATAATGCAGGAACACGCGCTATTTCGAAAAAAATGTCATCATATATGTTTTTTGTAGCTCTGCAATTCCGTCTACCACATCTGAAGATGACGTTTATTTGTCCTTTTACATTTGTTAACATATTACCATCACACTTTACACATTGTTTTGAAAACGGAAGAATATTTCAGTAACAAACACATTTTCTGATACTTTTTTTTTTTAATGAAACACCGAAAATTATTAACAATTTTGTATTATGAGGTTTGATTTGCAGGCGTAGATTTCAGTAAGATACGGATGTGAACAACGCTGATGAATGAATGTTAAACAAAATTAAATAGATTTAAAGATATAAACATACATGTAAAAAAACGACAAGGCCTTATGGCCGCTTTTAGTAAGTGAAGCAATTGTTGAAACAAGTAACAACATTTCTCGGTTATCATTTGCGTCATTCACTGCATAAAAATATCGGGTTGCATGAAAATGTCTCTCAAGACACTGTTGGTAGCCATTTACATTTATAACCTTTGGAGAAACCACAAGCCTATATAACAATAGACATGTCAGAGAACAGTATCATAAAATAACCTTTTCCTGGATTTACAACCAGTACAGGTATGCGGCGACTTCTAATACCTTCAACCCAAATGTTTCTTTATAATACGAGTAATTATACAAGTAGTTACATAAGTGATAAGTATGTGAATAGATAGATAGAGAGAGAGCAAAAGAGAAAGAGAGAGAGAGGGGTAGTATAGATAGTGTATGTCAGTCTCATTTAACTCATGTTTTTTCGTTTCCCTTTTTTTTCTTAGTTTAAAGCGAAGGTCTTGTTTCATCGCAACTGTCACACAATCTCAGGGCACTTTATATTGTATAATACTTTATAATTAATAACAAATGTGTTACATCGCGTTATAATCGTTTATTTAAGTACTAAGTAGGCCTGTAATGTCAACGGTGATGTTGCTTGGTATAAGTCTATGTAGGCCTACTTGTGCTTCGCATTAGGTAACTAATTAATGATGGCTACATGTTCATAAAAGTTCTGTTACATCTTATAACGTGTATTTTGTCTTTGTTCCTGCACTACTAATGATGGCCGTAGTGGGCACAGTAGAAACATCTGGATATTTCTACATCAGTATTCAATGAATGGCGGCCTAATAACCTGCATAATAAATTTAACACTACTGATAATGGGAGTCTTTCAGACGAATATGTCGAGGGAGAGGATTATCAAAGCACCTCAAGCTGCACTAAAAGCTAGTCTTGTAGTCGTAATAGGACTGAAGGATATGAATTTAACAAAGGTTCTTTTCTAACAATTTTCCGCCAAAAAAAATTTGCGAATACAGTGATGGTACGGACGATCCAGAATTTGAACAATCGTGTAGAGACACCGCATCTTACGCATCTTAAAAACAATTCTGTTCTTGTTATGGGCAATGTCTCGTTTCAATGCAAAGCATTACCAACGACATCTCATACGGAAAAAAAGTATGAATTGGTTTGAGGAAAAAGGAATAAATTTTCTAGAGGACGGCCTGAATAGTCAATTATTGCATTTATAGGGGGAGGCGTATAAGGCAATATTCAGTGAATACGATGATAATGTAACCGAAGAAAATGA